>OX336399.1:59063526-59435538 GCA_946902985.2 Meconema thalassinum
TTCTATTTTTTTTAGGAATTCCCACTATTTCGCTCCTTTCACTGGATGTCTCAATCATAGAAGAACTCCATGGGACCGAGCAAGTGTTTTCTGCTATTTTGAGAAGTGATGCCAGTGGTGAAAGTTTTCAACTGTACATAAGTAATGAATCTGACTTCATGTCTAGAAACAACTTTCCCATGGACTAACTTACAACTTTTATATGACACACTTTTGTACTCTTCTACATGTATTTCTTACGGAGTCTGCTTCAGGTGAATAACTGAAGAAGGTAGATGCAAAACCGTACAAGTCCACTTTGGACCATAAATTAGTTCATAGCTGAATAGAGTTATTTAGACAGCTACGCATTATGTGCAGTGCATAACAACGCAAGTTTTCATAAGGTAGGAAGTTGCAAAACATCACCTTTGAAAGTGTCAAATGCAAGAGACATAGTGAAGTATAAAGTCAGTATGCCTAGTGAGTTTTCCGTGGTTTCCCATTTTCAACACCAGGCAAATGCTGGGACGGTACCTTCTGACAGCCACGGCCGATTCCTTCCACATCCTTACCCAGTGTCATTCATATTCATCATTCCATCTCTCATCCCAACGCGCAGGTCGCCCATGGGCGTCGAATAGAAAGACCTGTACTCGGCCTCTTAGGAGGTCGCACGACAAAAAAGAAAAAGTACAAAGACATACATTGTTCTGAGAAAATGAGATTATTTACACATTAAAATAAACCTGTTATACCTTGAATGTTATGAAAGTTTAACCGTATTTTATACAGCATTTTCCGAAGTACTTAGTATTCTAACAGTGTGTAGAAATGGTTTAAAAATGGAATAAGACAGAGCACGGAGGAGTTTAGGAGAGAAAAAGGCTGTGTGAGTTTGACGGTGCAGTGGGAGGGAGACTTGAGAAGCAGAAAACGCTGAAGGGTGAAAACGTGACGTGTGAGGCAAAATGTAAGGGAGGCGTTGGGACAAATTGTCAAGCGCATCCGTCCTGCAATCGGTGCAGTCCAGGGGTTGATTCGCTAACTCTCATAAGAAATATTACGGGAGGTTGTTTGTCTGTAGAAACTTAATCCTACAGAGCGGTGTATAGTATTATTCTCTGAATTACCAATAATGATCGCTGACAGCTGTCAAAGCTAGCACGTGGGGAAATGCTGCGTTGCCACTGAGGCAGATCATGACTCATAACATTCCAAGAGGCTCGCATGAAGACACACATACTGGGGAAGTTAGCCCCTCTGCCTGGCGCTCTAATGACCGTGACAAGTGAAGACACACTGAGTCAAACCATGTGCTTACTGCTGTGTCGGCTTACATTGCAACATTGCTTGCTGTTGCTATGGAGACCGTTACCCCTCTCGTCTCCACTCCTCATCTCACCCTTAAAGCGGATGACAGCTTTCACCGAGCATCTTTTGTAAATCAGAGTATAGAATGAATGAAAATCCACAGCCTGCTTCCAGTCTCCGACCGGGTCAGGAATGGAATGAATGAAGCCCCCATCTAGCGGCGAGGATATAAACTGTGCCGGCTGCCGAGGCCTGACGCACTCCTCTGGGGCAATGATTAAATGAATGACAGATGAAATGAAATGATAGTGGAGAGTGTTGCTGGAATGAAATGTTGACAGGGAAAACCGGAGTACCCGGAGAAAAACCTGTCTGCCTCCGTTCTGTCCAGCACAGATCTCACATGGAGTGACCGGGATTTGAACAACGGACCCAGCGGTGAGAGGCGGGCGTGCTGCCGCCTAAGCCACGGAGGCTTTAAATCAGAGTATAGAATTCTTGTTTATTCATAAAGGGATTTGTAACATCGAAATTGTAACTAAATGAAGACAAAATCTGAACCCAACCCGAATCGTAGGCTCAAGAACAATTGCACACACTATTTGAAGAGATCAGAAGGAAGGAGAGAGCCCTGGAACTTCAAAACTGGGAAATACACTTCTCATGGATTAAGGCTCATGTCGGCACGGAAGGCAACGAAATAGCTGATCATCAGGCAAAACAAGAAGTAGGCAAGACAGACCTAGAAGTGGCTTTCGATAAAATTCCTGATAGTGTAGTGAAAAGGGTATTGCGTGAAAGAAGTTTACAATTGTGGGAAGAAGAGTGGAGAGAAACTTCCAAAGGATCTATGACAACAAACTACTTCCCAAGTGTTCAATCTCGACTTGCTTTAAAAATTCTCCTCAGCCATAATATGACGGTTATGATGACAGGACGTTGAAAAATAGGAACCTATCTGTATAGGTTTAAAATCCAAGAGCATATGACGTGCCTGTGTGGCGAAGAATGGCAAAGTGTGGACCACATACTATATGAGTGTGAATTACTAAAAGAGGAAAGAGAAAAAATTACGACAAATGTAGCCTAATCAAATCAGGATGGCCTGCAAGGAAGAATGAACTTGTTGATAAATATGTCAAATTCTTTTACCTATTTGTGCAGAGCATCAATTTTGATAACTTGATGTAGTAGGTACATAATTATGGAAAGAAAGAAAGCTATCGCAAGAACTGAAACATATTATATCTAGGTTAGACACACTACAATCAAGTATAATAAAATCGGGATAACCGCCTGGTCAATACACAAAATTTATATATGGGTCTATATTAAAACCATTTGGTACATGTTTCGGGGCCTATTATGATGGCCCCTTCATCAACCAATAACATACAGATTATCAGTAAAATCGTAGGATACATTGATAAAAGGTAAAACTAACATGTAAAAAGAATGGATGGAAATGGAACATAATCATGAAAAGATGATGTGGCGATAAAAACACTTGACTGTGACAAAATTACAGAGACATTTAAAAAAAAGTTAACAGGCGACACATGAAAAAACACATTAAAACAACATTTTAAAAGGGGGGTACTTTAAGTGCTTGTCAAGACAAATATTCCGTGTGTCCATATGAAAAATACCAGCAGGGTATCGTGTCTAAAATCAAACGTTCATTCCATGAAAATCGTTAAATGTGTTGTTACCAAACCAATCCTACTGGACCTGACTGTCTTGTGACTCCTATTAAATGGAGGATTGTTGTTAGTTCGAAGATCAATATTTCGCCTATGACGAGGATCAAAACAGGCCAAGTTAAACCGAGCCTCTTGGGAATAGAAGCAAGGGGAATTTCTTAAAACTTGAAGACATGTATAGATCAGTCCAAAAGATCCATTTCCTGAGTGGCAAAAAGAGCCTTAGAGAGACCAGTAAAACGGAACGAATACCGGGTGTCCGAAGCAGGAAGCGCAGCGTCTAATAGACTTGGATGTGTGACAACAATATCAATACGGAACCATGACTGAGTCTATTGACACTACGATCAACCATGTAGATATAGATTATATTATGTAAAGAAATACCATACTTATATTTATAAGATCACCAATGCATATAGTATTACTTCAATTGTGCTGGATCATGCAGTTAATAAATATGATGTTTAAAGAAAAAAAAATACACTACTAGAGCCATCACAATGGCAGACAGTTTCCACACACATCCATGTACTCATGAACACGATGTGGCAATGCCCTTAAAAGAATCAACAAGGACAATAACTACAACAGATCTTAAATTTCTCTCGAAGCTGCGAATTGAACCTTAGGTTTGAGGCAAGCGTGATACTACTAATAGACCCACCTCCCGGTGTAGCAGATAGCGTTCTCGGCTGTCTCCCCGGTTCTACCAAGAAAATTTATTCTGGTCTGAGGCCTGGAAGTATACAAGTATTTAAGAGACGTCATTCGATCAGCAGGGCTAAATCAAGAAGCGAACAAGCAAAGAATATTAAAGTTACAAAAAGGATGGCTGTAACAGAGTGTTGTATTATTTTGTAATTTTTGGCATATAAAAGATCCTTCTCCAGGCTTAACATGTGTGAAGCTAAATTGTTAGGTTAGATTTCGTCGGAACGCTCTATCAAGGTTCCAACGTTCACTACAAGGTATCATTGATATCTGGTAGTGAAATTTGGAACTACTTGAAACTGAACGAAACTTGTAACTCACCCTAAGGGTGTCCGCTGGAAGCAGCTATAGACTCAGGCGAGCCGAACATGTCCTCGCACACTCCTGGCACTAAAAACCAAACGATAAATAAATAAACTTGAATTTATCTATTATCGTAATTATTAATTTTATTATTATAATTATTATTATGCCGACATTTTCCAATAAATTGCTAAAGATCTTTGATGGCCATTAACATCAGAGTACACGGTCTGCTTCATGGAGCTAAAGGAACAATACTAAGGAATTTCGTGTAATGGCGACACAGTGAATTTAGAGCGAGTACGGTAATTTTGCAAATTGATTAATCTTCATCAAGTTATTAAGAAGATATTCCAGTAAAATAAATTAAAATATTTTTATTTTTTCTCTGCATTGGCATATTATTATTACTCGGACATCTAGAGACCACGATAAGCCTCATTTTACATTCTGGCATTTGTTCATTTTTCGCTTGATCCACATTGCCTTCATGAGCTCACTGTGTTTAGCACGACGTTCCTCTGTCCATTTCGCACCAGTTGTCCGTTTTTCGTCCCGGAAAGTCCCAAACGTCTTGATGGCTGCTCTATAAAGATTTCGGTCTTGTGCATCTTCTGCTCGCATCCCCATTTGTTTTAGATCTTTCTGGACGTAAACATACCATGGCATTGTCGTTTTAAGTTTGGAGTCGAATATACTGAAGATATGTTTCGTCCATCGGGAGTCGATCATCCGTCGTATATGACCGTAGAAGCAAACTCTGCATTTTCGCATTGTGTCTGTGATCTTCTCTATCCTCGAGTATATTTCTTGCCTGGATTTTCTGATGTAGATGCCATTTTTGTAGTCTGGGCCAAGTATGCTGTGTAGGATCTTTCTTTCTTTCTTTCTTTTCTCTCTAACTTCGCGAGCAAACATTTCTCGGATAGGATAAGGTTTTCAGATACATATAGCGGTACTGGTTTGATGACAGTGTTGTAGTAACGAATTTTTGTGTTCATAGAAAAGCACTTTTTGTTATATATGTTGCGGGTGGTTTGGAAAGCGACTTCCATTTTCTTGATTCTTGCTTCTATGGCTTCCTTGTCAAGGCCATTTTGCTGGATCCATTCCCCAAGATATTTAAATTTATTAACACGGTTTATCGTTCCATTATCATTTCATTTCATCTGTCATTCATTTAATCTTTGCCCCAGAGGAGTGCGTGAGGCCTCGGCAGCCGACACAGTTCCTATCCTCGCCGCTAGATGGGGGCTTCATTCATTCCATTCCTGACCCGGTCGGAGACTGGAAGCAGGCTGTGGATTTTCATTTCATCGTTCCATATTTGGTGTTTAGTTGTGCTGTATCATCCTTGATGTTCGACATTGCTTCTGTCTTTTGAAAGGAAATTTGTAATCTTGTTTGCTCTGCTACTTCCCTCAATATATTGACCTGTTCTGTTGCACTTTCGAAATCTTCTGTAATCAGGGCTATATCATCAGCGAATGCTAAGCAATCTATTTCCACTCCGTTTTTCTTTGTCCCGATCCTTAAAGGTTTGTAACTTCTGTCACCAATTCAGTATTACCTTTTCAAGTACGCAGTTGAACAACAGAGGTGACAGGCTATCTCCCTGTCGAACACCTGTCTTGATTTCAAAGGGTTCAGAGAAACTTCCTTGGAATTTGACTTTGGGTGTGGTATTAATTAGGGTTGCCCTTATTATCGCCAGCAGTTTCTCATCGACTTCCATTTCTGCAAGTATGTTAATCAACACATCACGGTCGATGCAGTCGTATGCTTTCCTAAAGTCTACAAATGTTGATACATACGTTCGACCTCTCAACACATAGCAGCTAATTATGGTTTTTTGGTTATTGATTTGTTCTGCAGTCGATCGGCCTTTCCTAAAACCCCTTTGGTATTCCCCGAGTTTGTGTTCAACTTGCTGTTCCAGTCTTTCAAGGATGGAGAGTGACAGGATCTTGTAAGCTACTGACAGAAGAGAAATACCACGGTAGTAGTTCACATCTCTTATATTTCAATTCTTGTGTAAAGGATGGATCAAAGCTAACTTCCAGTCCTCCGGGAGTTGTTCTGTCTCCCATATATCTACAATGGTTTGGTGTAAGAAGTCAATTGCTTCTTCTGGGGCATATTTCCACAGTTCTACAATCATGGAGTCTTCACCAGGAGCCGTGTTATTTCTCAACATCTTTATGTGGCGTTTGATTTCATCGCGATTTGGTGGAGAAGATGGCAAATTGTGATTCATTATTTTTATTATTATTATTATTATTATTATTATTATTATTTTGATTCGCTGTGCCCAACTAAGTAGCACGTTTGAACTTATTAGCACATTTCGTCTTCCCTTCCCAATATCTCTTCATCCCCCCGCTGTGTTCCCTTTTACGCTGTTCTGTCCATCCTGTATTTTGTCTGGTGGGCTTCTCAGGAACTTTGTGTTTGTGAATTAAAGTTCTGAATGTTGTTCTGTCTGGAATGGTTTCCTCGTGACCGCCAATTTCATTTATGTCTACACTGATTTCTTTTAGCCAGTTGTTTTCATTTTTCATTGATAAGGCTAAGTTGAAAATATTCTTTTTGAGCCTGTTATTATCCATTTTATGTAGGTGTCATATCCTCCCTATGTTATTCTACTAAGGTCCCATTCCGGTTTTGTACCGAAAATAAGGTCCTGTTAACACCAACCTACACATGTGGGGTACCTACAGGTTCCGCATAACCCCATGTGTGCCCGAAACGCACTCACGTCCTTTTTAAAAGCCTCACAATTAAATAAATACCTTACAGAATGTGCATTTAGAATGGGAGCACCGTAACCTGGTGAGCCTGCCGCTAGAGCACAGGGCAGCGCGGTGGCGGCCGCCATCTGGCGGGTGTGCGTCGTACTGCTAGCTGAGGAGTCATTCAGCAGATGGTTTCAGTGTGGTCTCGCCAAGACTTTCTCTAGGGTTCAATCCTTTGCAAATGTAAAAATTGCTGTAGAAGAAACTCCCGAGCAAACAATAACCGATGAATTTGTCGTAACATCGAATATTGTCTACAAAGAGGTGCTGTGACAAGTACAAAACACTGTTCTACATAATTCTTTGTGTTCTTCTCATGTACGTTTGCCGTTTAACAACAATAAATACATTTCTTCAATATTTAAAACTTCGTCCTCCCTCATTCTTCCCTACTACCTCATAAACCTACATTCACGTTGCGAAAGCTTGCACGGGCCCACTAGTTAATATTATTATCATTATTATTATTATTATCGCAATGGGACAACAGGTGATTTCTTCAATTTCTGAAGCAAAACGGGCACAGTGGTTAAGGATGATGGAAGATATTGACTTGAGCAGAAGTAGTCAAACAGCTTGGCGATTACTTAGACGACTCAGTAGTGATCCTAATAAAACCTATACACATTCCGCTGTTACAGCAAACCAAATTGTACATCAACTTCTACGAAATGGACGATCATCTAATCCATGTCGACTTCAGAATAAAGGAATTGAGAGGGATTATGAGCAGGAGACTGATACACTCACTGTACCATTCACTTTATCTGAGTTGAATAGAGCAATAGATCAGTGTAAGAATGGTAAGGCTGCCGGCTTAGATGGAATATGTGTTGAGCAAGTAAAGCAATTTGGACATGTTGCTGAACAATGGTTATTAGAATTGTACAATAACTGCATAAGCACCTGCAAGTTACCACGTGTGTGGAGGAAAGCTAGAGTATTTGCAATTCTCAAACCAGGAAAAGATCCAAACGATCCGAAAAATTAGAGACCTATCTCACTGTTGTGTCATCTATACAAGATCCTAGAACGGATGATCCTTGAAAGACTTAAGCGATCATAGAACCTCTCCTCATTCCAGAGCAAGCCGGGTTTCGTAAAGGGAAATGTTGTATCTCACAGGTCCTCCATCAGACACAATATATTGAAGATGAGTTTGAAAATCATAAAATCACAGGGGTGGCTTTTATCGATTTATCTGCTGCATATGATACAGTTAATCATCGTATACTGTTGCGCAAATTATATAACATGACAAAGGACTAAAAGTTGACTCAAGTCATTAGCAATCTTCTTCAAAATCGTAGGTTCTTTGTCGAATTTCAAGATCTGAATAGTCAATGGAGGAAACAAAAGAATGGCTTGCCACAAGGCAGTGTTCTTGCCCCAATGCTCTTCAATACTTATACGAATGACCAACCTCTTCCAGTTGATACCAAAAGCTTCATATACGCGAATGATCGAGCTATTGCTGCTCAAGCAAACAGCTTTGAGACTATAGAAGGTAAGATATCAGAGGCTCTTTCAGAACTATCCTATTACTACAGAGGAAACCAATTGAAACCTAATCCATCTAAAACTCAGGTATGTGCCTTCCATCTAAAGAACAGACAGGCGTCAAGGAAATTACAGGTAGCATGGGAACAGACACTCAACTAGATCACTGCCCAACTCCTAAATATTTGGGTGTATCATTGGATCGTGCTCTCACCTATAAACAGCATTGCATAAACGTCAAGCAGAAAGTGTCAGCCAGAAACAACATCCTTCGCAAACTGTCTGGAACCAATTGGGCTACACAGCCAAAGACGATGCGAACTACAGCCCTGGCTCTGTGTTACTCCGCTGCAGAGTACGATTGTCCTGTTTGGTACAGTTCCAGTCATGCTAAACAAGTTGACACATTTCTTAATGAAACATGCCGACTTATCACTGGCTGTTTGAGATCAACATCACGAGATAGAATCTACTGTTTGGCTGGAATCGCCCCATCAGATATTAGAAGGGAAGTTGCAGCCAGGACTGAGAAAACCAAAGCAATTACCTCATGCGCACACCCATTGTACGGATATGAACCTGCCCATCGACGACTGAGGCCTAGGAGGAGTTTCCTGAGTACAAAAGAAGATCTACATGAATCTGCTAAGTCCGCAAGGTTAAGATTATGGAGATCTAGAAGTACTTAACTTGGTGGCTGGATGCTACCAATTGAACACCTCCCTCCAGGACATGAGGAACGCTGGTCTACGTGGAAGTCA
This sequence comes from Meconema thalassinum, assembly GCA_946902985.2. Taxonomy (NCBI): domain Eukaryota; kingdom Metazoa; phylum Arthropoda; class Insecta; order Orthoptera; family Tettigoniidae; genus Meconema; species Meconema thalassinum. The sequence goes on from OX336399.1 coordinate 59,072,596, forward strand.
TTGAACAGGCTTCGCACTGGTGTTGGTAGATCAAGAACCAATATGTTAAAGTGGGGTTTTCCTGCCACATCCAGGCTATGTGATTGTGGCGAAGTCCAAACCACAGTCCATTTCTTGAACTGCATGAAGTGTCCTTTAAGTTGCACAATGGAGGACTTGATGGCTGCGACACCTAATGCCCGAGACTTGGCAAAACTTTGGACAGAAACGATTTGATATGTGCATTGTTAAGTACCATATTTTAAATGTAAAATGTATAATTCTGATACGAATAAATAAATAAATAAATAAAGTATTATTATTATTATTATTATTATTATTATTATTATTATTATTATTATTATTATTGCATGGTAAGAGCTAAAATATATTCTGTTTTTCTTGTTTCCCTCGTTTATGCTAGCGTCTTTCTCTTTCGTCTCTCCTGGGTGAAAACGTTTATTAGATTTACTTAAGTATTAGCCAATCTCTGAGAATACCGTATCGTCTGTCTCCTACTAAACATCATCGCTCTTCATCTTAGCGTCTGTAATTCTTTGACCCTTCCCTCTTAAGGGAGGCCCCTTCCCTTCCGTCACAGCCAGACAATTGGTTTAGATCCCTCTCAGTCACTGGGGATTTTCCCTGCTTCTTACTCCAATTATCACTTCCCTTGCCAGTCAACTTTTCCTTCCCTTCCAACACAGGAGGGTGTTTGTGAAATGCTTATCCATTAGCAGCCATGCTGCTGTCTTGTCAACACTCGTACGGAATGTGTCCTTGTTTATTATTATGATACTCTGTTTCAATGAGAGGCTTACCTTGTCTCCAAAACATTGTCGGCTCAATTTATTGAAGGCATTCCTTGCTTGTTGAATTTAATTTAAGGCGTACTGTCTGAGTAAAGATCAATTTGTCATTATAATAAAATTTATGTAACCACCAGCAACCCGACCCGGCTTCTCCCGGGAACAGTTAGGAATGCATTACGTGATAAGCGCTTTTTTTTTTCAATGTCAATGGACAACGACCAATATCCGTTTTACGTCTCGGTATGATAGGTTAAAATCACTGACTGGACTAATATCATGGAGATGCACGTGCAACAAATTCTTGTCAGACGTAATTTAAGAATGGCGAGGTGCATGAAACACAAATCCCCCTTCCGTCCAATCTTAACTTGACTGTGAATTTTGCGGAACGAAAAGTTCTCAGGCGAAATGAAGAAAAGCCAAGTTGCACTTCCAGGGAAACTTCAATCACAACCACTCTTCTCTAAAGTTTTTAACTCAACGACTCGACAGTTTGCTGCTGGCTGTATCTGGTGCAATAAGCTCGTCCACTAGCTAAGCTGTAACTGGGGGGTTAGACTCGCCCCTAGCTAGCTCGTAAACTGTCGCTTCAGTCACTGAATGGAGATTGTTGGAAGAAATTAAAACGAAAAAACACTTATAGTAGGCGATGTATTGAAGATAGAAATATGCTCTCCATGGCTTTTTTGTAGAACTATTCATGATGAACAATTCCTACACTCATAGTATATAGATATTTTTAACGGTTTGCCCAGCGTAAGCTTAAAAAGCGCACGGACGCCAGCTTTTTTTCGACATTTTCACTGAAATCGTTAGTGCTTGACTTCCTTTGGTTATAAATACATTATTTTCTACAGAAACCTTCCTCGAGATATGTTTTACAGAATGGTGAAAACCGCATAAAAATCCATTCAGTGGTTCTCCAGATTACCCGTGACATCCAAGAATCGGGGACTTAGTTTTATACTAACTTAGTGATTATATGCCAATCAGTATAATTTAATATAATATAATCCCCCTTCCGTCCAATCTTAAATTGACTGTGAGTTTTGCGGAACGAAAAGTTCACAGGCGAAATGAGAGTTGCACTTCCAGGGAATGGAGAGGTGAATGAAACTCAAATCCCCCTTCCATCCAATCTTAACTTGACTGTGTTTCACAGGCAAAATGAAGAAAACCCGGATTGCACTTCCAGGGAATCTCCAAACACAACCACCCTCCTCAGAAGTCTTAACTCAACACGACTCAACGGTTTGCTGGTGGCTGTATCTGGGGCAATAGGTTCATCCGCTAGCTAGGGTGTAACGGGGATGATAGACTCGCCCTTAGCTAGCTCGTAAACTGTCGCCTGAGTAGTTGAATGGACATGGTTGGAAGAAATTAAAACGTAAAAACACTTATAGTGGGCGATGTATTGAAGATAGACATATGCTTTCCGGGACTATTTTGTAGAATTTGTCATGCTGAACAATTTTAAACTCATAGTATTTAGATATTTTTAACGGTTTGCCCAGCGTAAGCTTACAAAACGCTCGGACGCCAGGTTTTTTTTTTGTCGACTTTTCCACTGAAATCGTTACTGCTCGGCTTCCTTTGATCATAAATAAATTATTTTCTACAAAAATCATCCTCGAGATATCATTTACAGAATGGTGAAAACAGTATCAAAATCTATCCAGTGGTTCTCGAGTTTACCCGTAACATCCAAGAATAGGGGACTTTGTTTTATACTGAGTAGAGATAAGTCGTTATATGTTGTACATTAAAACCGTACCGGTTTCAGTCTCATTGTGACCTTCCTCGGCGTAATTATGTACACGTAAATGAACATAGCCTACACTTAATATATATTTTGCCATAAGAGAGGATTCTAAAAATATTCTTGTTCCAGAAGCTCACAAATTAAAATTTAAGAAACCAGATCTGTTACAAAATGTGTTAAGAAAAACATGAAGACTTGATAAAATCAGCGTTGAATGAAATAAATCTAAAAAGAAGAAATTGGAATTTGAACAAAAAAAACTAGAAAACAGAACAGAAAAAGTTGTAAAATCACGTAAGTATTATAGTCTTTTTATTACAGTAGAACGTCGTTTATCCGGACGTCAAGCAACCGGAACGTCAATTAACCGGAGGAGAAAAAAAAGACGGAACAGCGCGCGCTTACCTTTGTTCTCTGTTGTCTTCTACCGATTGTTTACTCTATAATGTTTCAACGTGTTTCAGTACTCTGTGAGTGTGAGTAGGCCTACTGTACTGCATTACGTTGTGGAAATGGCTTCTACGAGTGGCAAAAAGGAAAAACGAAATCACGATTGAGAATAAGGTGGAGATCATTAATGAACTGAATAAAGGTGAGAGTGTGCAGTGGCGTAGTCGGTAGCATGCTGAACTGCTATGCCCAAGATAGCGGGTTCAAACCCGGCCGAAGTCGTCGGATTTTTTAAGAGCGTTAAAAATCCTTCAGTATGCCTTCCTTCGGAGGGGAAGTAAAGCCGGCGGTCCCATGTCATAGATTTATGGCATGTTAAAGATCCTTTCACAGACTAAACTTGTGTAAAGCAAAATTTGTTAGGTTAGATTTCGTCAGAACGCTCTATCAAAGTTCCAACGTTCACCACTAGGTATCATTGATATCTGGTGGCGAAAGTTGGAACTACTTGAAATTGAACGGAACTTGTAGCTCTCCCTTTAGGGTGTCCGCTGGAAGCAGCTACAGACTCAGGCGAGCCGAACATGTCCTCGGACACTCCCGGCACTAAAAGCCATACGATAAATAAAATAATGTGCAGTGTCTAATGAAAACTTACAGTGTTGAAAAATCCACAATTTATGATTTGAAGAACCGAAAAGGAGAAATTCTGAATTATGTATGGAAGTTAGATTGTGAATAAGGGTCTAAAAAGATAAAAACCGTGAGATCAGCTAAGGATGAAAAATTGGAAGAAGTGGCGTACTTATGGTTTATTCCGAAAAGAAGTAAAGGATATCCCATTTCTGGACCTTTTTTATGTGAGAAAGCGTTGCAGCTAAATGAGAAACTTGGTGGTTCTCCCTATGAAATGAACGCATGTTCGATTATCCGGGAAAATCTTTATCCGGAACATTTCCGTTCCCAATTAGTCCGGATAAACGACGTTATGCTGTATATTTTATGATTTAATCGAAGTCACTGAAGACATATTAATGAATGACTTAAGTGCCATGATTCAATACTTCCGTAAATGGAGTCTTCAACCGAACCCTAACAAAACTGAATCCACATGCTTTCATCTGAGCAACATCCTAGCCAACCATGAGTTAAACATATATTTTGAAGATTAACGTCTGTTCCGTAACAAATACCCAAAGTACCAAGGAGTTACACTTGACAGAACGCTGCCATTTAAAGAGCATCTAACAAAGACTTCCGCCAAACTGAGATCAAGAAATAACATCCTACAAAAACTGTGTGGTACAACATGGGGTTCGACCCTTCGTTCAACTGCCCTAGGTCTTGTACACTCAGTAGCAGAATATTGCAGCCCTGTTTGCTTAAACAGTAGCCACACGAAGCTAGTAGATGTCAGCTAAGCCAAACTATGCGGATTATTACTGGTACAATCAGGTCCTTACCTGTCTTCTGGCTACCTGTCCTGAGCCGTATTCCACCTTCTACGCTGAGAAGAAAGAATATCCTCCTGAGAGAATATAACAAAATCAGCAACAACCAACAATTGCAAATCAATGAGGACATACCTGCCATCCAAATCAACAGACTCCGCTCCAGACATCCTGCAATCAGAACGGCAATCATCCTGGCAAAACAGAACTTGAATTTTCACGAAGCCTGCGCACAAGAATGGTATAATAACACTCCACCAGAGCTACATAGTTTTCTTCAAAGCAACAACAAACCATGGGAACTTTATTTGCCCCGTAGGACATGGTGTACTCTGAATAGGATATGTACCAACCATGGGAGATGTGGTGATCTTTTTTACGAATAGGGAAAGATCGCCTCTCCTGAGTGCACCTGTGGATACCCGCGTCAGACAATCAGACATATAGAAGGTATATTGGCTTTCACGGCTGGTGAATTAACACTCAGCAATTCTTCTAGGTTTGTGCCAGCTTGGTGTCCTAGGCGAAACCCCACACAAGACACGGCACAAACCTAGAAGAAATGCTGAGTTTTAATCAGTAGGGCTCGGATTTTTAGGTACATAAATATTTTTTTATGTAAATACATATTTTAAGAATATTTTCAATTAATACATAAATTCCTGCTTTTTACTTATTACCACATAAAAATACATAATATTTACATTTTTTAAATCAGTGTGCTAGATCTTTCAATTTATTGAATTTTGGTTCTGTGTTTCTTCAAAGGGGAGGAACCTGTGTGCTATCCAATCTTCATGCAGAGCGTATGTCAGCTTGCAACTGTGTTATTCTTAACTTGTCGCCCCGTGCCACTCACAGTGGAAGCCGGGAATTTCCTTGTCCAGAGCCATATTGCACCCCTCTCTCAGCTACTTGGAACCTGTGACACTCACATTCAGTTCATTTCTGGCACTGTGAAGTGTAACGCAGTTCTACTATGCCTAAAGTAAAAGCAACTACAAGTTATCATCTCGCGTCTGTTGCAGAATTTAAGGATAATTTTACTTCTTATGGCGGCGTTCTGTTCTGCCAATCATGTGGTAAAGCAATCTAAGCTGAACAGCGATCTCAAGTTACATAACACTCGAGGGTAAGACACATATTGCCGCATTTTCCCGCTTTCAGAATAAGTGTTGTGCGATAATCGTTGGTCATTTGTGATGGACAACCTGAAGATGTATCTCGTTGTGTATTGTAATGCTTCAGCCGTCAGTGAGACATAGCATAAATTGCATTCGTGAGTACTGCATATTGTTTATATTGGTACGTGCCACCCCCTAGTGGCACCTTTGTTAACTGGATTACGGTGGGTATAAAGCACAACACCAATTACTGCTTAAAGAAATAATTAATTGTATTGCAGCCAGAAAAATACACTACTCAACAGCAATTATTACCTTACTCCAGTTTCCTCACGTCGAGAATACTTTCCCTTTCACTTGTCAACAGACCACAGTTAATCCTCTTCGCTAATGAGTCCGGTCCCGTACGCTAGCTCGAAATAGCTGCAATAGGTCTGTCACTGTACTATACACTGTTTCACAAGCACCACAATCACATCCTCGGTGTCAAGAGAATCAGCTTCACTAGGGGTTTCGCAAGTCACCACACTTCTGTCGCTCAGAATAATCGCTCACACTAGCTCGTAAAACACAACAACCACAACTGCTAGACAGGTCGCACTTATATAGCAGGCCGGTGACTCAATAAATGCTTCTAGATCCATCCAGGGTTTACGGCTTGTCGAGGTTTCCATCGCTGGTCCAGTCACGAATATTCTGGACTACCCCTTTTTCCTAGTAGCCCTGTTGCATAAGGCACACGCAATACAGGAGGCAGGCCACAGCCCAGCCCTGGGGCAGTTGTGACTCATGCGGCGAGTGATGACACAAACTCACAGCCGTAACAATATTCACATTAATAAACTAAATTATAATTAAATATTTTTCCTTTTTTGTCACATATTTCAGGTATATTTAATACATAAAAAATAAATAGTTTTCCCTATTTTAGCACCTAAAAATCCGATCCCTATTAGTCAGACATATAGTCGAAGAGTGCCCTCAGAACTTGTATTGTGGTAACCGATTGGACTTTTTGCATGCTACAGCAAATGCGATGGACTATGTAAACAATGTATCTGTAAATGTGTAAATCTTGTAGCCTATATATTTTTCTTTATGTTCCAAAAATGATGTGTGAATGCCATACGATTAATAATAATAATAAATGTTTCCGTTCTTTTTCTAGTTTTTGTTTCTCAGTTCAAGTTCTTCGTTTTAGATCTCTGCTATTCCACGCTGCTTTTATCAAGACTTTTTCATGATTTTCTAAACACATTTTATAACATGTATGGTTTCTTAAATTTCAGTTTGTGAGCTTTTGGAACAAGAATAATTTTAGAATCCTCTGTTTTGGCACACTTTATATTAAGTGTATGTTCTTGCACGTGTGCATAATTACGCTCAGGAAGGTCACAATGTGATTGAAACCGGTACGGTTGTAATGTACAACATTATTGACTTATGGTTATATCCTCCCTATATTATTCTGCTAAGATTCCATTCCGGTTTTGTACCAAAAATAAGGTCCTGGGGTAACTACAGGTTCCGCATAACCCCATGTGTGACCGAAACGCACTCGCTTCCTCTTTAAATGCCTCACAATTAAATAAATACCTTTAAAAAAATTACAGTCAGTCTGAAAGACGAGACGTTATATCATTTCAAATGACGCATTCTACAAATGCTACACATGTTAGAAAGGCTCGCTTCGCTCGAAGCCCCAGGACTCTTTCAACATACTCCATTACCCATTAACTTAGGCTTCCCGCGCGGGCAACTCTTTAAGGGTCACCCTGTATTTGAGTCTAACATCTTTTACAAACTTTAAGGGTCACCCATTATTTGAATCTGATATCTTGCAAATCCTTTTAAGGGTCACCCTGTATTTGAATTGAACCTAACATACTGTATACCTCGTTAAGTGTCACCCTGTATTTTGCTCTGACATCCTGCACATCTCTTTGGGAGGCACCCTGTATTCTTGTGTGACATCTTGTACACGTCTTTAGGAGTCACTCTGTATTCTTGTCTGACATCTTGTGCACCTCTTTAGGAGTCACCCTGTATTCTTCTCTGCCATCTTGTACACCTCTTTAAGAGTTACCTTGTATTCTTATCTGGCATCTTGTATACATCTCTTTAGGAGTCACCCTGTATTCTTATCTGGCATCTTGTACACCACTTTAGGAGTCACCCTGTATTCTTTTCGCTTCGCTCGAAGCCCCAGGTCGCTCGACGCCCCAGGACTCTTTCAACAGATTCCATTAACCATTAACTTAGGCTTCCCGCGTGGCTGCATGACGTCACGCCCTCGCCGTCCATTACCCATTATCTTAGGCTTCCCGCACGGCTGCATGACGTCACCGTCTCCGTCTCCGTAACGCATAACTTTTGACTCAAGCATAACGATGAAGTCGACAAGATCATATGAAATGATAAAATGTACATTTACAATGGGAGCACAGTAACCTGGCAAGCATGCCGCTAGAGCGCAGGGCAGCGCGGCGTACTGCTAGGCGAGCCTGCCAATAGAGCGCAGGGCAGCGCATTCACGTTGTGAAAGCTCGCACGGGCCCACTCGTAAATTTTAATATAATTACATCGTCAATAAGGGATCGGGCTATCCTGGTCATTTTTATGTCATTTTGTTCAATTTGTCGCTGTAGATTTAATATGAATTTAAAGAAAAATTTAAAAATTCTCATATACATGGGATATATAGGGGAAGAATGGCAAAGGGCAGCCCAAAGCAAAGGCAAATTTTGAAAAAATAATTAAAAACAGTTATGGTTAAATGTTTGTTACTGGTAGCAAATTTATCTGTGATTCCTTCGAAGTGTATGAGAAATTTTGAATTGGATGTGAGTGTTACCGAAGGATCCAGGATGTTTATTTTCCGAATAAGCTTTAACAAAATTCAAAAAGAACATTTGAAAAAATGGTCCGGTTAGCTTAAAGAGTTACCAGCGTTTCACCCCGGTATACCATTGGGCTCATCACTTGGTATTGTTGGGTATGTGAAACTAACCTAGTCGGCATTTCCGGTGTCTACTGAGTTTTACCCGGCGCCTATACCATTTAGGTTGGGTATGTGGATGAAAGGTAAGGCCGCCTCCCCATTATTGTTGGGTATGCGGATTAGGTGTGAAACTAATGTCGGCGTCTCCGGTATTTACTGACTTACACCGGGGGCCTTATGTTCAAGTGGAGGGGGTTGGAATAATGCCCAACTATTATTCCAAAGGGACGTGCAAAGAGCTAAGGGGCCATACTCACCAGACTTACCTTGGGGAGCCTTAGCAAGCTAAGCACTTGCTACACCGCGCCTACTGCTAGACAGCGTTCAGTGTAGATTTTAGCCTAACTTCTAATCTAGAGAGAAAGGCTTCTTAAACTAAGTGAAATAATAAGATGAAGCATTTGACTGTACGAAAGGGGTTTATTGCTTAATAGTGGTGGCAAATAGGTTTAGATAAAAGGGGGGAAAAGAGATAAATACTGGAAGGGAAAAGAGTATCGTAGACACACTTCACTTACCCTACCAGATGACCGTGGTGTCGTGTTGGGACATCCGTCAGGGCAGCGCCCCGCCGGAGTCTTAGCGTAGCACTGCTCAAAAAGAGCGTAAGACTTCAAGATTACAAGAGAGGGCTCGATCAGGTAAGAGAGCCTGGCGCGTGGTTGTACCTCTTATTTATAGGCTACAAGCGCGGAGTCACTCTGGATCAGCGGAATGTGAAGTGTAATGTCCTGGGTTTCCTCCTTACTTTGCTAAGCTGGCGGTCTTGGGTCTATGACCTGACATGTTCCTGTTACTATGTCGGTATTTCGTAGCTTCTATAATTCTTTATTAGGTATATGTGTGGGCGCAACTCTTGTAAAGGGTTGGGGCCACTACAGTATGGTACACCTCACCAAGACGCATAGTTAGTACATAATGAGAAGGCCACGGCATGGCTCAAATGACGCCACGAGCAGTGCCAATGTACTATGAGAGATAAGCTCCCTTTTTCAAAAATAAAGCCTTATCCAATTTCGATAGGCACAGCCAGGCCCCCCAGGGGCATTCAACTAGTAAGACGTAGATTGGCGACCATGAACTTCACCTGACTCCGACATTGCTTCTACTTACTTTTGCTGGGTTCCTCTCTGTCATCTTTCCTCCATTTGTGAACTCTTGTTCTCTTCCGAACCCGACGGTATGAGGGTATTCGAGGTCTAGGGTGCCTTTCATTTTCCCGGCTTAATTGGCTTTTGTGTCATTTTCCCTGATTTATTTAGCGTATGGCTTTTAGAGCCGGGAGTGTCCGAGGACATGTCCGGCTTGCCAGAGGTTGTAGCTGCTTCAAGCGGACACCCACAGAGTGAGCTACAAGTTCCGTTCAATTTCAAGTAGTTCCAACTTTCGCTACCAGCTAGTGGTGAACGTTGGAAGATTGATAGTGCGTTCCAACGAAATCTAACCTAGAAATTTAGCTTCACACAGGTTTAGTTATTGGAAGGATCCTAGACATGCCATAAATCTATAAAGTTTGACCACCGCTCGGCTTTACTTCCCCTCCGAAGGAAGGCATACTGCAAGATTTTAACGCTCTTAATAAAATCCGACGACTTCCGCCGGGTTTGAACCCGCGATCTTGGGAACAGCAGTTCAATATGCCAGCAACTACGACACTGAAGCCGCTATTTTCCCTCATATCTTCATTCTTCGAGGAGTCAAACCTCTCCTTTTATGTTCTTGGTATCTCCTTCTCTCTGCTCAAGGCAATCAAGGAGGCAAGGTGTGTGTAGCCCCAGCTTTTATAGTGCACCACATATAGTTATTTTTATTAAAGAAAGCGTTTCAGTCGGTCATCAAAAAATGTGCCCAATTACATTAGGCGGGAAACAAATATGTACGTACCTTACAAACTTACACGCTATTATGTACAAATACCTACTTAATTGGATGACTTCCTCGTTTCCTGTCTCAATTATCCTTTTTTTTTGGTCGTATGGCCTCGTCAGAGGCCGAGTGCAGGTCTTTCTAGTCGACGCCCGTGGGCGACCTGCGCGTCGGGATGAGAGATGGAATGAATGAATTTGGGCAAGGATGTGGACGGAAGTGGCCGTGGCCTGTCAGAAGGTACCGTCCCAGCATTTGCCTAGTGTTGAAAATGGGGAAACCACGGAAAACCATTTCAAGGTCAGCCGACGATCGGGCTCGATTCCACGCATCTTCCGAGTCAGCAGCGAGCTTGGCCCCATGATCTAACGCTGTGCTTTAGCCAGCGTAGCCACTACTGTCGGCTTAATTAGTGTACAATGTTTAGGTATTAAACATAAACAAAAACAGATAGTGTGATTTTTCACTTTTCCTAACTGCCCTTTATGACTCTTTTTCCTACCAAGTCTCTCAATCCTCATTCTTTGAGGTTTGAGGGCATTTCTTATCTTCGTATATTTAATTTCCTCTTTCCTTTTGTGTTCCATTTCTTATTCTAGTCCCTATGTATGTTAATTATAAATATAATAATAATAATAATAATAATAATAATAATAATAATAATAATAATAATAATATTGTTGGTTTAACGTCCCTTTTAACTACTGAGGTTTTAGACACGCCGGGATGCGGAATTTTGCCCCGAAGGGGAACTTTAACGTGCCTGACACGGCTCCCTCGCATTTGCATTCCCTGAAATGCCAGCTGACTGCGCCAGGATTCGATCCTGCAACCTTGCGCACAGCAAACCAGAACGTTACCACTGAGCCACGCAGCCAATTATAAATCTTTAGGTAGAAGTAGTTATAGCATCAGTAGTAGTAGTTCCTTTTCATTCTCATTTCGCTTCCACCCATAACGTTAGGGCCAATAACCCAGATGTTAGGCCTCTTAGAGTGCGGGCGCCGTAATATTACGTTCGAAGGTAACTTTTTAAAACTGCGGCGAGCGTAATATTACTTTGATCGATTTCTCGCGCTTTGTGTTGGAGACGAACGTAGTATTTATTACAGCTCTAGCACTCGCGTGTGGGTGCCAGTAAACATGAAGTTGCACTTACTATCGCTAGATAGCACCACGTCACTGTTCAGCGGAAGAATATCGATCTGTTCGAAGGCAAGCGATGCAAGTTCTGGTAGATCAAATCTGTTTTCCTTTCCTTTGGTTTTATTATTTGTGGACAGATTTTTCTCTCGCAAAAACGTTGAGTTTATTCTATGACTAGTTTCGTATATTTGGGGTTATAATTCGCATTACAGATTGTGAATCTGTCGCAACCGAGGAGTCAGTTTTCCCTTCTACTTCTGCCGGCGCGCCCGCTCGTTCCAGGACGAGAGCGCGCGCAACAGCTGTTTACAGCATTTTCTTTACAATATAGGTTATTCTTAATTGTGTCGGATCTTATTAAATTTGTAGTGTAGGGATTAGGAAATTGAACGGACTTTTCAATTTATTTGTTACTCAAACCACATTCAGTTTGTTCTGAACATAGCCATAAATTCTGGAAATCAGCCAGCGCAGGGGTGAGGAGCAACATTTAAAGCATCAGCAGGGTAAGTGTTAAAACAATAATTATCATCATCTTCACTTACAGACGATGTTCGAATACATCTAAAGGTGAGGTTAGTAATATTATTTTGCAGACTTTGCATGCTCAGACATACCTTTCATGCAATGCTCTTCAGACTGGAAATAAGTGTAAACAAACATTTACCTGCCGTTTCTCCTGAAGGACCCTTAAGTTCGACTTGATATAATTGGATGAGTAATGTATAGACAAAGAGGCAGAGCAGAGAATGCGAGCGAAGCCGCTCTTAAGTTAATAATATCCATTGTACAGTTCACCTTCATCTCGTTCCCTCGAGTATGAAAATTAACGCTGTAGAAGGAATTATATTGCAATCTAATCTGAAAATAATTAACGATAATACACCCTTCCTTCCGTCTGAAACCTCATCCATCAGCCGGGCCCACAAACACGAAGCCCCCTGTGGATTGCCTGGTGAGCCTATCGAGTATGTTGGCTTCTGAGGCTCTATGTTGAGGTTATGAGGGGACTAGTGGCTTCTAGGGAGCGTTAAATGGTGCCGTGTCTTCACTGGTACTAAAGGGGTTTCATCACTATATATGCATTATTACTGGAGATATTTGAGGACTTTTTTTAACTTTAGCCCATATGTACATAAGTTCTATAAAGGCATGCGTTGCAATGCCAATTAAATAAAGTGTTTGGCGTTGAAACTTTGTTGAAGTGCTCTTGGATACACAATATATATTTTTTCTTTTTTCCTTTAACTGCCTATAATCTATTGTAAACTGGATTTACTATCTCAGAAACATTCTTGGGAGCGTGTTCAACAACTCACCATAGTTTCATCGTAATTGGATGGATGAATGGTATATGAACGCATACGGCACTTTGTTCAAATGATTCGCGCACCGTCACCCATTTGTGGAATCTACTCGTGCGCTGCCTATTGTGCCGTGTTCATAATGGCAAAATTAATCTCGGGAGTTTCCGCCAACACAAAGTTCCTCATTTCTCTACTAGAAAGCGCTATAGTTTTCAAGGAGCTTAGATATCTAACATCTAACCTCCTTGACTTTCATAGTCAAGGAACAACGAAATTCGACATGCAAGCTACCCTCTGGGTGTCAAATAACAAAGCTTGCACCCGGCACCCGAGGCCATACGATATTATTATTATTATTATTATTATTACTCATTTGTTGTTGTTCCTTATTGACAAAGCATCAAAATATATATTGCACTTTCCTCGTTAACATGCGGCTCGCGTTTGAAGTCTAACTGGGCGGATATATTTAGATTCCATGGCTGCCTGGAGCCCAGGCTTTCCCAGCGCGAGGCACAGCGTTGTCCACTTTCCACCGTAGCCAATGAGAGCAAGCAGCAAGACTAGACAGGTCTACGTGCAGATGTGCAACACTGGACACATGATACCTGCGTGACACACGAGCTGGCCGCCAGGGCGGGACTTGAGAGTCCACGTGGAGTGATAGAGGAAGCATTCTATTGGTCAACAACCGTCAGCTATCGGTTATTGTCGGCGCGTGCTACTGCCTTACGTTTGAGTCGCCGCTCGTTAACCAAGAAAGTGACTATAACAACGGCATTAAATAATCTTCCAACAGTCGATGAATATTTACTAGAAATTGTTGATTGATGAACTACATACTCCTGTGAACGTTGGAGTATATCAAGGTTCCGTCCTCAGTCCATTACTTTTTGTACTCGTCATGGATGTGTTGACAGAGGGAGTCAGGAAGGAGGCTCCATGGTCCATGATGTTCGCTGATGATGTATTCCTGTGTGCCGAGACGAAGGAACTTGCAGAGAAATGATTGGAGGAATGGAGAGAAGCACTAGAAAGCCGAGGAATGAAGATAAGCAGATGTAAGACCGAGTTCCTGAGCCTGAGGGATGCTGAAACAGGTTTAAAATTGGCTGGAGTAGAGATCCCAACAGCAAGTTCGTTCAGATATCTTGGTACAGTTATCCAACAAGATGGTGGACTGGAGGAGGAAATAAAGAGCAGGATAAGGTCGGGATGGTTCAACTGAAGGAAAACATCAAGTGTACTGTGAGACAAGAAGGTACCAGAAAAATTAAAAGGGAAGGTACACAAGGCCGTGGTGAGACCAGCAATGATATACGGGGCAGAAACCTGGCAGATAACAAGGAGATGGGCACAAGAACTGGACGTGGCAGAAATGAGAATGCTGAGATGCACAAGTGGACATACAAGGTTGGACAAAGTGAGAAATGAAGTGATTAGGAGACGACTTAGCGTAATGCAAGTTTCTGAGAAAGTCAGAGAAGCTGGCCTCAGATGGTATGGACATGTTAAGAGAAGAGATGAAGATTATGTGGGCAATAGGATGATGGAAATGCTTCCACCAGGGAAACGGAGTCGAGGACGACCAAAAAGGCGATGGATGGACAGCATTCAAGAAAGCATGAAACAGCGGGGGCTTGTGGAGGAAATGGTCCGGGATAGAAAAACGTGGAGGAGTAATATCCGCATCAGCGACCCCACATAAGTGGGATTAATCATGCTGGAGAAGAAGAAGCAGAAGAAGAAGAAGTTGATTGATGAACTACAGTAGTTTCGAACACACTCTGTTCCGTTTCAGCGTATTATTCAAGTTTAATTGAAAGAATATAATTGGTCATAAGTTGCGGGTATTCCAAAGTTAGCTGGCAGTATAATATAATTGAATATCATGAGTTCAAAGCCTCTGATCATAACTTATAAAAACTACTATAAAACTCATATCATATTAACTATCAGTAAATATTACATTAATATTCTTGAATATTATTGAAAAATTAAATGAAAGGAGATCTGATTCAAAGTGACCTAATATAATTTTCTAAAAGACATAGATATTGAAGTGCTACGAAATGATGATATCGATATGTGTATATTACTGTACTTGGGTGTGCAGAATGAAAAAAGAGTATTTAGTTGATTGGTTTGTCGTCTTTTGAAAAATGTTGTTGCCCCTTTTGTTCCCAAAAAGAATCTCAATATCCTGAAAACAATAGCAGAATTGAGAATATTTTTTTCACGCTTTATACAAGAATAGATTTATTCTAGAGATGAGCTACCGTGAGATTAATAGGTACATTTATACAGAAAAAAATTGACAGTCAGTCTGAAAGACTAGACTTTGTATCATTTTAAATGCTACAAATACTGAAAAATGCTTGAAAGGCTGGAGGCTTCTCGCTTTGCTTGAAGCCAAAGTCTCTTGACATGTTAGAAAATTATCTGCATAATACTTATCTTGCTTTATAATACTTTACCTTGTTTCAAATTACTCGCGAACGGCAAGTGCAAACCAAGGGCAAAGCAAGGTCAAGCGCGTGGGGACGTGCTTCTTCCATCCAGTCTAAAAACACTTAGAGTGGGCGATGTATTGAAGATAGAGATATGCTCTCGCGGACTTTTTGTAGAACATTTCATGCTGACCATTTCTTATGCTCATAGGATATTGATATTGTTAACGGTTTGCCCAGCGTAAGCTTAAGAAGCGTACGGACGCCAAGTTTTGTTTTCGACCTTTTCACTGAAATCGTTACTGCTTGACTTTCTTTGATCATACATAAATTATTTTATACAGAATCTTTCCTCGAGATATCCTTTACAGAATGGTGAAAACCGCATCAAAATCCATCCAGTGGTTCTCGAGATTACCAAGAATCGGGGATTTTTGTCTTATACTAACGAAGTAGAGATTGTCGGGGAACACATGCACCAAGCGGTACAATGAGGTTACACACCTCAGTGCATCTGAGTACATTTCGTCCCGTCACCGTAACGAAACGCCAGACCCCAGTGTAACGACGAAGTCGACAAGATCATTTAAAATGATAAAACTCAAATTTTAATATTTTGAAATATAAAGTTTTTTGGTCGTTTTTCGGCTGTATCCCCTTGGCTATTAAGGTGCGTCCTTTAGTATATAGCCTACTAGCTATTGTACCCGGCGTTGCCCGTGAGATGTCTATACAGTATATGCTATGCAGGGCGCCCAGGAATGCTCTCCGCAGTGATTACGTGTAGCTTCGAGAGGTAGCGTCATCAGTTTAGTTGGCAGCACAGTGTCTTTGATAGGGTGAAGGCCATGTGTGGGCTGTCGAATTCGTCAGTGTGTATTGCAATAAGCCAGCATGTGTGTCATCAGCACTTCTAGCATCAGTTATGAATGGCTGTGGTGAGTATAAAGTTTACTGTTTGTTTGTTATGATACAAGCGACAGCCGTGCTGCCAACGTGACTGGTGACGTAATCTCTCTTAGCAGCTTGTAAGCACTTCGGAGAACATTCCCGGGCGCACTGTAGAAAGATACGTGCAAATCTATTTCGCAGAGTATATTCACTTTGCCCCGAAGTGAATTTCTCCTCGGTTTTGATGTTACTCAAGTGCAATACTAATTCACTTGTAACCGTACGTTCTCTTTTACTTCGGGGGTGGTGGTGATTAACACCATAAGGGAATTTTACTAAGAACATTTATTAGCTTCACTTTACAATTTTTCCACTATGCAATAAACAGCCACTCTCATATTCTCTTGCCAAACAATAATCTGACCATCACCAAACCTAACTAAATCTTCCTTACCATATCTCTTCTTCCTCATATTTTCTAATATCCACCTAGCTAATTTCAACAGATACTCTCTTCCTCTCTCTCAAAGAGTTTCTCCTAACAATCTCTATAAAAAAACAATGGACAATCTAAAAAGGAAATATCTTTGCAGATGTGGAACTTCATTTAGAATGCCCCCTTCTACCTCACTGCCAGACCATTACAAGGAATACCATAGCTCAAGGCTCAATACTCCTTGCAATGATCAATCAGCAAAAAGGTAGCCATGCTATAACCTTAACCTAACATAATCTAAGAGAATGAACAGATAAAAACATTGTAACCTCATTAGGTTACACACTGTTGGTTGGTTCCTCAGTTTAGGCGCTGCGACAACGTGGTCATGTAGCCCCGTGTACTTTGGGTGTGTGTAGAATCTGTCTGATAAACTGTGGTAATTGTGATGGTTATATTAGTGTGTGTTATCTGTTTATAATTCAAGTAAAGACTGCATACATTCGATTTTCATGTAGTTCCAACTTTTACTACCAAACGCCCAACTAGTTATGAACATTATAACTAGATGCCACCACAGTCAGCTCCTGGCGACGAGCGTTGGATCCTAAGAGCGTTAGTCAAAGATAACCTATAATTTAGCTTCGCACAGTTGTAAGTACTGGAAAGTTCTTTATCATGCCATAAATCTATGACATGGGACCGCCGGCTTTACTTCCCCTCCGAAGGAAGGTATACTGAGGGATTTTTAACGCTCTTAAAATATCCGACGACTTCAGCCGGGTTTGAACCCGCGACCTCGGGTATAGAAGCTCAGCATGCTACCCCTCATATGTTCTCCTCGACTCTGATGTTACTCAAGTGCAATACTAATTCACTGTAAACCTAGTTGATAAGTACTGTGGAGTACAATAACGTAGCAAAGAATGGTTTGTATCATTGTCCTTACGATAAAATAACAACTTTTGGATTTATTTGGCCACGTACAAAAGGTGGCTCGTGGGGCGGAAACACGCCCGGTCCTAATCCCCTGTCGTTGTTTGTGGGTGGTCGGGAAGTGTGCAAGTGGACCTAGTACCTCACTACCAGTCAAATTCCCAGGGTCAAGTATTGAATTATTATACTGAATGTTGATAATCGATCGGTTTTACCTGTAATACCCAAATTCGAATATTAGTAACCGCAACGGATATTTTTCATATTATGAACTCTCCGGATATTGAAATACTGAGGTGGCCAAATTATTTTGGCAAAGCTGAATAGAACCAAGTTGTTTATTGCAAATTAAGATACAATGGATTATAATGGAAGGTAGTATTTAAGTCCGAGTCTCCGTAGCAAGATCTCTCTTGGTTGTATTTTGTCTTGCGTTCGCCAGATGTGCTACAAGAAATATTTTGAACCATTTAGGCATTTAACTTTCATACGCTTGTATCTTATCTTATATTGGACATTAGACGTTAAAAGACTATTCTTAAGAAAGCAAAACGACTGGTGTCGGATCTTATCCTGTCCTAAAATTATTATTCTTAATGATAATAATAGGACTACAGATCTCGTTCCAAAAGACAGAGTTTTTCTGTACGAAATTCGACACACAGAATTTAAACACGAAATATGGCGAGATTAATCGAGTCGACCACTTTAAATACCTAGGTGAAGTGCTTGAACCGACGGGAAAAGAAAAAATCGCGCAGAACACTAGGTTAATGAAAACGAAGAGAGCCTTATACAAAGACATAGGGTGTCTACAACAAAAAATGTCTGTCCACATTCACTAAACTTCGTCATTACAACACGGTTATTAAACCTGAGGTGCTTTATGCCAGTGAGACGTTGACGTTACACACTAAGGGCGACCTGGAAATATTCTCTCAGAGGAAAGAAAAATAATAAGGAAAATAATTGGACCAAAGCACACAGATGAAGGAAACAGGCTTCACTCCAGAGACACCACAGAGAAATTGTCCAACCTCGCAGCAGACATCAGAAAGTGGCGACTAAAATTTTACGGCCACATCAGCAGACTTCCACAAACCAGACTCACCAACAAAATTCTTAGATACATACAGCGGCTCCAGATTACTACACCCTGGATGCAAGTCAAAATTGATCTATTAAAAGCACAGGTCGACCCAGAAGACGTCATAGACAAGAGCGTATTTAGACAAGTGTTGTCAGAGAGAGCTGCACCTACAGCCCAAAGACCAAAGTGGACCGAAGAAAGGAAGAGGGCCTTTAGTGCACGAATGAAAGAGTACAGGAAAGACAGACGAACAAAAAGTCATGATTGCTTCGCATGGTCTAATAGGCCTGTAACGTAGGAAATAATAAATAATAATAAATTCTCCTACAGTTGCTTTATAAAAGAATAGATTTATTCTAGAAGTAAAATTGACAAGGTAGAAAAGTTTAAGTACGTATTTGGGAGAAATGATTCAAATTAATGGACTAGACAAAGCAGCAAATACAGCAATAAGAAGAACATTGTAACAAGCTTTTCAACTGACGAAGGATACCTACAATAAGAAAGAATCATTCCATTGCAACTAAAATCCGACATTACAATACGGAAAGTCTCTATGCTTCAGATAGAATGTTTTCCATTAAAAAAGGCAAAATAGAAGAGCTAGAGAAAAATTAAAGAACGATACTTAGAAAAATATTGGGACCATTAAAAACATATTGTGGAGAGTTCAGATACAGGAAAAATTACGATCTCTGGAAGAAAAAAAATTGAAAGAATCTACGATACGATAAGGAAAAGGAGGGTTAATTTATTTGGACACGTAATGAGGATGAATAACATAGGACTCACAAAACAATTTTTCAGTCATGTATACAAAAGCAAGAATGGTAATCAATGGGTACAAAGTATAAAAAGGGATATGGAAGAGATGGAAGTAACAATAGATATTATTCAGGACAGATCACTTTTCAGAAATATGATCAAAAATTTCAAGGGTTTCCAGGAGAAGGAAAAGAAGAAGCGGGTTAACAACTGGACGGAAGAGAGAAGAAGCAGATAAAGTGAAGTAATGAAGAACTACTGGAAGGCAAGAAAGGATAAAGGAAATAAGATACAGTAAATAAAAACTAACTTTCTTCGGCTTTTCCCAGTTAATTGGGTTCGCCAAAGCCAACCAGGCTCATTTTAGATTTGGTCGGGGATTTAAGGCCGGATGCCCTTCCTGACGCCACGTGAATTTTCAGGTGAAAATTCCACCCCGCTGTCACCAGGATTCGGACCCCAGCCTTCAGAGCGAAAGATGAGCAGCTAAGTCCCTGCGCCATCTCGCTCCCCAAATAAGAGACAGTGAATTCATTGGGTTATATTACGCGGTCCAAAAACGACGAATGAAGAAGAAGAAGAAGATTGGATTTACGTCCCTCTTAACTACTGCGGCTTTTAGAAACGCCGGGATGCCGAATTTTTGCCAACAAGGGTAACTTGATCGTGCCAGTAAATGAGTCGTCCAGTTGCAAAACTCGTTTAATCCACTTGTGAATAAGGATCATCTCGTAAAATTATTTATTTAATTATTTTATTTTACTTTATTTTATTTAATTTAATTTTGTTTTGTTTTATTTTGTTTTAAATTGTTTTATTTTTTAATTTTATTTTATTTTATTTTGTTGTGTTTTATTTTGATTTTCCAGAAACCAAACATAAAACAAAACAAAAACAAAAAAACGAAACAAAAAGTAAAATTCAAAAACAAAAGCAAAAGCAGAAAACAAGAAACACAAAACAAAAAGCAAAATTTAAAAAAAAAAAAACAAAACCAAAACCAAGAAAGAAAATCAAAAAGTAAAATTCAAAAGCGAAAGTACATAGCAAACATAAAACCAAAAACACAAAGCAAAAAGAAAAAAGTAGAAAACAACAAACACAAAAGATACGTGAGGCAAAGTCCAGAGAAACGTTTCTCATTAAAATGATTCTTATTCACAAGTGGATTAAACGAGTTTTGCAAATGGACGACTCAAATCTACTCACACGGCTCCCTCGCATTTGAGCACCCACAAATGACACGACTGCTACAGGATTCGATGCTCCAATGTTCTAAAATTAAATGCATGGCCGTTTATTTTGTTACGAGCAGTGCACTGCATACGCATACCTTAAATGGAAGTAATTATTTCACAGCAAATCATCGATCGGAAATCATTAATTTTATTTATTTCCAGCTCAATTCGCGACAAAGACTGATGTTGTTGGGATGCCACGAAAACACATTCTCTTCATCAGGATACAGGAAACCTATACATTGTAGTAGATTCTGTGAACCAATCAACAATACTGAATTTGGTTCTATTCAGCTTTACCATCATAGACCAATTTGGCCACCTGTGTAAGTTACCGTCCGGGAGTGTGGAATACGTATACCCCAAGTAGTGTACACACTCCGGAGGGCCGTTATCAGCAGCGGGATTCAAACCCACGATATTGGGAATTGCAACATCTCCTTGAGTTAAATCACAAATCTACGCTGCAAGTTTCAACGAAACAAACGTTCCGTATATGGTTGTCGAGTATAATTTATCGAGAGATAAAAGTGACCTACTAGTAATAATAATAATAATAATAATAATAATAATACCGTATGGCCTCGGATGCCGGGTGCAAGCTTTGTTAATTGACACCCAGAGGGCAGCTTGCGTGTCGAATTTAATGCTCCTTGGAGCGCTATGAATGTCAAGGAGGTTAGATATCTGAGCTCCTTGACGCTATACCGCTTTCTAGTAGAGAAATTAGGAACTTTGTGTTGGCGGAAAATCCCGAGATTAATTTTGCCATTATAAACACGGCCTACTGAATTCAAATGGGTTCTTTAACATGCCAACAACGTATGACATGAGTAGGCCTTCGTGATTTTTGTCGCCTTTCAAAAGTCACTTACCATGGCCAGGAGCGAACCTGCAATCTTGGGGTTGGTAGTCCGACACTATAACCACACACCCACCGTGGCAAGCACCTACTAGTAATGAATCAGATAAAGTAGCCTGTCTCACTTCCATACAGCAAGGCCGGTCTCTAAAAAATGGCTCTTAAAATTTCTATGTTAGAAGCTAACAATAAAGTTTCTCCCTAGAGTCCGCTGTATTTCTCCATGACAACGGGCTTTATCGCTTGTTCACAATAAGAGCGGTAAGAGCTTTTATTCGATAGACGTGTGTGAGTGTGATCAATGGAAGCAGATCTGTGGAAGCGATCTCGTCCCATTGCTAAATAAATCAGGCTACGCCTGTCCTGTAATAGCCAATTCGTGTCACGCTGAGTGATATGCGTTCCACTGGGGCAGAACGTGACTTGCTCTATTGTTTTCTAACAGCATGAGGCAGGTGACAAGTACCTTGTTGTGTCCCAACTAGCGTCGTCTACTGAGCTGGAACTGTTACATCGCAATGGTTATGGGAAGGGAAGAGGTTATCTATCAGTGTTCCATCATCAATAGAGAACATCACTTTTAAAAAGAGACAGTCAGTCTGAAAGACTAGACTTTGTATCATTTTAAATGCTACAAATGCTGAAAAATGCTAGAAAGGCTGGAGGCTTCCAAAGACTCTCGACATGTTAGAAAATTATCTGCATAATACTTATCTTGCTTATCTTGTTTCAAATTACTCGCGAACGGCAAGTGCAAACCAAAACAAAGGATGGTCAAGCGCGCGGGATGCCGTCACACTCACCAGAGCGCGCGGGGACGTGCCCCTTCCATCCAGTTTAAAAACACTTATAGTGGGCGATGTATTGAAGATATGCTCTGGCGGACTTTTTTGTAGAACTTTTCTTGCTGACCAATTCTTACGCTCATAGTATATTGATATTTTTAACGGTTTGCCCAGCGTAAGCTTACGAAGCGCACGGACGCCAAGTTTGTTTTCGACTTTTTCACTGAAATCGTTACTGATTGGCTTCCTTTGATCATACATAAATTATTTTCTACAGAATCTTTCCTCGAGATATCCTTTACTGAATGGTGAAAACCACACCAAATCTATCCAGTGGTTCTCGAGATTACCCGTTACATCCAAGAATCGGGGATTTTTGTCTTATACTAACGAAGTATAGATTGTCGGGGAACACATGCACCAAGCAGTACTATGACGTCACACACCTCATTGCAACTGGGTACATTTCGTCTCGTCACCGTAACGTAACGCCAGACCCTAGGGTAACGACGAAGTCAACAAGATCATTTAAAATGATTAAAGAGTTCTATTGTTGCCCTCTCTTAGATTGGCGATATCATTCTATCACATAGATCAGGGCAGACCTACTTGAAGTCTCTTTACAAATTCTTCCATCATTTGTGATTCTATTTCGTATGTAACTAAATTAAGACACTTCCCGTAATGTTCCATCATCAATAGAGAACATCACTTTTAAAAAGAGTTCTATTGTTGTTCTCTCTTAGATCGGTGATATCATTCTATCACATATGTCAGGGCAGGCCTATTTGTTGTCTCTCTACAAATTCATCCATCATTTGTGTTTCTATTTCGTATGCAAGTAAATTCAGACACTTCCCGTAATGTTTTAGTTCTGTACGTATTATATTTTGCCGACCACAAGTTAAAGGATGTTTTGTCTTTCGTTATTTTCATGTTATATTCTTCTTCCTTTATTTTGTACATCTTATTGAGGATTATTTGGAAATCTTTCGGATGCTCAAGCTAAGAAAGCTTTCAACAAGAAGACGAATCTGATGACAGCAAAAAATATTTCTTAGTGTGAGCAAACAACTGTTGAAAACCGATGTATGGAGTATCATTTCCCGATTGATCTCATGAACATATTTCATTTTAATGGATCATTAAACTGCATTTTATATTATACTATTACAAAAAACATCCATCATCTCATTGTAAACTGTGAGAGGTCCATGAAGGAATATTGTGCTATCCCCGAGATAAGTCGTCTAGTTTCAAACTGCCTGAAGGGAGGATTGTGCTGGAGTCGGGTGAAAGCAAATCCTCCTCTATCGATCAGACAGCGTACTTAACATTCATCATTAAGGAGCTTTCACCGCGGCAAGACGCGGTATGTATAGGTCCTACAGGAGATCTGCCTTTATACTGCCAAACAATCTCGTTTAATATGACAATAGTATGTGTAAAAACGGTGCTTATCTTTTAATAAATCCTTGTGTGGTTCCTGACTACGTATTGAGACTACACAGGTGGCCAAATTATTAAGGTGAAGCTAAATAGAACAACTAGTACCGTCAAATTACAAAGCTTGCACCCGGTACCCGAGGCCATACGATATTATTATATATCCTATTGCCTCTATGACCATACAAAATTTCAGTTTGAATCCTGTAAAAAATTCATAGATATTGAGAACCGTCTAAATATTTCGGAGGATCGACATTTTGGATTGTTATATGTATAGGCCATAGAGTTATGTAAAATTCATGGAAAATTATCGCGTAGGTTCATTATTCAAACTTTCACTTCGATCGCATGATTACTACACAAGAAATAAAGCCTTAATTTTAAAATTTCACACAGCCGCCATCTTGACGTTATGTAAACAATTGAACTAAATTAGATGCCAGTGCAATACAATATGTAAAGTCATTTACTGTACCACATTTCGCTGCGCTCAGAGAGTTAAATCACGAGAAAAGTCTATTCAAATGTTTCAACTTCGCTTGGCCGCCATGTTCGTTTTGTACTTTACAAGTTTATAAACGTTACATAGATAAACTTGTATCAGGAACATGTAACATGGCGGCCAAGTGCTAAATGTAATGTCCTTATAACTCACGAAGTTATATGTAGAAAGAAAGCCGTGTGCGTATACTCCTCCAAATGTTGTGGATTGCGGGTAAGAACAACTAGCCGTGGAATTGTTAGGGAAGTTATATTAAGAGTGTATCAAGCCAAAATTCCATGTTAATTAAACAAGCTCATGGCGCGTTTAAAGTGAGGTTAAGCCTAGCATGTTACACATCACCCACTTAAACAACAAATCCTCTCCTAGCGCTTCAGTGCCGGGTGAATCACTCGGGAGCGGGAATGCTTCCCTGTCGCTAATGCGGGAAGACGTTTAGCAAATGAAAACCCCCAGAAGCAGGGCAGGTTCGCGCAGGAACAGGAAGGCTTCCCTGTCGTAAAGGTAAGAAGGAGTTTAGCAAGTGAGGACACACTGAAACAGTGCACGTTTGCGCGAGACGCATCATTCAGGAACGGGAAAGCTTCCCTGTCAACAAGGCGAGAAAGAATTCAGCAAGCAAATCTTACAAAGGAAGTGGTCCATACATACACCCTCCGAAATGTTGTTAAAGATGGCGGCAAGTGACAGACCTCGTGTTTCAGTAGCTCTGACATATTACAGTGTTTTAGTAGTATTTTGCCTGTTCAAGTGTACTATATGGTGTGCAACTGTGGCTGAAAACATTTCCGACCGCAGTGATGTATCGTGTGATCAGAAAATTCTGTGGTACTGCGCAGAGAGACATTTTACTTTCTCGACCGCTGCAGCTTGTAACCTCCCAGTGTTCCGCCATGTTTCCACCACACCTCGTGGACCTGTACAACGTTGCCGTGCTTCCTCCAGTACTGTTTACTTGATACTACTACTACTATCAGGTGACATTCATTTAAACCCAGGACCCCTTAACCTCTACTACCAGAACGCACAGAGCATCAAAAATAAACTAACCGACTGTATAGCAAATATAACCGAAATCAATCAATTTGATATCCTCTGCCTCTCAGAAACATGGTTGTCAGACTTCGTATCTTGTGGGGAACTTCCGTTTTCATCTGAGTTCAATGTGTTTCGGCGCGACAGATCCTCAAGGGGTGGTGGTGTTGCAATCGCAGTTCATAACAAACTGAAGGCAAAACATCGGCCTGACTTAGAAACTTCCTGCGAAATAATATGGGTTGAGATTATTATCCAAAAAAGGAAGAATTTACTCGTAGGTTGCTTCTACCGCCCACCTTCCAGCAAAATTTACACCTTAGAAGAATGTTTCAACTCTACTTTTCTTGCCCTCAATCAAGAAAATGAAATAGTGTTGCTAGGCGATTTTAACTCCCATATCTCCTGGACATCAATAGACAATGGTACCATACACTCTCCCCAAATAGATACTTTCATTTTATCAAATTTTATAAACGGTCTACATCTGAAACAGTTCAATCTACACCCAGCAAGGAAATCCGAAACACTGGAGCTCATATTTTCAACCCTGCGCAATGTCACTGTGACCGTTGGAAGAAATATCCTGAACACCGACCATAGCTCAATAGAAGCCACTCTCCCCGTCCCAGCGAGCAGACATAAAAATAGCCCCACCACCGATAATAAAGCTTTCCCTCTTTGGAGAAAGGTCGACTGGCAAGCTGTCAATCAGGATTTATCATCTCTACCCTGGTGCCTGCTAACAGCTGAGAGAGACGTAAACAGCGCAGTGGCCTTGTTTGAGGATTTACTTTACTCGGCCATTAAACAACACGTTCCTTTATCCGTACCCAAATCCAACAAATACCCGCACTGGCTAAGTCAAAACACCAAACTCCTTCTCCAAAATAAAACTCGAGCGTGGTCACTGTGGAAATCAGTTCCTAATCCTCATACACGCAATGTATTTATTCACCTACGGAAAATTTCGAGAGTTCATATGACAGAAGATTACAACCGCTACATTTCTTCCATAACAGGAAATCTCAAGAATAACCCGAAGAAGTTCTGGACACTTATATCATCCCGTAGAAAGACTCCCAGAATTCCACTTAACCTAAACCTCCATAATGAAGAAATCCCATTTGAATTGAGGTCCACACATTTCAA
Organism: Meconema thalassinum; assembly: GCA_946902985.2. NCBI lineage: Eukaryota > Metazoa > Arthropoda > Insecta > Orthoptera > Tettigoniidae > Meconema > Meconema thalassinum. The sequence goes on from OX336399.1 coordinate 59,099,025, forward strand.
TGAATATTTCCATTCAACCTTTTCAGTTCCCGTGCCAATCCCCAGTCCCCCTCAGCTTACCAGCGTCTGTTCTGATTCACTGTCTCAAATTTCAACGACCCCCGATGAAATTCAAAATATTTTAAAAAGTCTTCCCGCAAACAGATCTACCGGACCATCAGACATAAGCCCTATATTCCTGAAAAACACCTCTGCATCTCTCAGCATCCCCTTATCCATGATACTCAACTGGTGCATGACTTCCGGCACTTTTCCTGACTCATGGAAAAGAGCTGATGTCACACCTGTCTTTAAATCAGGCAGCAAGCATGACATTTCCTCATACAGACCTATATCTATCGTCCCTATACTCTCTTCAGTCTTCGAAAGAATAATACATTGCCGTCTCCTCACTTTCACCAAACCACACCTCTCAGAAGAACAACATGGCTTCGTCCCCGGAAAATCGTGTTTAACAAATCTGACTGTTCTGTACCATCACATAATTTCTGCAATAGATCAAAAATCTCAGCTAGATGTAATCTACGTCGACCTGGCCAAAGCATTTGATTCCGTGAACCATTTCCTTCTCCTCCACAAGCTTGCTTCACGATACAACGTACATGGATACTTCCTATCCCTAATACAAAGCTTCCTGTCCAATAGGCAACAACGGGTAGTGCTTCCAGGGTCTGTATCGTCCTGGCTCCCAGTCTTATCAGGAGTAACTCAGGGCAGTATCCTGGGACCCCTTCTCTTCGTGCTGTATATGGACGATATAAACACATGTGTGCAAAATTCTCCGTGTTCCCTTCTTCTATATGCTGATGACCTCAAGATATTCAGAAAAATTTCCAATTCTGACGACCACGCTGACCTCCAGGAAGCAGTGAATACTTGTACTGATTGGTTCAACAAATGGAAGTTATCCCCAAATCCGAAAAAGTGCTTCAATGTATCTTTCTCACTACTGAAATCTGGAAATCAGACGAACTATAAAATATGTGGAAATAAATTGGATACGGTTTCTCAGGTGAGAGATTTAGGTATTATTCACGATGATAAACTGACATTCTCTCCCCACATTGACCATATCAAATCTCGCGCAATGCGCAGTCTCGGCATTCTATACAGATTCACAGAAATTAAAGACCTCACTGCACTTAAATTATACTTCACCACATATGTTCTCCCTATCCTAGATTTCTCTTCTCCAATCTGGTCTACTTCGGCTATAACCAATATTTCTAAATTGAACAGTGTCTTTAATTTCTTCATATCAGTAGTCAAAGCTCGCAATCCTTCACTAAGACACTTCACCAAATCCGATATTCTAAACCAGCTCAATGTACTCGACCTGAGAAGCCGTCTACAATTTACTGACCTGTGTTTCTTACATAAAATTATGAATGGTTACACAAAATGTAACATGCTCTTAAGCTACTTCCCACTTCATGTTCCCTCCCGTTCAACACGTCAGAACCATTTACACCACATACCTCGCCCACGTCTTTAAGTACAGAAGCGCTCTATTTTCCACCGTCTACCTACCCTTAGCAACTCCCTTCCAAACATTGACATATTCTCTCCCTATCGAACATTCAAACATAACATTAGAAGATCCCTTTCACCCTCTTTTCCTAACCCCTCGCCCTCCTAATCACTCACTACCCCAATCAATCCCTGCGTCCTTCCCGAGATTTATCCTTTCTGCCGTCACTGCCAATTGTTACCTGTTATTGTTGTTGTTGTTGTTGTTGTTTTTGTTATTATTATTTGAAATTGTTAAAATACACACATCAAAAAAAGTTTTGCATCACCTCGGTTCCCAGATCTCCGGCATATAGACGTTGACTGTGTATATTGTATCCAAGATACAGTCCCTTTGACTGTTCATAGATGTCACTAAAACTGCTCAAAGATGTAAACAACCATGCATGAGCAGGGCCTATTAGACGGAGGGGGTACGACAGCCGATCAGTTCCAGTCATTCCACCAGGACGAAGGTACGCTGCTCATGTTGTCTCTAGTTCTACCATGCCTAGAAGGTCAATACCGCAGTTCGATCGCGTCCGCATTGTTACTTTGTGTCAAGAAGGGCTCTCAACAAGGGAAGTTTCCAGGCGTCTCAGAGTGAACCAAAGCGATGTTGTTCGGACATGGAGGAGGTACAGAGATACAGGAACTGTCGATGACAGGCCTCGCTCAGGCCGCCCAAGGGCTACTACTGTAGTGGATGACCGCTACTTACGGATTGCCGCTCGGAGGAACCCTGACAGCAATGCCACCATGTTGAATAATGCGTTTCGTTCAGCCACAGGACGTCGTGTTTCAACTCAAACTGTGCGCAATAGGCTGCATGATGCGCAACTTCACTCCCGACGTCCATGGCGAGGTCCAGCTTTGCAACCCCGACACCATGCAGCGCGGTACAGATGGGCCCAACAACATGCTGAATGGACCCCACGGAATTGGCATCACGTTCTCTTCACCGATGAGTGTCGCATATGCCTTCAACCAGACAATCGTCGGAGACGTGTTTGGAGGCACCCTGGTCAGGCTGAACGTCTTAGACACACTGTCCAGCGAGTGCAGCAAGGTGGTGGTTCCCTGATGTTTTGGGGTGGCATTATGTGGGGCCGACGTACGCCACTGGTGGTCATGGAAGGCTCCGAAACGGCTTTACGATACCTGAATGACATCCTCCGACCCATAGTGCAATCATATCGGCAGAATATTGGAGAGGCATTTGTCTTCATGGACGACAATTCTCGACCTCATCGTGCACATCTTGTGAATGCGTTCCTTCAAGATAACGACATCGCTCGACTACAGTGGCCAGCATGTTCGCCAGACATGAACCCTATCGAACATGCCTGGGATATGTTGAAAAGGGCTGTTTATGGACGTCTTGACCCACCAACCACTCTGAGAGATTTACGCCGAATTGTCGTTGAGGAGTGGGAAAATTTGGACCAACAGTGTCTTGATGAACTTGTGCATAGTATGCCACGACGAATACAGGCATGCATCAATGCAAGAGGACGTGCTACTGGGTATTAGAGGTAGTGGTGTGTACTGCAATCTGGACCACAAATGCTGAAAGTCTAGCTGTAAGATGGTACAACATGCAATGTGTGGGTCTCATGAGCAATAAAACGAGCTGAAATGTTGTTTGTGTTGATCTCTATTCCCTTTGTATTTAAAGGTTCCGGAACTCTTGGAACCGAGGTGATGCAAAACTTTTTTTGATGTGTGTATTAGTGTAAAATGACCTTTTCATGGTTGTATCTAATAATTATTAAATAAATAAATAAATAAGTACCCTTTATCAGCGTACAAAATTTCAGGGTGATATCTGTAATAGTTTCGGAGATATAGAATGTCAGTGAAATATTTCGCACAGCCGCCATTTCGAGGTTATGTAAACAATTGAACTAAATTAGACTCCAGTGCATTACAATGTGTATAATCATTTTCTGTACCAAGTTTCATTACGTTTGGAGGGTTAAATCACGAGAAAAGTCTATTTAAAAGTCTCAACTTCGCTTGGCCACCATGTTGGTTTTGTAGTGACCAGGTTTTTGAAAGTCTCATATGCAAACTTCTGGTAGTGCCCTTTATCACCGTACACAATTTTAGAGTGATAACGGTAATAGTTTCGGAGATACTGAATGCTGGTGAGAAAATTTACGCAGCCGCCATGTTGGATTGGAGAGAGACAATACAATTTTAAGGGCACGGTCGAGGTCGCACGGAATGGTCCTTTGATCATACCGAGTTTCATTGAAATAGCTCCAGCCGTTTATATGTTATTAGGGACACACCACACACACCTCACATACACACACACACGGACAAAAGGTGATCTCACTAGCCTTTTTTTTTTTCAAAAAATGAGAATAGGCTAAAAACTATAATAATGTGTTGTGTAATCTTTCTTTGGAATTGTGTGGGCTCAGCATTTGCTCTCTACCCAATAACAAATTCGAAAGCTTTGAAACATTTTTTATCCTGAACTAGCAACAACAGATAACGAACAAGTACTATGTGGGGTAATGTTTTTATTTTAGCAAAATACCACTCAATAGACTGTTACAAACGCATTAAAATTAAAATGTATCGTACTGCCAACTAGTTATTCTTCAAATTCGATGCGTATATAATGTCAACGTAAGGCAAATCAATGGAGTTTCAAATCATTCATGATATATGGCGGACAGGTTTTACTTAACTCCCTTTACTGAATATAGCAGGGTTATCGACTTCCGTGGATCTAATGTCATACGCATGCTTCCCCCATGACGTTCTGGTGTGTTTATGTAAACAACATCATTCACAAAAAAAAATGGCGAAATTGTACGAACGCAATACCCTGTGCAGAAATTGGAGTTGCGGATATTAAGGTACAGTGGTATTTATTTTGCAATATTCCGCAGTTTATTTATGTAAACATTACGGACTCGGCACACTTTCCATGTCGGTAATTTATATAGGCTAGGGTAGAAGGATGGTGTGCTGCAAACTTCTGAATGTAGATTCCTAAATTTCTTGCATATGTCATAGTATTTTCTTGTTACCGTAATGGTTCGCGCTGATTTTGTCTTTTATTGTAACTACAATGGTTGATAGTATAACCTTTACATTGTCAACTTTCAAATTATGTAATTCATGTCCAGCATGCTGCATTTTGAGCGCATGTGCGAAGCTATCCGTACCAAATTGGCCAGTGAATGAAAATCTTGACTTCTGATTGGTTGGAGAAACTGTTTCATAATGAAAAGTAGTACTTAAATGACGCGCTTTAAAGTACAGTTTTCTGACATATAACATTTACATTTCGACATCGTCGAACATAAAGTTGGTTATATTAATATTACATTTCACGTTAATGTGTTTAGACCAACATCTTTAATATGAGAACGCACTACTAACGGAAAAGGTAGTAAAAGTTCTCAAGGTAAGTTCGATAGATTTGAGTTATTGTGTCGATTTACAGTGTTCATTAAAATACCAAAAATCCGTGTCGTTTTACAGTGTTCATTACAATGCCAAGGGGAGGACGAGCTGATATACTGTAGGTCATCGAAGTCAGTCAAATCCGCGGTGAGCTACTTCACGTGCAAACCATACTGATGACCAACGAGCGACTGATAATGAAAATAGTCGTATTGGCATGTTTGATTTACGCTCAAGAGCGGCTGAAAATGAATGACAAGCTAGTAGATTCAGAAAGCAACGAGTTCTTGAACATTGAATACAACGACTGCGAGAACGACATAATGAACATGACCGATTACGCCAACGGGATGATCCTGTGAACCTGGAACGTCAGTTGACCGTATCAAAGGAGGAGCTCATTCGGCGTGTTTTCCGAAAGTAGCGGAGAACTTCAAAATCCATAATCGGCCGAATCAAAGGAGGAGCTCATGAGGCGTGTTTTTCTGAACGTAGCACCTTTCTTCTTCATCTTCTTTTTTTATTCGTCTTCTTAGTGTGTTCCTGTTGGTACGGAGTCCACTTTTCGGGTCAATGCACCCCATTTCTTTCGATGAAACGCTTCCTGTGGGTTTAGGCTTCTTGATCTTAGATCTGAGTTTATAGTACAATGGAACTTTGATAATTTGAACTTCAAGGGACCAGTAAAAACATTCGAATTATCCAAAAATTCGAATTAAGAAAGTTCTTTGAATAGGGTAGAGAAATTATATTGCATTACGTTTATATAATGATTTACGTTCAACAAAGCAGATTAACAGACAACGGTGATTTATAATGGCTGTATAAAGGCGTAAATAACCTCAAAAGTTTCAAATGAAAAATAAAACCGAAATGTACTATTCACCTATTTAACGACAGTAGTAATCCAGCAATCTAGTTAAGTCTTTGAGAAATCTACTGTTTTTTAAAAACATTTGAGATTCTTACCTGTTTCCTACAATTAAGTCTCTCGGCCATCACAAAAGAGACTAAGAAATTTAAGGAACGGAAAAGAGAATCACTTGCGTCATTTCTAATTAAAAAAAAAACGCCTAAGTTCTGTGATGTGGTCTGTTGCTTGGGCTGCACTCGGAACAGTTTTTCCGGGAACTGACCCAACCGTTTGGCTTGATTGTATATAAAATGCTAGGGACCAAGGGAAAAAATCGAATTAAAGAAGATTTCGAATTATATAAGTTCGAATTAGCCACGTTCCACTGTATCTAGCCATCTTAGCTTAGGTCTCCCACGGTGTCTCTGGCCTTCAACAGCGAGATGATAGGCTGAGCTGATGACTGAACCATATGGTGCTCGTACGACATGGCCATACCAACGAAGCCTCCATTCCTGCATTTTCTCATCGATTGGAGCAACACCAGCTAGTTGTCGGATCGTTGTGTTGTTGATGTGGTCGAGCAGAGAAATACCTAACGATCTTCTCAGCATCCGAATTTCCTTGACATGTAGCGAGTGCTCAACACTTTTAGGTGCTGGCCAACACTCCGTGCCATACAATGCATCTGGCCTCACCATTGAGCGGTATATCTGTGATTTTAGGTGGATGGGCATCTTCTTATCACAAAGAACACCAGTTACATCTCTGAATCGCATCCATGATGCGTTGATTCTTGCTCGCACATCTTCTTTTATACAGCCGTCACTCTGTAATCGAGAACCCAAATATCGAAACGTATCCACCTTGGCGAGAGGTGCTCCATTAATTTGTATAGCACGTACAGTATAATGGTTCATACAATTTGGTTATAACATCCTTATTGTTATTGATTAATAGAACAGGCAAAGAGGAAACTGCATGTAACGTGTGAAGGCATGCTGTTGGATCACTGTGCGAATCCCAAATATTTAGGGAATACATTGGATCGTGCACTCATGTATGAAAGACATTGTCTAAACACCAAAAATAAGGTATCCGCAAGAAACTGCCTCCTTCGCAAATTATCTGGTACCAGCTGGGGGACTCAAGCTCAAACAATAAGAACCACTGCTCTAGCACTCTTATACTCTGCAGCAGAATATGCATGTCCTGTGTGGTATAGGTCCTGTAATACCAAGCAGGTTGATACTGCATTAAATGAAACGTGTAGACTCATCACTGGCCGCCTGAGACCCACGCCATGTGATAAACTGTATTGTTTAGCAGGCATTGCACCCCCACATATCAGAAGAGAAGTTGCAGCTAAATGTGAGAGATTTAGGGTTGATGTGTCTCAAGTACATCCATTGTACAGACATCAACCAGCCCACTCTCGACTGAATTCCAGAAGAAGCTTTCGTCACATAACTGAGTGCCTAACTGACACACCTCAGGTTTTAAGGATTACATCTTGGTTGACAAGCCCCCACATTACTCAGTGGATGGCTCCATCTGAAAGGCTCCCAGCAGGACATACAGAGACTTGGACAACTTGGAAGTCTCTCAACAGATTGCGATATGGGGTTGGCAGATCCAAATCCAACATTCATAAATGGTTTTTTTGCTGCGACCCGGTCCTTTGTGAATGCGGTGAAGAACAGACTATGGGTCCTCTGCTTTAGTGCAGTCTGTGTCCTATACTGTGCACCATGGAGGATCTGGTGAAGGCTAAATGGACGTGACATGGCAAAATATTGGTCATGCATTATTTAGAATCTTAAATGTTCAAGTTTTGCCATTTTTTTTGCCCATTTTGTACATAATTTGTTATGTAATATTCTTGTTCCTGACACGAGGAAATAAATAGTACCTTCAACAATGTATAGATTTCCTGTACCATGATGAAGAGAATGTGTGTTTGTGGCATCCTAACCAGATCAGTCTTGGTCACCAATTGATCTAGCGTGGCTGAAAATTAATAAAATTCAATGATTTCCTGGCGATGTTTTTTCTTCGCTGATGTATATGCTCGTACATACGCTAAGAATGTACCGACATATCTGAACTGATTCCTCTGAAACATTTATCACTTGAAACCCAACCATCATTTTTTGTACCAGGAACTTTGTTTTATGTTTCCAGTTCTCTAAAATTTTGAAACACAGAATAAAAATGACAATTTTTCAAAATGCCCTAAAATTACTGAATATATAAGGTGCGTTCAAAAAGGAACGAGCCGGAGGCTGGAATGCGCAAACCGGTGATGACATCGGCTAATCGAGGCGTGTGTAACGAGGTGTGGTTCCGACCAGAGCGTGGAAGGCCACAGCCCATCGCTAGAGGGCACGCGTGCACATCACGTGACGATACAAAGCGAGCAGCAGCATGCAGCAATCGTCCAACGCTGCCAGTCGCATTGCAAACAGTGAGATGGAGGCGTCAACCGAAGAGCAAAGAGGTGTTGTTCGGTTTCTGACAGCGGAAGGAGTAGGGGGAAAGGACATTCATAGCCGAATGTCACAAGTGTACGGCGAACACTGCATGCTCCTTGCAAGGGTCAAGACGTGGCACAAGCGCTTCAGGGAAGGACGGGTGTCGTTAGCCGATGATGCCCGGTCTGGGGCACCCCCCTGCATTATCAATGGCAACGTCTAGCTGGTTGTTGCACTCATTACCCAGGACCGCCGAGTGACAGTGAACGCCATAGCCGCCGTGGTCGGATTGAGCGTCTGAAGTGTGCACACCATCATGAAGGAACGACTGCATTTGCGCAAAGTGTGTGCCCCACAGTCTTCAACCGCTCCAGGAAGCATGTCGAATGGCCCACGGTCTTAGTCATCTGCAGCGCTATGCGGGGGAAGGGATGGGTTCCTGGCACGAGTGGTGGCTGCAGGTGAGTCATTGTGTCATCACTTCGAACCAGAATCCAAACGACAAAGCCTCCAGTGGAAGCATCCAGGGTCACCTCCACCCAAAAAAGCAAGGCCAACCACTCGAGTGCAGGAAAGGTATCCTCCGGCTCATTACGTTTTGAACGCACCTTATATTATTCCATCATAAAATTTATTTTACTGACTAGCTATTCCCGGCATGCGTTGTAATGACAATCAAAGACAGAAAGGAAGATGATAATAATGTACAGGCCCGGGGGGCTGTACCCCCTGAAAGCCACCCCCCATCTTCTACTAAAACCACCCCAACTGTCAACATCATAAGACCAGAACAGTATCTTTACACGGCAAGAGGCGATCACCCAGCTTGGGAGGTTGGCCAACCACTTGCAACACATAACATAAACACCTACACAACAACTAACTGGGGCAGCTACGTCAACGGAATGCTGACCACGCAACGCCATAACTATAAGAGGGAGTCCTTTTTTGTAGCATTATCTGTCATACGGTGTGCGTCGCCGAAGGCCCTAGCCGACGTCTGTTCCAGGTGCATCATCAGGTGAGACTCAGCAAGTGCTCAGAATCCTTTACTTTGTAAACACCCACTCACAATCTTGTACACTCTACTTGTATCGTTGCTTACATTCCCCTAAAAGGAACTTACAAATCCACACTCACTGACCAATAAACACATGGTCAGTAAACTACACTTGCATTGATAATTACACGCCTCTTTACATCCTCATACCCTTCCTGACTCTCGTCACGATTGACCGTGACCATAGTAGCCAGTAAACGCTTGGTCAGGTTTCATTGTGCTTCCCGCATGCGACTCGACTACGTAACGTCGAGCCGCTGACGTAAGCACGCCTATTGTGTTACTCATTTCGTCCAGCTGGCAGGCCGGTATAGTAGCCTGCATTTAGAGGTCCATCCCCTAATCAACACTTGCATCTTTGCAGGAACACCTCTTAGCGTTTAAACGCTAAACAACACACTACACTGGTAAGCTTTCCCGGCTACGGGAAGCTACCCTCTCCTAGGAACCGCCTTCAAAATTGGTACAGTGACACAAGTGTTTTAGTCCTAACTACCCCCCCAACTAAGGGATCTAAAACATATTGGTGGAGGCACGGCTACCACGCACAATAAGGGTAGGACTCATACAACGAGCCTCGTGGTAGAAACGACCCGTACCGCACACAGCCAAGCGTTAAGTAAAAAAAATTTTTTTTGAAGACAATATTATTATATTTTCTCTCTTATCCCTTCACTTTGGAAATACAAGGGAAATTTTAATCAACCCACCCACCCCCACCCCCTGGAAAGAATCAGAGATATAATATATTGCCAAGCATACCCAGTTTTTTATATATTACATACACTTGATTCGGCATGGCCCCTCTATACCGCCTAGCTGTGCTGAAGAGCATTGGGGAATACCAGGAGTTAATTGCCTGGCGCAAGGTCTTTGAGACAAGACAGGACTACCTCACAAGGTTTCAACAGCTCCTGCACGCCCAGTATATGCGGATTATAAGAGCACTTGTCCGGCCACTCCGAAGCGCTAAGAATCGCAAGATTCGAGCGAAAATCCCCACCCTCCGTACACAAATCATTAAGGCACACTGGCAACTACACTGCCGACACGAATTCCTGTTCCAGCAATGGGAAACACTCATAACAGAACACCAACGGATAAGGACTAGTGGCACCAAAGTCGCCGAAGAGGCCATGAGCCTCAATAGGCAGTACGCCCAAATTTGGGAGGAATATAAAAAACTCCAGGCTAACAAGGCCATTTTTGAGTTCATGGCAGGGCCGCCAGCCCAGCCGAGAGAGGACATAAGCGTAGATACGCTAACTCGGCAATTTGCGAGGATGTCCCTCTCGACACGTACTGCCACACAAGGGAAGGAGTTCGCCGTGGCCACAGTTCAAAAGACGGCCAGGCTAGGCTCCAACGCATTACAGGGCCAAGGTCACATCAACACACGTCCCTCAGCTCCGGTTCGGAAAGCAATTTTGCCAAACCGAAGGGCAGACCTTACGCCAACCTCCTCGGAACGGACGAACGAGAGGGAGTTGACGCCAGGACTCTCGGGCACACATAATAACACAGGGAGAAAACGGGAGGTAAATATGCCATGGGATGAGAACGTCGAGCCCGCCCTACAGCACATTAAGCCCACACAGACCTACACACATAGGCAAACACAAGGGCAGGAGTCTACCGTGGCCATAGGCCAGAAATCGGTTAGACTACACCCAATACGTCGCCAGGACAATCACGGGCAATTACGTGGCCTTTACCGCTAGTTCAAAGGGCAAGTTTGCCAGAATGGAAGCGGGCACCAGCATATGAACCCCAGGTGCAAATGCATAAGAGGGTGTTGCCTTCAGCCCCTCAGGGTGCAAAACGTACGCCTGTGAACACTGTCCAGGCGCAGACACACAGTACACGGGGTATAAGAAAGGTCTTATTACCTACCCCACGAGGCCGGGCAGTCAGGAATACACACACCCCTATAAACACTGCTAGGGTAGCGCGGAGCGCAATCAGCCCCTCAGACACAACCACATTCAGGCCAACATCCAGGCACTACGGTGAAAGTAGGCCCAGGCTTACTTTGCTACAGACTCCTCCAGAAAATAGCAAAGAAGCACCTCAATGGGTTTCAGGGGCCTACGCCTTAGTGACAGGGCGACAGTATTCACCTTCCCGACCAAGGACGCTCGGACGGGGATAACAACTTCCACCAGGATTATAACACACACCAATGTCACTAGCATCACAATTATAGATACAGGTAGGCTCTTTTACATGAAGGAAACACTACAATGGACACACAAAGGGCAGGGTCCACCCCTGTAAACGGTAGACACGCAGGGACTCATGGACAAAACTGCACATTTTTCATGTATATACAGTGGAACATGGCTAAGTCAAAATCGTATAATTCCAAAAAAAATAAAAAATAAGTTTTTTCTTGGCCCTAGCAATTTTTAGGCCATCAATGGATTATAATCGTGGTTAATCCAGGACATATTTTGGACAATTCAAAGTTTTTAATGTGCAAAGCCAAGCGGAAGCCAACCAATTGGGCCACGCGGCTCAGGGTCGGGAAGACCTGTCCCGAATACAGCCTAAGCAACAAACCACAGCATAGAGCTTAGGCAGGTCTTTCTGAGTAGAAATGACCAAGATGTTCTATGTTCCGTTCCTACAATTTGCTAGAATCTCTTGTGATGGCTGAGAGCCTTAATCGTAAGAAACAGTCAAGAGTCTCAAACTATTTTTGAAACATAGTAGATTTCTCCGCGACATAACTAGATTACTGTCTCACTAACGGCGTCAAATAGGTGCATAGTACACTCAGGTTTCAACTTTCATTCGAAACTTTTGAAATTAGTTACGGTACAATCTTTATAAAGTACCATCGTTTGTTAATTTACTTTAGTGAACGTAAACCACTATGTAAACGTCATACAATGTACTTTCCCTACTCTTTCTTTCTTAATGCGAATGTTTGCATAACTCAATTTTTCTTTCACCAATCCCGTGAAGTGCGAATTAACCAAGTTCAACTGTATATATTTGAGCCATAGGTATACGTTATATATTACACTGCCTATAACATGAATATTTCTCGTCCCCCATAACAGCGCGCAAACTAAACATAAACACCATAGGGTGCAAAGCCCAGACTTTGGGAAAACCCACATATTTCTGGAAGGCAGACAGTCAACTCACATTGCCACATAACAGTTAATACACTAGCAAAACTGTCCCGGAGACACAGGCCTAAAAGGCACCAGGAATAATTATCCTGGACAAAGACGGTCTCGAACCCACAACCTCCTGAATACCAGGAATGCAAGGTCGGGTAACTATCCAGTTCAAAGATAGGGAAATAAGGGATAGTCACAATGACAGACATTTATATGCATAAAACAATAAAATCACCTCCGAAACCTAGTCCCCAAACACGCAACTAGCGGCCCGGTGACACACATGCATAACGACATCTAGTACCACTAACAGGGATATATTCGCCCCACGCTTACAATAACACAAAATTTGGGGATACAATTTATTTGGGGATACAATATATATTTACAGGAAGGTTCTTCTCCATTACGAGAAGCCCGACAATACGTTAAGTTAAGTAAGATTAAGATAACACGTTCGGCACCTGGCGACTAAAAACCATTGCCAGGGTAAGCCCGACAATACGTTAAGTTAAGTAAGATTAAGATAACATGTTCGGCACCTGGCGACTAAAAACCATTGCCAGGGTAAGCCCGACAATACGTTAAGTTAAGTAAGATTAAGATAACACGTTCGGCGCCTGGCGACTAAAAACCATTGCCAGGGTAAGCCCGACAATACGTTAAGTTAAGTAAGATTAAGATAACACGTTCGGCGCCTGGCGGCTAAAAACCATTGCCAGGGTAAGCCCGACAATACGTTAAGTTAAGTAAGATTAAGATAACACGTTCGGCACCTGGCGACTAAAAACCATTGCCAGGGTAAGCCCTACAATACGTTAAGTTAAGTAAGATTAAGATAACACGTTCGGCACCTGGCGACTAAAAACCATTGCCAGGGTAAGCCCGACAATACGTTAAGTTAAGTAAGATTAAGATAACACGTTCGGCGCCTGGCGACTAAAAACCATTGCCAGGGTAAGCCCGACAATACGTTAAGTTAAGTAAGATTAAGATAACACGTTCGGCGCCTGGCGGCTAAAAACCATTGCCAGGGTAAGCCCGACAATACGTTAAGTTAAGTAAGATTAAGATAACACGTTCGGCACCTGGCGACTAAAAACCATTGCCAGGGTAAGCCCGACAATACGTTAAGTTAAGTAAGATTAAGATAACACGTTCGGCACCTGGCGACTAAAAACCATTGCCAGGGTAAGCCAGACAATACGTTAAGTTAAGTAAGATTAAGATAACATGTTCGGCACCTGGCGACTAAAAACCATTGCCAGGGTAAGCCAGACAATACGTTAAGTTAAGTAAGATTAAGATAACACGTTCGGCACCTGGTTACCAAAAACCGGCACCAGGGTAAGCCCGATAACACAATACATTAGGATAAGTAAGATTAGGACGCCAACATTAGGCTAAAATAGAAATCTAGCCAGCATAGAATAAGAATAGAGTAAGGCGCCAAGGGCGACTGGAAGGTATATACATGTGTGAATGGCAACAATGCATTGTCCAATATAACCATACCCATGCGTTCTCTTTCAGGATTGCAGAAAGGAAACATGGATAGCAGCACACCCACTAACAAAAGATTTATTTCTCACAGGTCAAGATCATTGTACTGTACATACACCCTGTAAATACATATCCCGAATCACACACAAATGTTAAACACTGATGTCACACAAACACATACACTTTGCTACATTTTCAAGTCGCGCCGATTAGGTGACGGCGACGCGATCAGCAACGTGAAGTGATCGTGGGACACTGAACGCCACTGACGCAACTCTTAGAAAGCGCTTAAATAATGAGCGACCTACGGCAGCCAGGGATAACGCAAGGGTTGTAAGCGCTCACCTTTGCTTCCAAGGTGCAATTTTCTCACCCACGGGGGAAAATGCACGACAGGTGTGAATTAGCGGCACAGCCACTAAAACACAGTAAAAGGTAAAGCTAGGACCAAGGCCAGATGAGAGCGCTATGAAGTGATCACATAATGAGAGATGAGTACAAGGAATAGCGGGCACGCAGGTACATATAGGGTACGGCCGTCTAGATATAAATAGCTGAGATAAATATAAATGTATAATAATGTAACAATGTAATGTATAACAATGTAACAAGGTAATGTAATAATGCAACAATGTCGAAGAAAATGTAACACTTATATGAGGCACCCTACACGAAAATTATCAACAAGGATGCCACACATTTAATATTTGTTCTCATGTACGCAGTGATTTTCATTTCTACCCTTCTAACTTAAAAGTTGTGAAGGTGTCCCGTTTTACCCCAACACAATAAACTATATTTTACATATCCCTTTAACTTATACCTTGGTACACCTACTTTTGCTATTCTCTTCCATCTTTTCAACAATACACTGAGGGGAGCAATATTTTTCTCCATACAACGCCGGACGGCGCAATCATCCGTCCGGACATGTTTTTTTTTCCTCCCTGAAAGTTAACAACATATATATGTACAACGGCGAGAACATGCATTTTTTTTGTGTTTCTATCTTTATCCATATCAACTTGCAAAAATAAGCCATTCTAAAAATTAAATATGTATAACATGTACAACCCAAAACCTACCCCTCTGAGCACAAGCTGAACTCACATCACCACGACATCAACACACCCACATCAACACCAACACCGAAGAAAAGAAGAAGAGGTACAAGAAGAAATCAAAAACGATCCATCGACACCACCACTCTACGTCCCGTTCCCGTTCGCGGGGACGCGAACTAATCGAAGAAGAGGACTTGTACAGGCCCGGGGGGCTGTACCCCCTGAAAGCCACCCCCCATCTTCTACTAAAACCACCCCAACTGGCAACATCATAAGACCAGAACAGTATCTTTACACCGCAAGGGGCGATCACCCAGCTTGGGAAGTTGGCCAACCACTTGCAACACATAACATAAACACCTACACAACAACTAACTGGGGCAGCTACGTCAACGGAATGCTGACCACGCAACGCCAAGAACTATAAGAAGGAGTCCTTTTTTGGAGCATTATCTGTCATACGGTGTGCGTCGCCGAAGGCCCTAGCCGACGTCTGTTCCAGCTGCATCATCAGGTGAGACTCAGTAAGTGCTCAGAATCCTTTACTTTGTAAACACCCACTCGCAATCTTGTACACTCTACTTGTATCGTTGCTTACATTCCCCTAAAAGGGACTTACAAATTCACACTCACTGACCAATAAACACATGGTCAGTAAACTACATTTGCATTGATAATTACACGCCTCTTTACATCCTCATACCCTTCCTGACTCTCGGCACGATTGACCGTGACCATAGTAGCCAGTAATCGCTTGGTCAGGTTTCATTGTGCTTCCCGCATGTGACTCGACTACGTAACGTCGAGCCGCTGACGTAAGCACGCCTTTTGTGTTACTCATTTCGTCCAGCTGGCAGGCCGGTATAGTAGCCTGCATTTAGAGGTCCATCCCCTAATCAACACTTGCATCTTTGCAGGAACACCCCTTAGCGTTTAAACGCTAAACAACACACTACACTGGTAAGCTTTCCCGGCTACGGGAAGCTACCCTCTCCTAGGAACCACCTTCCAAATTGGTACAGTGACACAAGTGTTTTAGTCCTAACTACCCCTCCAACTAGGGGATCTAAAACAATAATGAACCCCCGGCCAAAAATAGTTTCGTGAATTGTATTGGAATAGACAGCAATACCAGATAACACGGGGGGCTGCTGACAGTCTCCCCATGTCCCCTGGCGATGAATCAGCAAGCTATTCTCACACCTGGCATTGCAGTGTGATAAGTAGGGCTCGGATTTTTAGGTGCTAAAAATCAGGAAAATATTAATCTTTTAGCCTACTTTTCACATTTTGCAAAAATGAGGAAAAAGTTGACTTATGAGATCGGGCAAATGTGTGTCTATCTGTCTGTCCTTCTGTCTGTCTGTCTGTCTGTCTGTCTGTCTGGCTGTGTGTGTGTCCCCCCCCCCTTATCAACTCCTAAACGGCTGGAGCAATCGAAACAAAATTTGGTAGGAGTAAAGATCTATACCTGAATATCTCACGGCCATATTTGAAAATGATGTCAGTGCTACCAACTGCTGAAAAATCGCAATTGAAATTTGAGCTCCATGTTGGATATCTTGGAAGGTTTAAATGGGAGCATTTTCAAAATTGGCACACGTACAGTTAATATAATTGCAGTTTAATTTCCAGGAGGCCATACAAGTCAGTGTTGCCAAAATGATTATTAGCCTGTTGATAAGTCCAATTTTTAGATGCATATAACTTCTACACTATCAAATGCAATTCAACCTAATGTCGTATGTGATATGTGTACATAAACAGATATGACTGAGCGTATTCTTAAGAGCCTCCAGGGCTGCCAACGGTTAATAAATGTTCTCATTTTTTAAAATCCAAATACTCATATATCAGAAAGTATGCAAGCCGACAGCTTTAAACTATGCACACGTATATTACCAGACATTCTATATTAATTTGGAGTAACTTATGTACGTCAGTGCTACCAACATGATTCTAAGCCTGCTGAGAGGTCCAACTTTAAATATATGTAACTTCTATACTATCATTTGGATTTCAACCAAATTTCGTGTGTGCTATGTGTACCATAACAGATATGACTATGCCGATTCTTGAGAGTAACCAGGGTTGCCAACTGTTAATAAATGCTGTCTCTATTTTTGTTACCCTAATATCAATATAGCAGAAAGTATGCAAGTCAATAGCTCTAAACTTTGCACACGTATAGTACCTGGCATCCTAGATTAATTTGGAGTAACTAATATAGCACTACGCCAGCGCTGCCAACATGATTCTAAGCCTGCTGATAGGTCCAATTTTAAAATGCATGTAACTTCTATACTAACTAATGGATTTCATTCAAAATTGACACAACAATAGATCATACTATTACACATTATTTCTGACCAATACATGTATGCCATTGTTGCCAACATGATTTTACGCATGCTGTTAGATCCAATGTTTAACTGTATGTAACGTCCATGCTATCCATTGGACTTCAACCAAATTTTGTATCCTGTACCTTAAGAGATGGAACTAAGAATATATTCAGTCACCAGGGCTGCCAACTGTAGTTCTCTATTAGGCTACATTATGCCAGGTAGCCTATACAGTATTCCGAACTAATTGGAAATTTCGATATTACCACTTAATTTCGTCATTATTCTAGATCCATATAGATTAATCACTGGCATGCATCTTAAATTTTAAGAAAAGTAGGCTCTTTAGTTCGTCACGGAACTTCTTGTTATGTATTAAAAATGCCTGAAATATGTGACAAAAAAGTAAAATTATTTAATTATAATTTAGTTTATTAATATGCAGTACTCACGAATGCAATTTTTCTATGTCTAACTGACTGCTGAATCAATACAATACACAACGAGACACATCTTTAGGTGTCCATCACAAATGGCTGACGATTATCGCAAAACACTTATTCTGAAGGCGCGAAACAGCGGCAATAATTACGTTTCTTGCCCTTGAGGTGTTGTGTAACTTGAGATCGCTGTTCAGTCTTGATTATTTTCCCACGTGTTTGGCAGAACAGAACGCCCCCCATTAGAAATAAAATTATCTTTAAATTCTGCAACAGACGATAACTTGTAGTTGTTTTTACTTTAGGCATCGTAGAACTGCCTTACACTTCACAGTGCCAGAAATGAACCGCACGCGAGTGACACTGCTACCAGTAGCTGGGGGAGGGAGAGGTCTAGCACGTGGTGCAATATGGCTATAGACAAGGAAATCCCCGGCTTCCACAGTGAGTGGCACGGGGCGGCAGGTTAAGAATAACAGAGTTGCAAGCTTACATACGCTCTGCACGAAGATTATATAGCTCACAGATTCTTCCCCGTTGAAGTAACACCGAACAAGAATGCAATAAACTGGAATATCTAGCATACTGATTTTAAACAATGTAAATATAATGTCTCTTTATGCGCTAATAAGTGAAAAGCAGTGATTTATGTATTTATGGAATAAATGCTTAAAATATGTATTTACATAAAGAAATATTTATTTACCTAAAGATCCGAGCCCTAGTGATAAGTATACAGATTGTGCAATTGGATTAATGTGGGATTTAAGGCTTCCTGTTAAGTCCCTCACCCTTTCGGGTTACATAAATAATTTGTAGCTTGAAACCTCCCCTGGAGTGCACACAACAACTCTCCCAAATTTCATCGCAATCGGATGAATGGTATATGAATCCACAGGGGACAGATAGACAGACAGAGAGACTATCCCTTAACATTGAATTTTATATACGAGTATAGATTTCTTCTACTTAATATATATAATGTTCTGAATAAGAATCGTGCACTTAACTGCAACAGACAGAGTGTAGGAGATTTCTTTTTTTCCATTTCAAAAATGAATTCAATTTTATCATTGCCAGAAATAAACAAGGTGGCTAAGAATATACGGGGCTAAATGACCGCAATATCCAAGTACCTAAAATGTAAAAAACCAACAACAACCAAAACCCTCTAGAAAGAACCAAAAATGATCTTAGAGATCTTTTAGGACTCAGAGTGCTCTGCATTTTTCACACATTCTAATTAACAGATTCCTTTAATCTAGATTCGAATCCATGATCACGGAACATGGAATAGAACACACCACCTCTGAGCACTGGGGAAAATTAAATCTTTCAAACCCTCAGCAAATCAGATCATATACTGAAATACATACCCTCAATTATACCAACGTAGCGTGAACAAAACAAAATCTACTTCATGACTACATCATTTACGGATTAATACCATAGAAATACAGACTCACATTAGCTTTCATTTTGTGCATTGTTTTTACAATTATGCTCTTTGACAGTTAGACCACAGTGCTAAATAAAATTTAGGCTAAAGTAATTGAATTTTCTTTTCATATATAATTGTTTTAGAGAGGACAGAATGTTATTTGTATATTTAATTCTATTTTCATGTCATTATGTTCCAATTTATCCATAGCATACAATTCTGTTGACTGTATAACCATTTTATTGCACAGTTTTGTGTGTGTATGTGTGTGTGTTTGTATGGGTAATGTTGACACCCGGACCTGTCTATTATATCTACTACAGATTGTATACAGTGATAAAAGCAAAACTCAGAAGAGATGGTCTCCTTTCCCACCTCAGTCATCCTATGAGTGAGTTTCCGTGGCTTCTCCATTTCTATACAATTCAAAAGCTGAAACAGTAGGACTGAGTTTGTCAAATTTCTATGATTATTAATGATTTTTAGCCTATTTTCATTTATGAAAAAAGAGGCTTATGAGATCACCTTTTGTCCGTGTGTCTGTCTGTGTGTGTGGGTGTGCGCGCGTGTGTGTGTGAGAGAGGGATTTTTGTGTGTCCCCCCTAATAACATCTAAACGGCTGGAGCGATTTCAATGAAAATCGGTAAGTTCATAGCACTATTCCGGGCGACCCCGACCGTGCCCTTCAAATTTTGTTACGTCTCACCAATCCAACATGGTGGCTGTGCGAAATATTTCACCAGCATTAAATATCTCCGAAACTTTTACAGATATCGCCCTGAAATTTTGTACGGTGATCAAGGGAACTACTAAACGTTCACCTATTAGACTTTCGTAAACCTGTTAACTACAAAACCAACATGGCGGCCAAGCGAAGTTAGGACCTTAAAATAGAAGTTTCTCGCGAGATTTAACCAACCAAACGCAATGAAATTTGATACAGTATATGAATAAACGCATTGTAATGCACCGACATCTAATTTCGTTCAATTGTTTACATAACCTCATAATGGCGGCTGTGCGAAATATTTCACCGGCATTCTATATCTCCGAAACTATTACTAATATCCCCCTGAAATTTTGTATGGAGATAAAGGGCACTACTAGAAGTTCATCTGTGAGATTTTCAAAAACCTGTTAACTACAGAACGAACATGGTGGCCAAGCGAAGTTGTAAATTTAAATAGACTTTTCTCGCGATGTAGGCCTAATCATCCAAACGCAATGAAACTTGGTACAGCTAATGTTTATACAAATTTTAATGCACTGGCATCTAATTAATTTCAATTGTTCACATAACCTCAAGATGGCGGCTGTGCGAAATTTTAAAATATTTTTTTTGTTTCTTGTGTCGTAATTTTGCAATCGAAGTGAAAGTTTGAATAATGAAGCTACGCAATAATTTTTAGCCTATTTTCAATTTTGAAAAAATAGGCTCATGAGATCACCTTTTGTCCGTGTGTGTGTGCGTGTGTGTGTGTGTGTGTGTGAGAGAGAGAGGTGTGTGTGTGTGTGTCCCTAATAAAATCTAAACGGCTAGAGCGATTTCAGTGAAACTCGGTAAGTTCATAGCACTATTCCCGGCGACCTCGACCGTGCCCTTCAAATTTTGTTACGTCTCACCAATCCAACATGGCGGCTGTGCGAAATATTTCACTAGCATTCAATATCTCCGAAACTATTACCGATATCGCCCTGTAATTGTGTACGGTGATAAAGGTCACTACTAGAAGTTCACCTATGAGACGTTCACAAATCTGGTGACTACAAAACCAACATGGCGAAGTTGAGACTTTTAAATAGACTTTTCTCGCGATTTAACTTTCCAAACGTAATGAAACTTGGTACAGCAAATGTTTATACACATTGCAATGCACTGGAGTCTAATTCAGTTCAATTGTTTACATAACCTCAAAATGGCGGCTGTGCGAAATATTTCACTGACATTCTATATCTCCGAAACTATTACAGATTACATCCTGCAATTTTGTACGGTGATGAAGGGTACTGCTACAAGTTTATCTATGTATAATTCATAAACCTGTAAAGTACAAAACGAACATGGCGACCAAGCGAATTTGAAATATTTTAATAGACTTTTCTCGTGATTTAACTCTCTGAGCGCAGTGAAATGAGGTACAGTAAATGATTTTGCAGATTGTAATGCACTGCCATCTAATATAATTCAATTGTTTTCATAACCTCAAGATGGTGGCTGTGCGAAATTTTAAAATTCAGTTTTTATTTCTTGTATCGTAATCATGCGATCGAAGAGAAAGTTTGAATATTGAACCTAGGCAATAAGTGTCCTTGAATGGTACATAACTCTATGGCCTATACATATAACAATCCTAAATGGCGAGCTTCCGAAATATTTAGACGGTTCTCAATATCTATGAATCTTTTACAGCAACCAAACTGAAATGTGTATGTTCATAGAGACTATAAACATATGTTCACCTATAGGACTTTCAGTAACCTGGTGAGCACGAATCCAACATGGCGGCGACGCGAAGTATAAATATTTAAATGGACGTTTCTCGCGAATTATCTATCCGAGTGCCGTGAAACGTTGCACATTAAATGCTTACACAAATGTTGATCCACTGGCATCTAATTTATTTCAGTTGTTTGCATAATCACAAGATGGCTGCTGTGCGTAATTTTAAAATCTCGTTTTTACTTGTTGTGTTCTAATCATGCGATTGAAGTTTGAATACCATACGTACACAATAATCTTAATATAATAGTACAAAAATAAAAATCCAACCTGGCGACCATCTGAAATATTTAGACGATTCTCAATATCTACTAATCTGTTACAGCAATTAAACTGAAATTTTGTATGTTGATAGAGACAATTAACCTGAGCAGGATACATGAAAATAGGCTGTATAGTTCTTCACGGAACTACTTGTTCTTTATGGTACATAACTATATGGCCTATACATACAACAATCCAAAATGGCGACCATATGAAATATTTAGACGGTTCTCAGTATCTACGAATCTATTACAATCTAACTGAAATTTTATATGTTAATAGAGGCAATTAACATAAGTAGGATATATGAAAATGGGCTTTAGTTCTTCACGGAACTACTTGTTTTTCTATGAAATCCTTCCTGTTCCCTCTGAACCCATTGTTCCCGGCATGTGCCCTATTACCGTACAAATACAACCACTAGTACATCCATCATATAGGTTATCAGACAAATTCCATATAGGCTTACACCGATGCACATGGGACAATACATGACTACGATGTCGCAATGTCGCTAAGCGAATCAACAACAACAGCCGTTCTCGAACTAATAGATAATGTTTCACAGAAGGTTTCGTCTTTGGAATCAGAAATCGGAACCTTCTAGATTCTAAATTCAGCTTTATATGGACTCTCTTTTGCTTCGAATTCTAGGGGTTGTGGATGAGATGCGATGTAATTCTTTGTGTTGGGTGTTTTTCATTGTGGGAATCCCTTCTTGATGCCAACCTTAGGAAAGGCGAACAGAAGCGAACCTCTAAATTTTCAAAATTAAAATTGAGATGGAGATTTGGCTCTTACGGCTAAGTAATCGTTGTTATCGTTGCTGTTAATTTTATAAAAGGAACCATGATGAAGATTCTGTACAAAGTCTTGAATGAATTATTTTCTCTGTCTTCCTCTGCCCTTTTTCCCCGTGTTTTTTACTTCTAGCAGATTGATTACAACGGTATTATGTCGCAAAATGTGACCAAACAATTTAGCCTTTCTACTCTGTATCGTGAGTTTAAATTTTCTGTCCTGTTCGATTTCATGCAAGACGCTTTTGTTTGTTGTCTTTTTAATCCACTTAATCCTTAGCATGCGTCTCCGGAACCACATCTCGGTCTAGGGTAGATGACCTCACTGTTCCGCCCCTTAAAACTCCAATAACTAACTAATTAACACATCTCAGATGCTTCAAGTCGTTGGTTGGTTGGATGGTTCCTTAGTTTAGGAGCTGCGACAACACGGTCATGTATCCCCGTGTACTTTGTGTATGTGTAGAATCGGTCTGATAACCGGTGTTAATTGTGATTACTGTATTGGTATGTGTTATCTGTTTTTAATTACAAGTAAAGACTGCAGACGATACTTTCAAGAAGTTTCTACCTTTGCTACCAAATGCTACCGTTCACGACACCTAGCTGTGAACTTGGCTACTACTACAGGTTGTCCTTTATGTACCTTTGGAGAATGATAGGTCGTGTAGGGGACGGGTATAGAAGTAATTTGAGATAGGGAACTTGGGGTCGGAGCGGCCTCCTTAACCCCTAAAATAAGGGTTGATTCATGCCCTTCGCCCTGTAAGTTAGGCAACTGACCCAAGTCTCAATTACCTTTCTCAATCCTTTAACTCTTGGCAAGATTCATTTTACGATGTGGCGCTGGCGTAATGGATAGCGTTGCGGTGCGAAAGGCCAGTAGTCCCGGGTTCGATTCTGGGCTTGGGCAATATCTTTCTTATTTAATGTTATTTGTCGTATTGTAGTCACATGATACAGTTTGGTGCTACAGCAGAGAAGAGAGTGCAGTCGTACAGTTTTAGAGAACAACCCTACGGCAAAAAATAACCTAAGCATGCATAGCCTAGCGAAATCTTACTTTCTCTTTCTCAACGTGATTTAAACGTAATAACGGACTTAAACAATTTAATGCTACGAAGTGCACAAAGATCGGTTTAATTTACAGAAGGTATCAAGCTTAAAATCCTTACACCTAAAATAACATAAAAAAAAAGATCTTGACCAAGCCCGGAATCGAACCCTGGACTACCGGCCTTTCGCACCGCAACGCTATCCAATACGCCAGCGCCGCATGGTGAAATAAATCTTGCCAGGATTTAAAGGATTGAGAAAGGTAATAGAGGCTTGGGTCGGTCTCCTAACTTACAGGGTGGAGGGCCTGAATCAACCCTTATTTTAGAGGTTAAGGAGGCCGCTCCGACCTCAAGTTCCCTATCTCAAATTACTTCTATACCCGTCCCCTACGCGACCTATCATTCTCCAAAGGTACATAAAAGACACCCTGTATAGTGCGGGACAAACCATTGCAGGCCTGAAGGTCAACGGGCCCTCCTCTTCTCTCTCCTCCCCGCGCCTGGCGGTGTTGCCATGCTATTGCACCGTACCTTCAGTCGCGTGCTGGATGCGAGAACGTACAGGACAACACCGCACCGACTACGTGTGACCTTCAGGCTTGCAATTGTTTGTCCCGCACTATAGTTGCAATTGCAACCAGTGCCTGGTGATGAACGTTGGAACTTAAGAGCAGTAATCAAACCTTCGGTGGTGTAGTCGGTAGCATGCTCATCTTCTAAGCCCAATATAGCGGGTTCAAAACCGGCCGTAGCCGTCGGATTTTTTAAGAGCGTTAAAAATCCCTCAGTATGCCTTCCTTCGGAGGGAAAGTAAAGACGGCGGTCCCATGTCATAGATTTATGGCATGTTAAAGAACCTGCCACTAATTGCACCAGTGTGAAGCTAAATTGGATAGGTTAAGAATGTAAACAACGCTCTTAGGTTTCTACGTTCGTTGCCAAGAGCCGACTGCGTTGGCGTCTAGTAGCTAAGTTCTGAACTTGGCCTAGTAGTCGTTGACGGTGGCGGCAAAAGTAAGAACTATTTGAAAAATTCTAAGTTGCAGTCTGTACTTAAATTAATAAACAGATACACACACTAATACAGTCATCACAATTAACACCGGTTAACAGACAGATTCTACACACACACAAAGTACACGGGGGCTACATGACCGCGTTGTCGCAGCCCCTAAACTTACGAACCAACCAACCGCCGGTTTTACTTCCAATCTGAAGGAATTTTAAGGCTCTTAAAAAATCCGCGACTTCGACCGGAATTGAACCCGCGACCTTGGGCATAGAAGTTTAGCATGCTACCTACTTAACCACCGAAGCCGCTCTTCAAGTCGTTAATTGAAAATAGTACCGATTGGTAACCAAATTCTTATGTTTTGAATTTTATCTGGTTGTTGTACTTCACAGAGAGATTATATTAAAGTCTACTGGTCTGAGTGATGTGTGTGCCTCTCCCTCCTGCCGTCCTTTTTGTATCACCAAGTCCTTGTTTCCAATCTCTAGGGTAAATCCTAATATGCTGAGTTGAGAGGCATCTTCTGGAGTCTACATTAACTGGCCGCTTTTGACGTAGTTCTAGTCATTCACGTCGCATGGGATGAATTCCAGACGCAGCGCTTGCTGCCATCTAGCGGTTACATTATGGACTGGGTCGTGACAAGATAGTTTCTGATACTGCCACTGGCGCAAAAATTGATTTGGAAACAAGATCAAAGAGTAAGATTGTTATCGTTGAATTAGAAAAATTATTTCTGTTATTTCCAAACTCCAATGTAGAATGCAAATACATTTGCCATTGGAAACAAATGTTTTTAAATATCCGTATTGATGTTAGAATTAAACGTTTAAATTATACGCCAAATCAATACATAAACAAATATATATTTTATATATTAGTACATGTTTCGACCCACAGTGGGGTCATCCTCAGCCTAGAAAGAAAATCAATTAAGAATTGGAAAACTAAAATGGCATATGCGCCTTAAATCTAAATTAAAATGAAAATTAAAGATAATAATTGTAATAAATAAAATATAGTAATAAAATGGATATCCTTACAAAGTAGTATTAATTAAATAAATATAAGATTGGTCTTTTAACAATAATTTTAAAAAAGTAGTTAGAAATAAGAACTATTCGACGGTGAGTGTAAGAATGTTAAGCTTTAAATTTTTTTTAAATCAAAATATACACAAAATAATTTAGAAAATCAATAAAATAATTCAGCTCGGCCCTTGAGTTAAATAACTTGAATCCTCTTCAATACGGAGACTATTAACGATTTTTTAAAAGGTGCCAACCAGTATTATGATGACATGAAATAACCTAACAGATAGGAAAATAAACATGTCAGAAAAATGTATATCATCATCATCATCATCTTCCTAGCATTAATCCCGCTTTATTGCAGGGTCTGCTTTTCTGCACTTTTTCTTCCATACTGCTCGATCTTGAGCGTCTCTAGTTGTGGCATTCACTAGTTGCATGTCCTCCCGCATAGTATCCAGCCAGCGCTTTCTCGGTCGCCCTCGTGGTCGTCGGCCTTCTGGACTGATGTCAAGTGCAGTTCTCGCGACTGAAGAGTGATTGCTACGCAGTACATGGCCATACCAACGCAGACGGCTCTCCCGCATTTTTTCATGGATTGGAGCCACACCAAATGTAGCTCGAACATTGTCATTCCTGATGTGGTCCAGTCTAGTAAGTCCCTGTGTCCAGCGAATCATCTTCATCTCCATGACATGCAGTTGTTGTTCATGTCTCTTCGTTACTGGCCAGCATTCAGTACCGTACAGTGCTACTGGTCGAACGATGGTTCTGTAAATTTTCGACTTCAGATATAGTGGCACATTCCGGTCAAAAAGGACTCCAGTAACTTGGCGCCATTTCAGCCATGCAGCGTTGACTCTGTTTCGGACATCTGGGAGTGTTCGGCCATCTGAACAGATTAGCGTACCCAAGTATTTGAATGCAGATGATTTTCGGAGTTCAGTGCCATCAATGTGAATAGATCCTTCACTTGGTACTCCACACTCCATATACTCTGTCTTCCCAATATTAAGTCGTAGGCCATGGGTGTCTAATGCAGTTTTCCAACATTGAACATGTTGTTCCAATTCTTGGCGAGACTTGCAGGCTACAATGATATCGTCAGCATAGAGCAAGGTCCAGGGATGTGGTTGCAGAAGTTCGGCTGCGATGGTGTCAAGACAGATGATGAACAGGAGCGGGGACAAAGCTGACCCCTGATGAACACCAACTCGGATGGGAAAAGTTGCGGAGTTTCCTGAAGCACATCGGACATAGCTGGTGACATTCCGATAAAGAAGCTGAACCCATTGAACATATGCTTCTGGTACCCCATGCTGTCGTAGTGCATACCATATTAGATCACGAGGTACCCTGTCGAAGGCCTTTTCAAGATCCAAGAAGGCTATATGGAGTGGTTTCCGCTTTTCTAGGTGCCTTTCCATCAAAAGACGAGCGGCGTGAATAGCATCGATTGTCCCTGTACCTTTCATAAAACCACACTGGTTTGAGGCAATCTTGATTATGTCACGAAGGCGTGTATCCACGATACGCTCAAATATCTTCATAGTGTGGCAAAGCAGGCGAATCGTTCGATAATTTGAGCAGTTGTGCACATCTCCTTTACCTTTCCATATTGGTATTGTTACACTGCTGAGCCAAGTAAGAGGAGCTTCGTTTTCATTGATGATCTTGTTGAAGAGATCTGCTAGAAACTGAGCTGCTTGTGATCCAAGCATCTTCCACACCTCCGATGGGAGATCATCCGGTCCAGTTCCCTTTCCATTTTTCATTTTCTTCATAGCGGTCTCCACTTCGGCAACCGTGATGGCTGGTACTGGACCAAGTACAGGATCCACAGCTGGTAGTGGCGGATGCGGAAATTCTTCGTTGCTAATATTTTCGAAGTGCTGTTTCCATCGGTTAAGGATCTCATTAGGTTTCCGTAGAGGTTGTTGATTTTCATTCTTAATGATCATAACATGTCCAACATCTTGAGTGGAACGATGGCGATTCTTCGCTAGTCTGTAGATATTATTTGCTCCTTCTGGTGTGTTGAGCTCTTCGTACATGCTCTTGTAATGGTCTGCTTTAGCCTTTGCCACTTCCTGTTTTGCCACCGACTTCAATCTTCTATATTGCTGACGATCAAGATCCAGTCCCGATTGGAGCCAGGTCTTATACGCTAACTTCTTCATCCTGATGGCATCTTGGACATGAGAATTCCACCACCATATCTCTTTATTGATAAAACTGCGTCCAGGTTTTGATTTACCCATGATGTCAGTAGCACAAGTCGTAATATGTGTGGAGGCCTTTGCCCAGATTTCATCAACGTGTTGACCTTGTTCTGGCATAGATAAAGAACCTATAGATGTTTTCAGCTGGATGTGATGTTGTTTTAATTTCCACCATTTAATTCGTTCCGATGTAGATTTAAGACTTTTCTTGCCGAGATCAAGGCGAATCCTAAAATTGAGGAGAAGCAGATGATGTTGGGGTGCAATAATGTCTGATGGTATGACTTTTACATCAGTGACAAACTTCAGATCACTCCTTCGTACCAGCCAATAATCAATCTGCGTATTTCTTCCACCACTACTGTAGGTAATGAGATGCGATGGTCGTTTTTTGTAAAAGGTGTTAGTCACAGCTAAGTCTAAGGCCTCAGCAAATTCCAGGATTCTGTTTCCATCCTCATTTCGCTCTCCAAAGCCTTGTCCACCATGTACTGTCTCGAAACCATTTCTATTCCCTCCAACGTGGCCATTTAAGTCACCACCAATGAACAGGAGTTCTTCTTCAACAAACTGTAGGTAAGTTTCGAGGTTGTTCCAAAATTCATCCTTCTCATCATCCGTGCACCCAGTTTGTGGAGCATAACATGAAACCACACGTAAGGTTTTCGTACCAGTGTCGATCTTAATAGACATCAATCGGTCAGAAAGACGGTTTACTTCAGAGACATGATCTCTGAACTTTGTACTCACAGCTATAGCTACGCCATTCCTGCCTGATATCTTTCCGTGGTAGAATAATTTGTATCCTTCACCAATATCCTTGGATTTTGAGCCAGACCATTTGGTTTCCTGGATGCAGGCAATATCTACTTGTCGGTTCTTCAAGGTATCTGCAAGTTCTCGACTTCGACTCGTAAGAGTACCAATGTTAATGGTTGCCATTCTGATTTGTTGGACTCGCTTCTTTAGCCCACCCCGTCCTTGAGTGGGGAGCCCTTGCACATTTCTCACACCATTCGGGCGATGATGATGCGCGTCGCCTACAGCGGGGAACGCCCTAGCAGTTTCATCCATAATATTTATTCTAGCCAGTGCATTGAGATACAACAGAATTTGTTTTACCGACCGGCTTGTTGTTAAGCCTGCCATCGAACCCTCCTCCTTTCTCATCCCGGACTTGGGACCGGGCAACAAAACATAATTAGCCAGCATATGAAACTGATAAAAATCTACTTTAAATGATTTATTATCACCTACCTCGTTGTATGGGATGTAGAAATAGGGAAATTCGTACAAGAATTTGAGTTGAAATGCCCAATATGGATGTGTGGCAATTCAAATAAATGTCCAAAACGTTTAGAAGAGAAACCGGGATTCTTGAGATGGAATTGCGGTATCAGAAGTTCCACTTTAAATTTTCATTTTAATTTAGATTTAAGGCGCATATGCCATTTTAGTTTTCCAATTCTTAATTGATTTTCTTTCTAGGCTGAGGATGACCCCACTGTGGGTCGAAACATGTACTAATATATAAAATATATATTTGTTTATGTATTGATTTGGCGTATAATTTAAACGTTTAAACTCCAATGTATCATTGAATTTCCGTGATAAAATTTTGAGAATATTCCCTCACCCTCTCCCCTTTCCCTTCCCAGTGGAACATAAAGACTGTTGTTGGGTCGGCAGCAGAAGAAAACATACTGTACTTTTGCCTAGCAGAGGAAAAGTATCTGTTCTCGGTAGCTCAGTTGGAAGCAGGGCCGGATTTACGAGTATGCCGCCTATAGGCTAAAGTCCATTTGTCGCCCCCTCTATAGTTGATATTTGCTTAATACATTTGTTTTATACAACAAAGGATAGAATTCACTGGCGTTTTCATCTTTTTCAAACATAAAGTTTATTTTTTTTTCAGATAAAACTACAAATGTAATGGCTTACATAATAAGCGGAAAATCTATTATTCTTTCAAAGTTATAGTAACGTCAATACGGACCTAAATAATCGACATTATAATAAATGTTATAATGAAATTTGTTATCTACATGTGTTACTTCTTTTAAGATTCGTAAAAAATGAAATGGGTTTCGATCTTAATTAATTTGTTCTTGGAGATCAATGTTCACTATTTTACTCATAGTTTTGCATTTTATGCTAATGACTATCTTTTGCGTAATTGAAGAACTGTGTTCAATTTCAATTAAGTTGTCCTACACGGTGAAATGAAATTACACAAAATGTATCCTAGTTAATTACTCACCCCACTTAATCTTGATATTCAAATTTACATAGCTTTCTTAGGAGATTTCTTAATGGCAAACTCGTCAATATTGCCCTCATATGAAAGTGTTTTTTGTTGTATTTGCCTGAATACAATGTAATGAAAGTGAGTTTAACCGTATTTCAGAAATACTAGTTCGCAGATAGTTCTTAACTCTCCTAAGGCAGGAAAAACTGTAGAGTGTAGAAGGACTAAAACATATTTTTAAGTAACATGTATTCTTCAATTAGTACAGAAAATATTATTAACGTGTGAAATACTTAATTTTAACTTTTGAATGAATTGCCAAACTGCCGCCCCTGAAAATTAGCCGCTCTAGGCTGCAGCCTACTTAGTCTATTTAGAAATACGGCCCTGGTCTGACTGAGTCAAGTTGGGATCGCTTCACACCGAATATAAAGTAAATAAACAAACTGTTCGTCGAATGCGTTGGTCTTCCGACACATTTGATTTAGGGACTTGATGACATCGTGCTAATTTAGCGTGTGGAATCTGTGTCATTGTGGTAGTGTGTATATTTGTAATTCAGACTAAGATCTGAAACGAAACGACTATGGCCTTAAGTTAATTGAATAGTGAACAAGACAGTTCGTTTCTTAATAGGAAAAAGTAGACTTATGAGATCGGGCAAATGTCTGTCTGTCTGTCTGTCCTTCTGTCTGTCTGTGTGTCCCCCCTATCAACTCCTAAACGGCTGGAGCAATCGAAACAAAATTTAGTAGGAGTAACGACCTATACCTGAATATCTCACAGCCATATTTGAAAATGATGTCAGTGCTACCAACTGCTGAAAAATCGCATTTGAATTTGAGCTGCATGTTGGATATCTTGGAAGGTATGAATGGTAGCTATTTCAAAATTGGCACACGTATAAATAATAATATTGCAGTTTAATATCCAGGAGTTCATACATGGCAGTGTTGCCAAAATGATTATAAGCCTGCTGATAGGTCCAATTTTAAATACATATAACGTCTACAATATCAGTTGGAATTCAACCAAATTTCGTATGTGCTATGTGTATATGAACAGATATTTAGAAATACGGCCCTGGTGACTTGTACATGATGTACACAACACGATTTAATAGCAACGGCTCCAGGGGCGTAGTTGGTAGCATGCTAAGCTTCTATGCCCAAGATCGCGGATTTAACCCGCCAGAAGTCGTCGGATATTTTAAGAGCGTTAAAAATCCCTCAGTATGCCTTCCTTCGGAGGGGAAGTAAAGCCGGCGGTCCCTTGTCATAGGTATATGGCATGAAAAAGAACCTTCCACTAACTACACTTATGGAAGCTAAAATTTCTAGGTTAGTTTGACAACGATATATTAGTTCCAACGTTCGCCGCCAGGTGCTGACTGCGATGGAATTTAGTAGCCACTTCCACAGCTAGGTGTCGTTGACGGTAGTATTTGGTAGAGAAAGTAGGAACTACTTGAAAAAAATTAATCGTCTGCAGTCCATATACCTGAATCACAGATGACACACACTAATACAGCCATCACAATTAAAACCGGTTATCAGACAGATTCTGGATGGTTGGTTGGTTCCTTAGTTTAGGGGCTGCGTCAACGCGGTCATGTAACCCCGTGTACTTTGGGTGTGTGTAGAATCTGTTTGATAACCGGCGTTAATTGTGCTGACTGTATTAGCGTGTGTATCTGTTTTCTTTTAATTCAAGTCAGGACTGCAACTTATAATTTTTCAAATAGTTCCTACTTTGACCGCCAAACGCCACCGTCAACGACTACTAGGCCTAGTTCAGAACTTAGCTACTAGACGCCACCGCAGTCGGCTCTTGGCAACGAACGTAGCAACCTAAGAGCGTTGTTTACATTCTTAACCAATACAATTTTGTTTCACACAGGTGTAATTAGTGGAAAGTTCTTTAACATGCCATAAATCTATGACAAGGGACCGCCGGCTTTACTTCCCCTCCGAAGGAGGGCATACTAGGGGATTTACACACCCAAAGTATACTGGGCTACATGACCGAGCTGTCGCAGCCCCTAAACTAAGGACCCAACCAAACAACGATCTAATAGCCGAATAACCTCATTAGCAGGATACGCTGATTCATGGCGTAATGACTAGCATTATCGGCTATCATCTCGGAGAACCGGGTTTGATCCCCACCTCAGCCATCTCGGAAATGTTTTCCCACTTTACTCCAGGCAAATTCCCGGATGCTTCCTAACTTTAAGCCACGGCCACCACCTTCTCAATCCTTATCTGAATTGGAAATACACACAGCCTTGATTATTCTATACCATCAATATCAATTTAAAGCAAGTAGTTCCGTGAAGAACTATACAACCTATTTTCATATATCCTACTTATGTTAATTGCCTCTATCAACATAGAAAATTTCAGTTGCTGTAATAGATTCGTAGATATTGTGAACCGACTTAGTATTGCAGATGGTCGCCATGTTGGATTTTTATATACATATGTAAATCTTATAGTTATGTACTGTTACATGAAGATTGTGTACGTGCAGTATTCAAACTTCAATCGCATGATGGGGACACAAAAAGTAAAAACGAGATTTTAAAATTTCGCACAGCTGTCATCTTGTGGTTATGGAAACAATAGAAAACAATTAGATGCCCGAGGATTAACATTTGTATAAGGATTTACTGTACCCAGTATCACTGTACTCGGATGGTTAAATTGCGAGAAACTACCATGGGAATATTTATACTTCGCGTCGCCGCCATGTTGGATTTGTGATCACCAGGTTATTGAAAGTGCTATAGGTGAACTTATGTTCAGAGCCCCTATGAACATTAAAAAATTCAGTTTGATTGCTGTAATAGATTCGTAGATATTGAGATCCATCTAAATATTATGGATGGTCGCCATGTTGGATTGTTATATGTATAGGCCATAGTCATGTATCATTAAAGGAAAATTATTGCGTAGGTTCATTATTCAAACTTTCACTTCGTGATGATGATGATAATTGTTGTTTTAAGGGGCCTAACATCTAGGTTATCGGCCCAAACTTTCACTTCGATCGCATGATTATGACACAAGAAATTAAAACTTAATTTTAAAATTCGCACAGCCGCCATCTTGAGGTTATGTAAACAATTGAACTAAATTAGCAACTAGTGCATTACAATGTGTATAAACATTTCCAGTACCATGTTTCATTGCGTTTAGATCATTAAATCGCGAGAAAGGTCTATTTAAAATTTTAACATTCGCTTGTCCGCCATATTCGTTTTGTAGTTAACCGGTTTTTGAAATTCTTATGGATGAACTTCCAGTAGTGCCTTTTATCTCCGTATAATATTTCAGGGTGATACCGCTAATAGTTTCAGAGATATACACACATCAAAAAAAGTTTTGCATCACCTCGGTTCCCAGATCTCCGGCATATAGACGTTGACTGTGTATATTGTATCCAAGATACAGTCCCTTTGACTGTTCATAGATGTCACTAAAACTGCTCAAAGATGTAAACAACCATGCATGAGCAGGGCCTATTAGACGGAGGGGGTACGACAGCCGATCAGTTCCAGTCATTCCACCAGGACGAAGGTACGCTGCTCATGTTGTCTGTAGTTCTACCATGCCTAGAAGGTCAATACCACAGTTCGATCGCGTCCGCATTGTTACTTTGTGTCAAGAAGGGCTCTCAACAAGGGAAGTTTCCAGGCGTCTCAGAGTGAACCAAAGCGATGTTGTTCGGACATGGAGGAGGTACAGAGATACAGGAACTGTCGATGACAGGCCTCGCTCAGGCCGCCCAAGGGCTACTACTGTAGTGGATGACCGCTACTTACGGATTGCCGCTCGGAGGAACCCTGACAGCAATGCCACCATGTTGAATAATGCGTTTCGTTCAGCCACAGGACGTCGTGTTTCAACTCAAACTGTGCGCAATAGGCTGCATGATGCGCAACTTCACTCCCGACGTCCATGGCGAGGTCCAGCTTTGCAACCCCGACTCCATGCAGCGCGGTACAGATGGGCCCAACAACATGCTGAATGGACCCCACGGAATTGGCATCACGTTCTCTTCACCGATGAGTGTCGCATATGCCTTCAACCAGACAATCGTCGGAGACGTGTTTGGAGGCACCCTGGTCAGGCTGAACGTCTTAGACACACTGTCCAGCGAGTGCAGCAAGGTGGTGGTTCCCTGATGTTTTGGGGTGGCATTATGTGGGGCCGACGTACGCCACTAGTGGTCATGGAAGGCTCCGAAACGGCTTTACGATACCTGAATGACATCCTCCGACCCATAGTGCAACCATATCGGCAGAATATTGGAGAGGCATTTGTCTTCATGGACGACAATTCTCGACCTCATCGTGCACATCTTGTGAATGCGTTCCTTCAAGATAACGACATCGCTCGACTACAGTGGCCAGCATGTTCGCCAGACATGAACCCTATCGAACATGCCTGGGATATGTTGAAAAGGGCTGTTTATGGACGTCTTGACCCACCAACCACTCTGAGAGATTTACGCCGAATTGTCGTTGAGGAGTGGGACAATTTGGACCAACAGTGTCTTGATGAACTTGTGGATAGTATGCCACGACGAATACAGGCATGCATCAATGCAAGAGGACGTGCTACTGGGTATTAGAGGTAGTGGTGTGTACTGCAATCTGGACCACAAATGCTGAAAGTCTAGCTGTATGATGGTACAACATGCAATGTCTGGGTCTCATGAGCAATAAAACGAGCTGAAATGTTGTTTGTGTTGATCTCTATTCCCTTTGTATTTAAAGGTTCCGGAACTCTTGGAACCGAGGTGATGCAAAACTTTTTTTGATGTGTGTAGAATGCCGGGGAAATTTTTCGCACAACCGCCATCTTCAGGTTATGTAAACAATTGAACGAAGTTAGATGTCGGTGCATTACAATGTGTATAAACATATACTGTACCAAGTTGTATTGCGTTAGGTTGGTCAAATCGCGAGAAACGTCTATTTAAAAGTCGCAATTTCACTTGGCTGCCATGTTGGTTTTGTAGTTCCCAGGTTTCCAATAGTCACGTAGGTGAACTTGTAGTAGTTCCTTTTATCACCGTCAAATATTCCAGGGTGATATCGGTAATAGCTTCGGAGATATTGAATGCTGATGAAATATTTCGCACAGCCGCCATGTTGGATTGGTGAGACGTAACAAAATATGAAGGGTACGGTCGGGGTCTTCGGGAATAGTGCTATGAAGTTACCGAGTTTCATTGAAATCACTCATGTCGTTTAGATGTTATTAGGGGGGACAAACGCCATCACACACACCATCACACATGCCATCACACACAGGCGCACACACAGACAGACACACGGACAAAGGTGATCTCATAAGCCTTTTTTTTTTCATAAATGAAAATAGGCTAAAAAGATACGACTCTTACAGTTGTCGCATCTATGTGCAACATCTAACATCTTATCCTACTATGAAATTGAGATGAAATGTATGTGAAGTCATCAGACATGTTATCCCACTCGTATACTACACAGCTTCGACATTCTTAATATGTTAATTTACGCTCCGTTTTTAATAACTGGTACTATGTTGAATGTATAGATTGAATTGGATATATGCTACTGTCACACTTGTTTGAACAAACATCACATATTAAATTGTAAATTAAGAGAAGGAATGAAACCATAGTCTCTATCATATCTATAGACTAATAGTAATAATGTTCAACACAATCAAATAATTTCCCAACTCCTGCTTGGTGCAAACTATTGTAATTAAAATTACATAAAACGTAATTTCATGTACATTCTGTTAAATTGACGCATAATGTTAAGATAGATATCGTTTAAATCGATAATTCGGGAGCAAAAATAATTGCCGGGACTCGGGTTCGAACCTGAGACCTCACGATTCGCAGACCAAGATGCTATCCACGCAGCCATTACAATCACAGACATTTAGAGTACAAGAAATTTACTTATTTTCACGTGCCGGTAATAATATGGAAGAATTTTTTATGCTCCTTTAATATTTTGATTTTTTCGAATTGAGTTTTGAATTAGTTATGAATACGCCTACTTGACAGTAAAGGGAATTCTTATAGTGGTATAAAAGCATCTATATATATATTACATTGATCACTGAATTACCACAATCTGGGTTAATATCTGAATAGCCATTGTGCAGAAACATAATACCGGCTTTGCCGACTAGTTACAATGTTTCATAATAAGCATATCATCATTTAAATACTGATACGGAGACTTTTAACATGTGGTTTGTGTTTCAATCTGTTGACACCAGAGTTCGCATGAGCGTTTACTGTTCAGTACGAAAGTGTTGAGCAAAGTTACTCGGGGAGTGGATGCCCATCACTTCTATCCAGAGATTGAAAAAACAGACTCTTTAATCATAATAGTTTCAGCAAATATGATATAATGACTTTTTTTACACCAAAGAACGACAACTTGAAGATGATTTACTCTAGAAATATCTGTAATGTAATCTCCAAACCTTGAAGTAATCCGTATGATATACACATTCCACATGGTACTACTGCCAGCTGGATCACATCCCTCCTGGCTGCCGGGCTGGCAGTGCGTCTTAAACGCTTCCGACCGATCCACTTCCATCCCATTTTCCAAAATCACTCCCTAAAAAATATCCAGCAACTGAGTGGAAGGATGTTACACATCAAAAACAGAGCAGCCTGCACAAGAAAATTCCTTCCAGTTGTAGGCATTGTTAGTGGTAACAGCTGCACGAGACGAGATCCTATATAACCAGCTAAGCTCTTAATTCATTCCAATACAAACACCAACTTGACCACTCACTAACAATCACAGATATCACAGCTTGTCACTGTGAGTGAGTGGTTATCGTGTTGGACTGCCACCCCAAAGCTTGCACGATCGCTCCTAGCCGTGGTAAGTGATTTTTGAAAGGTGACAAAAATCACGATACACATGTCATACGATGTTGGCATGTTAAAGAACCCATTTGAATTCACTAGGCCGTGTTCATAATGACAAAATTAAAATTCGACATGCAAGGTGCCCTTTTGGCGTCAATTATCAAAGCTTGCACCCGGCACCCTAGGCCATGCGATATTATTATTACTGTATTATTATTATTATTATTATTATTATTATTATTATTATTATTATTATTACAGATATCACACAAAACAAGCCAACTTGACGGTCAATAGCCACTAACGGGTCGTTCCCAGAAAGTGAAAGTCGAAGGCATATTCTCGGATGAAATTACCGTAACGTCGGGTATCCCTTAGGGCGGCGTAATCGGAACTTTGTTATTTTTGGCGTTTATAAATGACTTACCAAATGGGATTCGCAGTGACTGTCGATTGTTTGCGGATGATTGTGTAATATATCGAAAGATACATGACTCACAAGACAATGCAGTGCTTCAAGAGGACCTGAACCTGGTCTATAAGTGGGCGAGTGTAAATAAAATGAAAATAAACACAAGAAAATGTAGTCTCTTAAAAAAAAGGGAAAGTGCGAAGGCAGGATTTTCAATATAACATTGGCTCGGAAATACTTGTAGAAGAAGATTCTTGCAAATATTTGGGCGTTCACGTAAGGAATGATATGAAATGGAGTAGTCATGTAGGATGTGTAGTTTCAAAAGCTTACAAATCCCTGCACTTTGTAATGAGGGTATTAAAAGGAAGTAGTACCTCTGCTAAAGAATTAGGATATTTGTCACTTGTAAGACCTATTCTGGAATATGCCTCGACGGTTTGGGATCCATATCAAGTAGGGCTCATCAATGAGTTGGAAATGGTACAAAGAAAGGCTGCTAGATTTTTGCTCAGTAACTTTAATCCCAGGAGCAGTGTGACCCGTATGATAAAGAAACTTGGGTGGGAATCACTGGAGGCTAGGAGGATGAAATCTAGACTCTGCGCTATCTACAACACGTATACAAATCAACCAGCATGGGGTGAGCTTAGCAAACGATTGGGAAAGCCCACTTACATGGGTAGGAGCGATCATCCTTTTAAAGTTATGGGCCGACCACAGCGAACAAATTATGGTAAATATTATTTCGTAAACCGTGCCATTGATAATTGGAACTCTCTACCTGACGCAGTCTTAGAGCCTTTTCCCAAACATATAGGTGTGTTTAAGAAAAGACTGACTATTTGTGTAAATACTCCAGTTTAATTGTTGTATAATTGTTATTGCATTGTTATGTATAGTTATTTATTTGTTATGTATATCCAATTTGCCACCGGGGGACACACCCTCCATTGCAAATAAATGAATGAATGAATGAATGAATGAATGAACAATATCTTAACAATAAATCACATATTCAGTAACAAACTAACAAATCTTGACGAGTTCCGTGTGTTTATAATTACAGCTGTTACTAAATAAGTATACTGTACATATAGCACATACATACTTTAAGACATAGATGATCGTTTCACAATCGAAACTGGTTATCTATTAAATGTATCTCCTTTTTAATGCATCTCATACCATTTATACAACGTCCTGAAGGAGCAGTGGCGTGACAAGGATCTTTCGTCGAGGAGGATGAGTGGAGTCAAATGTGAACTAATTGCGTTTTAGGTTTTATGTTCCTTGATTTCTACTTTTTCTTTTTGCTATGTGTTTGTTGTTGTTGTTCTTGCTGGTTTTGCGTTTGTTTACTACTTCTGCTTCTTTTTTTTATGAATTTTGCTTTGTGTCTTTTTTGTTTTTGGTTTTGTGTTTGTTCCCTACTTCTGTTTTTTTAGCCTACTTTTCACATTTTGCAAAAATGAGGAAAAAGTAGACTTATGAGATCGATCC
Organism: Meconema thalassinum; assembly: GCA_946902985.2. NCBI lineage: Eukaryota > Metazoa > Arthropoda > Insecta > Orthoptera > Tettigoniidae > Meconema > Meconema thalassinum. The sequence continues at coordinate 59,138,228 of OX336399.1, forward strand.
GGGAAAATGTGTGTCTGTCTGTCTGTCTGTCCTTCTGTCTGTCTGTCTGGCTGTGTGTGTGTCCCCCCCCCTATCAACTCCTAAACGGCTGCAGCAATCAAAACCAAATTTAGTATGAGTAAAGATGTGCACCGGAATATCTCACGTCCATATTTGAAAATGATGTCAGTGCTACCAACTGCTGAAAAAACGCACTAGAGATTTGAGCTCCATGTTGGATATCTTGCAAGGTATGCATGGGAGCTATTCCAAAATTGGCACACATGCAGATAAGACTATTTCAGTTTAATTTTCAGGAGACCAACCATGACAGTGTTGCCAAAATAATTTGTTGCCAAAATAATGTTAAGCCTTCTGATAGGTCCAATGTTTAAATGCATATAACTTCTACACTATCAATTGGATTTCAACCAACTTTTGTATGTAATATCTGTACATAAAAAGATATGACTGAGCGTCTTCTTAAGAGCCACCAGGGCTGCCAACTGTTAATAATTGCTCTCTTTTTTTTATCCAAATACCAATATATCAGAAAGTATGCAAGCCAACAGCTTTAAACTGTGCGCACGTATATTCTGACATTTTAGATTAATTTGGAGTAACTTATATACGTCAGTTCTACCAACATGATTATAAGCCTGCTGATAGTACCAATTTTTAAATACATGTAACTTCTATACTATCAGTTGGATTTCAACCAAATTTCGTAAGTGCTATGTGTACCATAACATATATGACTATAAGTATTGTTAAGAGCAATCAGGGCTTCCAACTGTTAATAAATGCTGTCTATATTTTTTACCCTAATATCAATATATCAGAAAGTATGCAAGCCAACAGCTCTATACTTTGCACACGTATAGCACCTGACATTTTAGATTAATTTGGAGTAATTAATACAAGGCAGTGCTGTCAACATGATTCTATGCCTGCTGATATGTCCAATTTTAAAATACATGTAACTTCTATACTAACAAATGGATTTCATCCAAAATTGGCACAACAAGATATCATCATATTTCAGATTATTTCTGACCAGCACACGCATGGTATTGTTGGCAACATGCTTTTACACGTGCTGATAGATCCAGTGTCTAACTGCATGTAACGTCCATTGGACTTCAACCAAATTTTGTATTCTGTACCTTAAGAGATGGAACTAAGAATATATTCAGCCACCAGGGCTGCCAACTGTAGTGCTCTATTAGGCTACATTATACCAGGTATATTTTGAACTAATTAGATATTTAGATATTACCAACTTAATTTCGTCATTATTCTAGATAGGTTCATATTCTGTAGAATAATCATTGGTATGAAAAGTAGGCTGTATAGTTCTTCACGGAACTTCTTGTTTTTTTTTTTTTTTTTTAATTTTGCTTTGTGACTTTTTAGTTTTTGGTTCTGTGATTGAGTCCTACTTCTGCTTTTTTAAATATGCTTTTTGTCTTTTTTATTTTTGTTGTTGTATCCTACTTTGACTGGTAACTACAAAACCAACATGGCGGCCAAGCGAAATTGTGACTTTTAAATAACGTTTCTCGCGATTTAACCAACCAAACGCAATAAAACTTGGTACAGTATATGTATATACACATTGTAATGTACCGACATCTATCTTCGTTCTATTGTTTACATAACCACAAGATGGCGGATGTGCGAAATATTTCACTGGCATTCTATATCTCTGAAACTATTAGAGGTATCATCCTGAAATTTTGTACGGAGATAAGAGCACTACTGGAAGTTCATCTATAAGACTTTCAAAAACCGGTTAACTACAAAACGAACATGCCGGCCAAGCGAATTTGAAAATTGTAAATGGACCTTTCTCGCGATTTAATGTTCCAAACGCTATGAAATCTGGTACAGGAAATGTTTATACACATTGCAATGCACTGGTATCTAATTTAGTTCAATTGTTTACGTAACATCAAGATGGCGGCTGTGCGAATTTTAAAATTATGTTTTTATTTCTTGTGTCGTAATCATGCGATCGAATTGAAAGTTTGAATAATGAACCTACGCAATAATTTCCCTTTAATGGTACATGACTCAATGACCTATACATTTAACAATCCAACATGGCGACCATCCGAAATATTTAGACGGCTCTGAATATCTACGAATATATTATAGCAATGAAATTGAATTTTTATGATCATAGGGGCTATGAACTTAAGTTCACCTATAGGACTTTAAATAACCTGGTGATCACAAATCCAAGACGGCGGCGACGCGAAGTATTAATATTCACATGGACGTTTCTCGCAATTTAACCGTCCGAGTGCAGTGAAACTTGGTACAATAAATCCTTATTTGAATGTTAATCCACTGGCATCTAATTTATTACAATTGTTTCCATAACTACAAGATAGCAGCTGTGCGAAATTTAAAAATCGCCTTGTTACTTCTTGTGTCCTAATCATGCGATGGAAGGTTGAATGCTACACGTACACAATAATCTTCATGTATCAGTACATAACTCTAGGACCTACATATATAAAGTGCAACATGGCGACCATCCGAAATATTTAGTCGGTTCTCAATATCTACGAATCTTTTACAGCAATCAAACTGAAATTTTGTATGTTGATAGAGGCAGTTAACATAAGTAGGATATATGAAAATAGGCTGTATAGTTCTTCACGAAACTACTTGTTTGTTTTGTTTATGAACTTTGATTTGTGATTTTGGTTTTGTGTTTATTTTCTACTGTTGCTCTTTTTTGTATTTTGCTTTTTGCTTTGTGTTTGCCGATTTGTGTTTTCTTTTTGCTTTTGTTTTTGAGTGTTGTTTTTGATTTCTGTTTTGCTCATGTGTTCGTTTTTTTCTTTTTGCCTTGTGCGGGTGGCAAAATAAGATTATTAATGAAAGCAAAACCACACGTTTGATCTCGATAGCATTTGATATGCAAAAGCTCGGAAAGAACAGTTTTGGTTGGTGTAACACTAGCCTAAATATTTTTTACAACTTAAGATAAATGTTCTCAAATTACGAACTTACATAACTTAGGCCTAATCCAATCGTTTGTCAACAATCCGAAAATTGTTTTTTTTTCCTTTTTCAAAATAAAGATTTTATCAAATTGCGTTTCTTCTTTTAAATTATTTGGCTCTGGGGGGGATTGATCCCTCTAATCCCCTCGTAGTTACGCCGCTATAAAGCTCTACCCACAATGCGCTGTCGGCAGGCGGTAGTGGGCAGACGGCAGACGGCAGATGAAGTCAGAAGTCGGTAGTTCACAACCTAGCCACCCACAATGCGCAGTCGTTAAAATGCTAGGAGTAAATAATAACTTGACTTTTATTTATTCCTTGAGAAAGTTGTGAATTGTCGATAACCTAAACTAAAATTTTCAAGGATGGACGACTTGGAGCTATACGATTTATTTTTACTGCTGCTAACTGGTACAGCATTGTTAAAATTGAGGAATAATACTCCTACATCCAGTATCCCCTCTTGTAAGTAATTAATAAGAAATCCAACTTTGAATTAGGCCTACTGATTTTTGAACAGAATTGTTGTGTAATTGGTCATTTTTGATTAAACGCTACATCATTTCCTAATTTCTTTTTCGTCATTAGAAAATGTATTTTGGCTAATTTCAGTACCGGTAGGCCCTACTTTAGAAAATTTTATCGTACAATGAGCTCTCATTCAGCGTTACCTTCCACTGCATTACATTTGCTACAAAGGAAAACATTATACTCAATGAACTGTTTCCTTTTAAATACTTGGGCTCACACATTTCATATATCCAACGGCGTGCCCTCACAAGATCAATGAATATTTCTTCTATCCCAAGGTCAGTACATTCAGTCATCATCTTTTTATATACTGTAATTATGTGAAGAATATAGGCCTACCGCGAATATAACTAGTCATCTACACAGCTGATGACAAGCGGGAAAACGACCAAGTGACGTCAGCTTGTGATCTCTTCTGATTGGCTATTAAATATGCAGTTAGCTGTCAAAGATAAAATTGGCGACAGCCGACTACACGCTGCCGATTGTCAACTATCTACTACCGACATACAAATTCACATTGTGAATGACGCAATAAGAGAGCACGGGTCTGATTTCAACTACCGTCTGCCGTCTGCCCACTACGTCTGCCGACAGCGCCTTGTGGGTAGAGCTTAAAGGCGGATGTGTGTATGTCATTCATTCATCATTGGCTATCACTCGCGAACGAATAAAAAATTGTCTTCTAAAACATTCACTGGTGGGTTCTCTGGTGACTGTAGAGACCAATCCTCGAGCCACAAACTCTTCTACACTGGTGGCAAGTTTTATCATCAAGGTGCTGAGGGTTGTATCTCCTCATAGACTCCCGTTCTTTACGAGTGATTCGCTTCAGAGCCTCAGAACTCCGGCGGTCCTGCTCGAAACGTTGTGAACGAGTCGACGCCATGCCAGACGGTCAGCTGCTGTAGTCTCCCAATTTGGGATATTAATCGAGCATTTCTTCATGTTTGACTTTAAAGCATCCTTGAATCTCTTCCTCTGTCCTCCCTGATGCCGCTTGCTACTCTTGTTAGTTGAGCATACATAATTTGTTTAGGAAGGCGAGTATATGGCATGCGAAAGACATGACCAGGCCACCTCAGTTGACGTTTCAAGATCATTACCTCCACGCTGGTAGTGCTAGCGTCTTCCAGGACACTGATGTTTGTTCGTCGATCCTGCCAATTGATATTAAGGTTCCTCCTCAGACAACGTTGTTGGTACTTCTCTAAGCATTTTATGTGCTTTCTGTAGGGAGTCTAGCATTCACAACCATAAACAAGTGTTGGTATTACAATAGCTTGATATACAAGGAGCTTTGTCCGAGTGTTGACATCCGCATTATCGAAGACCCTCTTTCGCAATCGACCGAAAGCTGCACTAGCGCAATTCAAGCGGTGTTGGATTTCAGCATCAATATTGGCATTAGCTGAGAGATGACCACCAAGGTATGGAAAGTGCTCAACATTCAATAATACCTCGCCCTTGGCAGTAATGACAGGGGCAGTAGCATGTGAATTAGGCGCAGGCTGATGTAGAATCTGAGTCTTTTTGGTATTGAGGTCTAGACCAATGCTGTTATATGCAGCAGTGAATGCATTTATCTGTGTGTATGTAGCCCTACCACTAATGGTGCACCCTGATAGTGCTATACTCTCAAACGCTCACGGCTGGTAAGTTCAGGACTTGGTGACGCCGAGGGAAGCCTTAGCTGGGTCCGGTTAATCCCCTTTTGCAATGCCATTTGGGGAGGACTCTTTTCTCTTTCCTTTTCCTGTTTGCCATCTCTTGATGAATGCAGTACATTTGCATTTGTCTGTTGGCACAGGCTAGAGTAAAATGTAGCTTTTCACTGATGTCTCAGTCTCACTCATGGCTGTGATTATATTGAAGCTACTGAGGTATGGGTGGTGCTTAGTAATGACACTCAGGGCATAGTCAGTGCCTGTGGATGCTGTGAAAGGTTCTACTCATAGGGTTAGTACTGCTGTTCTGACACAGTGAGGAAAGCATTCGCAAACTACCTCACTCCTTTCTTGCCTAGTACGCCTCAATGTAGCGCTGCCTTGGTTTTTTTTGGGTATCTACCCACATACCTTAACGGCGGTACTTTTTGAGGATCCAACCAGCCTTCGTGCTGACTACCTAAGAGACGCTTGCCACGGTGGGTGAGTGGATATCGTGTCGGTCTACTAACCCCAAGATTGCGGGTTCGCTCCTGGCCGTGGTAAGTGATTTTTTGAAAGGCGGAAAAAATACGATACGCATGTCATACGATGTTGGCATGTCAAAGAACCTATTTGAAATCAGTAGGCTGAGTTCATAATGACAAAATTAATCTCGGGAGTTTCCGCCAACACAAAGTTCCTCATTTCTCTACTAGAAAGCGATGTAGTGTTCAAGGAGCTTAGATATCTAACATATAACCTCCTTGAATTTCATAGTCAAGGAACAACGAAATTCGGCATGCAAGCTACCCTCTGGGTGTCAAATAACAAAGCTTGCACCCGGCATCCGAGGCCATACGATATTATTATTATTACCTAACAGACTACCTAACAGACTGACTTCCTTCCAAGTTCCTCAATCCACATTCTTCGAGGTTTGATGGCATTTCGTTTTGCTGTCTTTCATATCCCTTATTCTTCTTTTGTCAAAGGGTACACTGAGCCTCGTGAGGACAAACTAAGAAGAAGCCATACTGGTTTTCCGTGGTTACCCACTTCTACTCCAGGCAAATGCATGGATGGTACCTAACGTAATGCCACAGCTAAGTCCCCAAAGAACAAAAAGAACTCTTCTATTGTTTTCCATGTATTCTTCTAATGCGTATTCCGGTATTTAGTTTAGTTGTATGTTTGTAATTTGATTCATTTTCATTTATCATGATCACCTAAACCATTTTGAGTGAATAACCTTGATGTTAGGCCCCATTAAACGACAATTATCATCACCATCATAATTTGAAAAACGCGGTCTGTGTTATTCGACTGAGTAACATAGTAATCGATAGCCTAACCACCTGTGGATTCACTCGTGGTAGCGATTCCAAACGTTGCCACTAGATAGCAGAAGAATCAACCCTTATGACTTCTGCCATTCGATAGCGTATACATCGACCATGCAGTCGAAAGGTCTAACATTTATCGTTTCCCTTTCTGCTATAATTCTAAGCTTTATCACAAGATAGCATAAGATAACTAACAGGGCCTTGCGGAGCCTTATCAGCTGAGGAAACAGATCAGGCGCCAGAAAATCTAACCCCATGAAAAAATTAAATTTCTTCGTACTTCCGAGAGGGCTATAAGCATTTTCTTCTAAATTCACTTTACGGATGTCAAGTGAACAACTTTTCGTATTATTGTTAAAAACCCAGTTATAAATATGAGCCACACCTACCACACAAGAGCTAGAACAGAAAATTTGTCTGTCCTCTTCAAACTAAATCTAACTACTGCAAAGCATAATATCCAATACTTTATTCCTAAATTTTTCAATATCCTTCCTAAAGCCATAAAATAGCAGTTACATAAATCTACAAAAGCGGCTTCGGTGGCGTAGTCGTTAGCATGCTGAGCATCTATGCCCAAGATAGCGGGTTCAAACCCGGCCGAAGCCGTCGGATTTTTAAGAGAGTTAAAAGTCCTTCAGTACGCCTTCCTTCGGAGGGGAAGTAAAGCCGGCGGTCCATGTCTTAGATTTATGGCATGTTAAAGAACCTTCCACTAAATACACCTGTGTGAAGGTAAATTGAATAGGTTAAGAATGTAATCAACGCTTTTAGGTTTCTACGTTCGTTGCTAAGAGCCGACTGCGGTGGCGTCTAGTAGCTAATTTTTTGAACTAGACCTTGTAGTCGTTGACGGTGGCGCTTCGTGATAAAAGTAGGCACTATTTGAAAAATTCTAAGTTGCATTCTGTACTAAAATTACAAAACAGATACTCACACTAATACAGTCATCACAATTAACACCGGTTATCAGATAGATTCTACACACACCCAAAGTACACGGGGCTACATGACCGCGTTGTCGCTGCCCCTAAACTTAAACCAACCAACCAACCAACCAACCAACCATAAATAGACAAAGTTTATAGGTACGTATATTCTACAGAACAGGAGAACAAGCCTTTTGGTAACTTATGATCGACAAATCTTCCTCGGAGTTGTTGGGAGTCGTTTCACATTCTCAATTGCCACTGCTGCACCGGAAATAATTACTTTTAACGTATATAAAGCATTATTGTGTCGTGTTCATTTGAACAAGGTCGGCCATTTTACAATCACACCGGACACTACGTCATACCCACGTGACACGTTGCCAACATGAACAAGTAGTTCCGTGAAGAACTATACTGCCTATTATCATATATCCTACTTATGTTAACTGCCACTATAAACAAACACAATTTCAGTTTGATTGCTGTAATAGATTCGTAGATATTGAGAACCGACTATATATTTTGGATGGTCGCCATGTTGGATTTTATCTATGTTGGTCCTAGAGTTATGTACTGTTACAGGCAGATCATTGTGTACGTGTAGTATTCAAACTTTAATCGCATAATTAGGACACAAGAAATAACAAGGAGATTTTAAAATTTCGCACAGCTGCCATCTTGAAGTTATGGAAACAATTGAAATAAATTAGATGCCAGTGGATTAACATTCGTATAAGGAATTACTGTACCAAGTTTCACTGCACTCGGATGGTTAAATTGCGAGAAACGTCCATGTGAATATTTATACTTCGCGTCGCCGCCATGTTGGATTTGTGATCACCAGGTTATTTAAAGCCCTATAGGTGAACATAAGATCTTAGCCCCTATGAACATTAAAAAATTCAGTTTGATTGCTATAATAGATTCGTAGATATTCAGAGCCGTCTAAATATATCGGATGGTCGCCATGTTGGATTGTTAAATGTATAGGCCATAGAGGCATGTACCATTAAAGGAAAATTATTGCGTAGGTTCATTATTCAAACTTTCAATTCGATCGCATGACTACATCACAAGAAATAAAAACATAATTTTAAAATTCGCACAGCCGTCATCTGGAGGATATGTAAACAATTGAACTAAATTAGATACCAGTGCATTGCAATGTGTATAAATATTTCCTGTAGCAGATTTCAGTGCGTTTGGAAGATTAAACCGCGAGAAAGGTCTATTTAAAATTTTCAAATTCGCTTGGCCGCCATGTTCGTTTTGTAGTTAACCGGTTTTTGAAAGTCTTATAGATGGACTTCCAGTAGTGCCCTTTATCTCCGTACAAAAGTTCAGGGAGATACCGCTAATTGTTACAGAGATATAGAATGCCAGTGAAATATTTCGCACATCCGCCATCTTGTAGTTATGTAAACAATTGAACGAAGTTAGATGTCGGTGCATTACAATGTATATAAACAAATACTGTACCAAGTTTCATTGCGTTTGGTTGGTTAAATCGCGAGAAACGTCTATTTAAAATTCGCTACTTCGCTTGGCCGCCATGTTGGTTTTGTAGTTACCAGGTTTTCAAAGGTGACATAAGTGAACTTATAGTAGTTCCCTTTATCACCATACAACATGTCAGGGTAATATCGGTAATAGTTTCGGAGATATTGAATGCTGGTGAAATATTTCGCACAACCGCCATGTTGGATTGGTGAGCCGTAACAAAATTTGAAGGGTACGGTCGGGATCGCCGGGAATAGTGCTATGAACTTACCGAGTTTCATTGAAATCGCTCCAGCCATTTAGATTTTATTAGGGGACACACACACACACACACGGACAGAAGGTGATCTCATAAGCCTATTTTAAGCCTACTTTCGATTTTTGCAAAAAATGAAAGTAGACTTATGAGATCACTACAGGGCCAAAAATTGTGTGTCTGTCTGTGTGTGTGTATGTGTGTGTGTGTGTGTGTGTGTGTGTGTGTGAGTGTGTGTACTCTGAATGTCTGTCCCCCCCTATCAATTCGAACACGGTGAAACCGAATTGAACGAAATTTGGTACAGAGGTAGCACTGGCAAAGGGCACCTCAGTGTCATGTATTATATTGCCGCCATCTTTACCAAAACATAATGGCGGCCACTCAAATGGTCAAAAAGTAATAATGCATTACGACCAAACTAATAATCGGATCTTTACGAAATTTGGTAACAACGTTCCCTCATATGAGGCTCGTCTTGTGCCGAAACTACGAGGTCATCAACCGTACCATTTCAGGATGGCGGCCGTGTGAATTATGCAGACTTTTTAATCCATAACATGAGACCCACCAGTTCCGACTATCGAACCAAGAATCGTTTAATCTGTTTGAAACGACGTGGCCCGTTTGAAAGTAAAAGTTTATATTTTAATATTATAGTCTAGAAGTGATTTTAAAAAGCTGAGTCGTCTCGGTTATTTGACAAGATGGCAGCTGATCTCTCGTTCTGACATATATTTTATTAATTTCAGTATGTTGCATGCAATATAGCCTACTGGTAACAAATATATGAACTTTCTATGAAATGAACTCGGTTTAAAATATACTCCAGTGAAGAAAACGTTTAGTCCAAGTCATGATTTGCTATAACGTGGTATATATATTGGTTCCTAACGATTTATAAGAGTGTGCACGATTGGCTGAGTGGTCAGCGCGTTGGTCTTTCATCAGGCTGGCCGTGGTTCAAATCCTATCAGAGTTGGATTTTTTTGCTTGATTTTTTTATATTTATTATTTCTTGAGTACTGAGACGTTATAAAATAAAGCATTATATGGTGCATTTTGAAATGGAAAATATATATTTAATTAAAACAACATTCACCACCGGAGTGTTATCTAAGAGTAATTACTTGAACTATGTTGTTGGTAACCACAGTCTTCTAGATGCGAGCTATGCTCTCTACCGGCCAGTTAGTGAACCCGTGTCTACAGTATAATTGAGAAGGTTATTATTTTTGCCGATAGAGGGTACACATCCCCAAGATAAGGCGCGATTATCACGGCCAACTAGAATGACTGGCTCTGGTGAGTTTTTGTGACGTCAGCAATGTAGTTCTATTGCACCACTGCCTGGTCTTCGTTTTACTGCCGGTGTGGTACCTAGTCATCTTGTCTACATCATTGAACCTGTATAAACGTTGGTATTCATTTATCACTTGTCTTCATAGAAGGTATTGATACAAGTCGTTAGTCGGTGGGTAGTGTATTCCGCAGATCTCTTCTATAAACGAATTAATTAATGTTCCGCCCCTTGAAACAACAATAAGTTAATGATATCTATATTGTGCTGCAAGATTCTTTGATCTAATTATACTAATGTGCACATAATTTAACTCACAACGAAGGTCACAGAATCTACATCTCGACTTAGTGTAGCCTGTTCGTTGCAGCTATTAAAGACACAACGAACCCTTGAATCCTAGTTCGCGTGGATTTTTGTAAGGAGTAACTTCAATAGGCGTAGTTTTGCATACCTATACAGTATAATTTATCGTGTTTGAAAACACACGGAACGTCTAAACTGCGTCCATTTTATGAAGATTGATATAAAATATTGCATTTCTGCTGCCTATGAATTGCTCTCAACTTTAACGTACAAGCACCATCAAGCGGTACCGGTACATTGCCTACGTCACAGAAGGGTTTGGTTTACGCGCCATGGCCTGTCTTTCTCGTTAGCCGTGCGCGATTACAAATTAGCTGTGTAATAGTTATATTAAATATGTTTCTCCCAGTGATACGTTCAGAGCAAAGAAGTTTAAATTATTGTAAGTAGTCGGTGTTAATTAACTGAATACCTACGTTTTTTGGAGTGTTTGCTGATGAAATTGCAAAATGCTGGGGTAAATTATTTGAACGCCACTCCTCAAATCCAGTGTGCCAATTTGCACTTCGAATTGGAATAAATTAGGAGGTGATAAAGACAAAGACTATACGGTACCCATACATTTAGGAGAAAGTAGGCTATATGTTCTTTCCTGAACATCTTGTTTAAAAATTGAAAATAGGCTAAAAATGAAATAAAAAGCAAAACCATTGGCCTGGACAAAGATTATTGATGCGTGACTTCCCCCACTGTGCGTGACAAAAACCAGGGGTGTTAATACTAGCTAACGCAGCCCGCAGGGCCGCGCTATCAATCCTCCGTTGGTCTGGACGAAAATATTGGTATAGTCAAAACCATTGGTACCGAATGCGTGGGGTTGGCGTTATAGACTCCATCACAAACATTCACAAAGATGGCCGTCAGAGCAGCAATTTCAGCTACATAAGTCGTGCTCCTATTAGGACGGGTTGGTGGGTCTACGGCAGCGGACGAGTGAACATGTATTGCTACATCATTTAGAGATACCATTTCTACAGTTATTTTGGCCAATTTCATTACTTACAATTTTTAGCCTACTTTTCACATTTTGCAAAAATGAGGAAAAATAAGACTTATGAGATCGGGCAAATGTCTGTCTGTCCTTCTGTCTGTCCTTCTGTCTGTCTGTCTGTCTGGCTGGCTGTGTGTGTGTCGCCCCCTATCAACTCCTAAACGGCTGGAGCAATCGAAACAAAAATTTGGTAGGAGTAAAGATCTATACCTGAATATCTCACGGCTATATTTGAAAATGATGTCAGTGCTACCAACTGCTGAAAAATCGCAATTGAAATTTGAGCTCCATGTTGGATATCATGGAAGGTATGAATGGGAGCTATTTCAAAATTGACACACGTATAGATAATAATATTACAGTTTAATTTACAGGAGGCCATACATGGCAGTGTTGCCAAAATGATTATAAGCTTGCTGATAGGTCCAATTTTTAATGCATATAACTTCTACACTATCAATTGGAATTCAACCAAATTTCGTATGTACTATGTGTACATACACAGATATGAACGAGCATATTCTTAAGAGCCACCAGGGCTGCCAACTGTTAATAAATGCACTCCCTATTGTTTTTATCCAAATACCAATATATAAGGAAGTATGCAAGCAGACAGCTTTAAACCATGCACACGCATAGCACCTGACATTCTATAATAATTTGGAGTAACTTATATACGTCAGTGCTACCAACATGATTCTAAGCCTGCTGAGAGGTCCAACTTTAAATACATGTAACTTCTATACTATCATTTGGATTTCAACCAAATTTCGTGTGTGTTGTGTCACCATAATATATATGACTATGCGTATATTTAGGAGCAACCAGGGCTACCAACTGTTAATAAATACTGTCTCTATTTTTGTTACCCTAATATCAATATATCAGAAAGTATGCAAGCCAATAGCTCTAAACTTTGCGCACGTATAGTACCTGGCATTCTAGATTAATTTGGAGTAACTAATATAGGCCTACGCCAGTGCTGCCAACATGATTCTAAGCCTGCTGATAGGTCCAATTTTAAAATGCATGTAACTTCTCTACTAACTAATGGATTTCATTCTAAATTGACACAACCATAGATCATATTATTTCAGATTATTTCTGACTAATACATGTATGTCATTGATGCCAACATGATTTTACGCGTGCTGTTAGATGCAATGTTTAACTGCATGGAACGTCCATGCTATCCATTGGACTTCAACCAAATTTTATATTCTGTACCTTAAGAGATGGAACTAAGAATATACTCAGTCACCAGGGCTGCCAACTGTAGTTCTCTATTAGGCTACATTATGCCAGGTATACAGTATTTCGAACTAATTAGAAATTTCGATATTACCAACTTAATTTCGTCATTATTCTAGATAGATCAATTTAGATTAATATTTGGCATGAATCTTAAATTTTAAGAAAAGTAGGCTCTTTAGTTCGTCACGGAACTTCTTGTTTAAACACATGTTCTCCTGTTCTGTAGCGCCACCAAAAATGCCATTAAAGATATTAAAGTAACTTAATCTATAAATTAGCATTACCATTGCTACTTAGCTATTTCACAACGCTTATTTTAATACATACAGTAGTCTTTGAAATACATTTTTAACATGAGCACTTAACGTTATAATTAGGTACGTAGACCTAATATGCCACCCACAAGGTCTTGCCTTACGTGGAATATAGTTTACATGTATTCTTCCCTTACTCGGCTGAATTTGATATTCGTCACATAGATCTAAGAATGTACATTTTTAGCCTACTTTTCACATTTTGCAAAAATGAGGAAAAAGTAGACTTATGAGATCGATCCGGGAAAATGTCTGTATGTTTGTCTGTCTGTATGTATGTCTGTCTGTCTGTGTGTTCCTCCACCCCCCCTCCCTATCAACTCCTAAACGGCTGCAGCAATCGAAACCAAATTTGGTATGAGTAAAGATCTATAAGGGGACATCGCAATGTCATACTTGAAAATGATGTCAGTGCTACCAACTGCTGAAAAATCGCAATTGAAATTTGAGCTCCATGTTCGATATCTTGGAATGTATACATGGGAACTATTCCAAAATTGGCACACATAGACATAATAATAATTCAGTTTAATTTTCAGGAGGCCATACAAGACAGTGTTGCCAAAATGATTCTAAACCTATTGATAGGTCCCATTTTTAAATTCATATACCTTCTACACTATCAATTGGATTTCAACCAAATTTCGTATGTACTATGTGTACATAAACAGATATGACTGAGCGTATTATTAAGAGCCATCAGGGCTACCAACTGTTAATAAATGCTTTCTCTATATTTTATCCAAATACCAATATATCAGAAATTATGCGAGCCAACAGCTTTAAACCTTGCACACATATAGTGCCTGACATTCTACATTAATTTCGAGCAACTAATGTATGTCAGTGCTACCAAAATGATTCTAAGCCTCCTGATAGGACCAATTTTTAAATACATGTAACTTCTATACTATCAATTGGATTTCAACCAAATTTCGTATGTGCTATGTGTACCATAACAGATATGACTATGCGTATTCTTAAGAGCAATCAGGGCCGCCAACTGTTAAGAAATGCTGTTTATATTTTTTAACCTAATATCAATATATCAGGAAGTATGCAAGCCAACTGTTCTAATCTTTGCGCACGTATAGTACCTGACATTCTAGATTAATTTGGAGTAACTAATATACGTCAGTGCTGCCAACATGATTTTAGCCTGCTGATAGGTCCAATTTTAAAAAACCAGTAACTTCTATACTAACAAATGGATTTCATCCAATATTGGCACATAAATAGATCATACTATTTCAGATTATTTCTGACCAACACATGGATGTCATTGCTGCCAACATGATTTTACGCGCGCTGATAGATCCAATGTCTAACTGCATGTAACGTCTATGCTATCCATTGGACTTCAACCAAATTTTGAATTCTGTACCTTAAGAGATGGAACTAAGAATATATTCTGTCAGCAGGGCTGCCAACTGTAATGCTCTATTAGGCTACATTATGCCAGGTATATTTCGAACTAATTGGAAATTTCGATATTACCAACTTAATTTCGTCATTATTATAGATAGCTCCATATAGATTAATCATTGGCATGAATCTTAAATTTAAGAAAAGTAGGCTCTTTAGTTCGTCACGGAACTTCTTGTTAGACAATACGTTTACTTAGATATTAATCAGAAATAGGCTAAAGTTACGATATGATGAAGATTGTACATATTTAGTATATTAGGACTTAAGTGGTTAAGAGAAAAAGCAAATTATACAGTGTTGTAGAGACAAGGAAAATGTCTAAATAGCACACGCGATTGCTTGAACTTTGGATGGGTGTGTCCTAATATTTAAGAAGCTATGTATGCATATGTTTTCTTGTATTGCTGGATGTAATATTGATTATTCTTAATAAAATAATTCTAAATTCTAAATTAATATTGTACTTATCAAAATAATGATGCTGTTGTTGCTAACCACCAACAATAAATTATACGTGCCTTACAGTAGTCGGGTATGGTGTGTAACATGTGACATGCTATCCTAATTGGATAGCGCAAATCCCTTGTTAACAGTGAACTCTGTTGGTCATTGAAATAACTATTTGTATAACTTCAGTGCCAAATCCTGACCGTAATAAATCATAATTGTTATTTGCTAAGTCGTTGTATCTTAATCGATTGATAACATATTGTGCATTTTGCATTGGCAAATTAGCGCAGCTTGCATCCAGTCGGCCGTGGCGGAAGCAATCCACTGCCTACTTGTTGCGAGCTGCGCTCTATACCGGCCAGTTAGTGAACCCATGCCAGCGATGTTATTGAAAATTGCCTCTTTTTGCCGATAGAGGTTACTGCCATGTATAGGCGCGATTAAAAATTATTGTTAGTAGTCGGTGTTAATATATTGAATTCCTACGTTGTTTGGAGTGATTGTTGATGCGATATAGATTCCACATAGTCACATGACCGACAGTACATCGAGTGCTTACATTAAAATAGAATACAGCAAAAGTATGAAGATGTAATAAATCGTAATTGTTTTCAGCAAATATGATAGAATTAATACGTTCACACCAAAGAACGACAACTTGAAGATGATTCATTGTAGAAATATCTTTAATGGGGTCTCCAAACCTTGAACTAAACTGTATGCGATATACATTCCCCATAGCCAAATGGCTTACAGGACGTCGTTGTACCGATCTCCTCCACCACGCACGCTCATTGTTTTCGTCCCATGCACTTCCGTCCCATCCACTTCCGTCCCTTTTCCAAAATCACTCCAACTAAAATGTCCAGCTACCGAGTGCCACAAAAATATCCAGGTACCGAGTGGAAAGATGTTACACATCAAAAAGTACCCTCCACAGGGGCAAGTGGTCATTAACCCGTTTCAGCCCAGCGTGCCATATATGTATAATAATAATGTTATTGGTTTTACGTCCCTTTTAACTACACTGGCTTTTAGAGACGCCGGGGTGCCGGAATTTTGCCCCGAAGGGGATCTTTAACGTGCCAGTAAATCTACTGACACGGCTCCCTCGCATTTGCGCACCCTCAAATGCCAGCTGACTGCGCCAGGTTTCGAACCTGCAACCTTGGACTCAGCAAGTGAGAACGTTACCCCTGAGCCACGCAGCCAGACAGTGCCATATATGGCACGCTGCAATTTTGGTACGATTATCACTTGGAATTAAGAGAATTTTATTTTTCTCTTGTTGGTTGCACTTACTTGTTGCATATACTGTGTGACTCAACTGTCATTACCTATCAGCCGCGTGCTTTGTTGTAGCATTGTATTATTGAAGTGAGAAGTGCGCGCCTTGATGAAAATAAATGAATTCACAAAAATGGTATGCAATTATTTATGAACAATATAAATTATTCTGCGGATCTTTCTTTTCATGATACGTACTGTGAAGTCCAACGTTTCAGTGCATTATGATGCTTTGTCTGATTGTTCACAATTGACTGAGCTATTTACAAACATATATAGCCGTGCCATATATGGCACACTAGGCAGATTGATCATTTTACTTTTCGATAGGTTTAGTTTGGCTGTACATGGACACTAGAGGAGTAATAAGATGGAAATGAAGGAAATTTGGTACTGAGGTAGCACTATCAAAGGGCACTTCAGTGTCATGTTTTATACTGCCGCCATCTTTACTAAAACGTAATGGCGGCCACCCAAATGGTCAAAACTTAAAATTAAATTATGACCAAACTAATCATCGGATCTTTACCAAATTTGGTAAAAGCATACCTTCATATGGGACGCGTCTTATACGTTACTGTAAAAATAAAAGTAATTATTGTGATAAAATGTAGTCCAATTGGCTCATTCGAAGAAAGATGATGTGGAAACTACGGCCACTCACAGACGCACTAAAAAGTGAAATTTATTTCCAATTTTTATCCGGAGGAAAACCGGCCTCATGACGAATGCATGGTAATATATTATGGCAGACATGGCTGTAAACAATTCCTAAAAGACTAGCTTGTTAGATGTGGGTACAAGGTATGGGTTTGAGTAGTACCCAAGGGCACCTTGTAAATTGTGAAGTGTACCTAGAGCAAAATCCTTGTAATAATCAACAATACATGAAGGTTCCTGGTAAAGCTGCGGCGCTCTTGATTCAAATTGCAGACGGGTTTTTAGAGAAAGTGAAGTCCCTTGGATTCAGGTACTATTTTGACAACATATTCACCTCTGCTGGGTTACAAACTCACGTACGAGACCAAAGATATGGTGGTACAGGAACAATCCGCTACAATCGCATCCCCAAACACAGTAAAGTGATCCCGTCGAAGCAAATGGTTAGGAAGGAACATAGGGGTTACTATGAGTACAGGGGTAGTGAGGAGAATGGAACTATTATCATACGATGGCAGGACAACACTTCTGTCACTATTGCTTCGACTAAGTATGTTGTTCAGTTTCTGGCGCGTTTCGGTACTCTAAACAGGGAATAAAAAGAGAATCGTTGCCCTTTGACCATGTGCGTTTGGAAAATATAAGCAGCATATGGGTGGAACTGACCAAATGGACGAAAACATTGGAATGTATAGAATACACATCCCAGAGAAAAAGTGGTGGTGGCATACATTTCCGTGGTTGATAGATGCGTCCATTGACACTGCTTGGGTCCTCTACCAGAAAACGTAGGTTGCCCTGCGTCAGCTACAATTTAGAAGACATATTGTGCAGTACTACCTGACATCGAACCCAACACTATCCAGATGACCAGGTCATCCTAGGAGCTCCCCAAGGGTCTATCTGCATAATAACATAAACATCAGGTATGGTGAGATAAACCGTTTGGTGGCCATGGTTCTTGATAAGAAACAGAAACACTGTGTTGCTGAAAACTGACAAGGTCGTCCCCACACCATGTTAATCAAATGTGCAATAGGTCTGTGTATAGTGATTATTGTACCATATCATACTAAATAAGGCAGTGGAGGCAAACAAACTAGAGAGAAAGAACAGTGTTGTAATTTATTTCACATAGATAATTATATTGTATAAACTTCCTAGCGTGCCATATATGGCACATGCTGTATTATCCATGTTACACTATGTTTTAAACAAATTTCATTAAAACACTGTAGAAATACACTATAGACAGCTTTTGGTACTAATCTTAATTAGTTTATGTCAAAAAAATAATTCAGGCAGAAACGGGTTAAGGACAAGATCCTTGCCCTGGCCACATGACCATCATATTTGCTCAATGGGAGACTACTAAGAGAGCTCCTGCAAATACGTGGAGGTAATCTCAATATTACTTCAATACGTCATTCATGAAACATACGATATTCAAACACTTACCGATGAATACCTATGTTGAATTCACGGTAAGGGTAACTTATTAGCCATTCAAACTTTAAAAAATCTGTTTATCTTTAACTCTGGTTGGATGATGATGATGATGATGATGATGATAATTGTTGTTTTAAGGGGTCTAACATCTAGGTTATCGGCCCCTAATGGTTTGGGTGATCGAGATGATAACAAGTTGTTCCGTGACGAACTAAAGAGCCTACTTTTCTTAAAATTTAAGATTCATGCCAATCTATATAGACCTATTTAGAATAAGGACGAAATCAAGTTGGTAATACTAACATTTCTAAGTACTAAAGTTTGAAATACACCTGAAATAGTGAAGCCTAATAGAGTAACTTACTACAGTTGGCAGCCCTGGCGACTCTGAATATATCCTTAGTTCCTTCTCTTAAGGTATAGAATGCACATACAACATTTAGTTGAAGTCCAATGTATAGTATGGACGTTACACGCTGTTTGATATTGGATTTATCAGTGCGCGTAAAATCATGTTTGGAACAATGTCATGAATGTGATGCTCAGAATTAAACTTAAATATTACGATCTAATATAGTGCCAATTGTGGATAAAATCAATTTGTAGTATAGAATGTACATGAAATAAAAATTTGAAACTATCAGAAAGTTCAGAATCTTGTTGGCAGCACTGAGGTATATTAGTGACTCGAAATTAATCAAGAATGTCAGGTACTATACGTGTGCAAAATTTCGAGCTGATGGCTTGCATATTTTCTGATATATTGATATTAGGATTTAGCAAATAGAAAGAGCATTTATTAACAGTTGGCAGCCCTGCTGGTACTTACGAATATGTATAGTTATAACTGTTATAGTAAACAAAGCACATACGAAATTTGGTTGAAATCCATTTGTTACTATAGAAGTTATATGCATTTAAATACTGGACTTATCAACAGTCTTAGAATCGTGTTGGCAGGATTGATGTTTATAAGATACGCCAAACTAAGGTAGAACTTCAGGTACTATACGTGTTCAAAGTTTAGAGCCGTTGTCTTGCATACTTTCTGATATATTGATATTAATGTTAAAATATAGGGAGAACATTTATCAACAGTTAGCAGCCCTGGCGGCTCTTTAGAATACGTACAGTCATATCTGTTATAGTACACATAGTACATATGAAATTTGGTTGAAATCCAATTGATAGTATAGAAGT
This sequence comes from Meconema thalassinum, assembly GCA_946902985.2. Taxonomy (NCBI): domain Eukaryota; kingdom Metazoa; phylum Arthropoda; class Insecta; order Orthoptera; family Tettigoniidae; genus Meconema; species Meconema thalassinum. The sequence continues at coordinate 59,158,137 of OX336399.1, forward strand.
TACATGCATTTATATTATGGACTTATCGGCAAACTTAGAGTCATGTTGGCAACACTGGCATGTATGAACAGGCTTAGAATCGTGTTGGCAGGATTGATGTTCATAAGTCTACTTTTTCCTCATTTTTGCAAAATGAGAAAAGTAGGCTAAAAATGAAATGTTAACAATAACTAATTGTAGCTACTAACTTATATACTTATATACTAGAAAATTAATCTGGAATGTTATCGTCTATTTGTGTGCTAATTTTGGAAGAGTTCACAACCATAACTTCTGAGATCCAACATAGAGCTCAAATTTCAATTGTGATTTTTCAGCAGTTGGTAGCACTGACATCAATTTCAAATATGGCCGTGAGGTATTCAGGTATAGATCTTTACTCTTACCAAATTTTGTTTCGATAGCTGCAGCCGTTTAGGAGTTGATAGGGGGGGACACACACACAGCCAGCCAGACAGACAGACAGACAGAAGGACAGACAGACAGACAGACAGACAGACAGACAGACAGAAGGACAGACAGACAGACACACATTTCTCCGGATTGATCTCATAAGTCTACTTTTTCCTCATTTTTGCAAAATGAGAAAAGTAGGCTAAAATGAAATGTTAAAAATAACTAATTGTAGCTACTAACTTATATACTTATATACTAGAAAATTTAATCTGGAATGTTATCGTCTATTTGTGTGCTAATTTTGGAAGAGTTCACAACCATAACTTCTGAGATCCAACATAGAGCTCAAATTTCAATTGTGATTTTTCAGCAGTTGGTAGCACTGACATCAATTTCAAATATGGCCGTGAGATATTCAGGTATAGATCTTTACTCTTACCAAATTTTGTTTCGATAGCTGCAGCCGTTTAGGAGTTGATAGGGGGGGGACACACACACAGCCAGACAGACAGACAGACAGACAGAAGGACAGACAGACAGACAGACAGACAGAAGGACAGACAGACAGACACACATTTCTCCGGATTGATCTCATAAGTCTACTTTTTCCTCATTTTTGCAAAATGAGAAAAGTAGGCTAAAAATGAAATGTTAACTATAACTAATTCTAGCTACTAACTTATATACTAGAAGAAGAAATGGAAAACAAAGGGAGAATAAGGCAAATAAAGGACAGGAGGAAAATAAATGCCCTCAACCATCGAAGAATGTGGAATGAGGGACTTGGAAGGAAGGAGAGCCATAAAAGGCAGATAGGAAAGTGAAAGAAGAGAGGGTACGCCCCAGAGGAATGGATAAAAGGGGGAAAACCGGACCCAGCTCAGGAATCCCTCGTGGTCGCCAACTCCCGAACTCACCAGCCGTGAGCCCCTGAGGGAGTAACAATATCCAGGGTGCACCAGAAGTGGTGGGGCTACATACACCCTACCTCCTTGAAGGCCTTGAGCAGAAGGCAGGAGAAAACATGAAAAGAAAAAGAAGGCTGACCCCTCGCAGAAGGAGGGTATCAGAAATAATGAGACAAGGGCCAATTAAGGCGGGAAAGGAAGAAACTCCCTAGGCCTCAGATACCCTAATACCGTCGGGGTCGGAAGGGAACAAGAGTTGACCAAGTGAGGTCGACAGGAAATAAGACGGAGAGGAGCCTGGCACAAGTAAGTTGAAGTAATGCCGGGCTCAGCTGGGGCCCCGTGGTCGCCAACCCACGTCCCACTAGATGTGAGCCCCTGGGGGAGACTCTGGTTGGTTGGTTCCTTAGTTTAGGGGCTGCGACAACGTAGTCATGTAGGCACGTGCCCATTGGGTGTTTGTTGAATCTGTCTGATGTACTTATGTCTACCCCTTATTATTCCCGTTTTCCAACGGGGTCGGTGATGATATGCGATGGAAGTCTTTATGGCGGATGGTTTTTATGGCCGGATGCCCTTCCTGACGCCAACCTCATGAGAGGAGTTAATGAGAGATGGAATAAATGATGGTGAATGAAACTGGGCAAGGATGTGGAAGGAAGCGGCCGTGGCTTGTCAGAAGGTACCGTCCCAGCATTTGCCTGGAGTTGAAAATGGGGAAACCACGGAAAACCTTTTCAAGGACGGCCGACGGTGGGGCTCGAACCCACGCGTCTATTGAGTCAGCAGAGAGCTTGGCCCCATGACTTAACGCAGCGCTTTAGCGAGCATAGCCACCACTGTCGGTTTGATGAATCTGTCTGTTAACCGGTGTTAATTGTGATGACAGTATTATTGAGTGTTATCTGTTTTAATTCAAGTAAGGGCTGCAGACGTTAATTTCAAGTAGTTCCTACTTTCGCTACCAAATGCTACCATCCACGACACCCAGCTGTGAACTTGGCTACTACTAGATGCCTTCGCAACGAGCACCTGGTGACAAACGTTGTACTTAAAAGCATTAATCAAACCTAACCTACAAATTTTGCTTCATACGAGTTCAGTTTGTGGAAGGTTCTTTTACATGCCACAAATCTATTACATGTGCCTGCCGGCTTTACTTCTCCTCCGAAGGAAGGCATGACGATGGTTTTTTAAGGCTCTTAAAATAGTTGGCGACTTCGGCCAGGTTTGAACCCGTGATCTTCACCACAGAAGCTCAGCATGCTACCTACTACGCCACCAAAGCCGCCATCTTTAACTCTAAATTTATTTTAGCCTATCTCATTACGGGGCAAAAGGGGCACTTCTTGAACACAGGTCCCGATTTTCGTGGCATCATTCATAATTATGTCCTTTCCTGAGATTACCCCTGAATCGAATTATAATTACTGTATATTTCTAGTTTAGCGACTGGGATTCCAACCCGTGTAACTTGATGTTGCAGACAGATAACAGGGTCGGTTATAGCATAAGGGCACCCTGTCACGTGCGCATCCCATTACCATCCTTAAGTCTCCCTTGTATTGTAGTAGTTTGAGTCTTCAGTCTTTTGACAGGTTTAATGCAGCAATCCATGCCTCTCTGTCCTGAGCTAATCGCTTCATCTCTACATAGCTACCACACCCTACATCCGAGGCAATCTGTTTAACATATTCTAACCTTGATCTACCTCTACAGTTCTTGTCCTCAATCCTTCCTTCCATAACTAAGCTTGCTATTCCTGGGTGTGTTAGTACGTGTCCTACTAACCTATCTCTTGTCTTCATTAGTAGTCGCCAGAAACATCTCTCCCCTCCCACTCGTCTTAATACCTCTACGTTTGTAACCCTATCTACCCATCTGATCTTCATCATTCTCCTGTAACACAACATTCAAATGCTTCAATTCTCCTCTTTTATGCTGCACCAATAGTCCTAGTTTCACTTCCATAGAGCGCCACGCTCCAGACAAAGGCATTCAAAAATGACTTCCTAATACCTAAATCTATATTCGATGTCAACAGATTGTAGAAATGTTTTTCTTGCCTGAGCCAACCTACTTTTTATCCTCTTTGCTTCGTCCATCACTGGTTATTTTGCTTCCTAAGTAACAGAAGTCTCCTACTTCCTTCAGCTTTTCACCTGCCAATTTGAAGTCCATAGAGGTCTCTGTTTTATTTCGGCTGCATTCCAGTATTTTTGTTTTACACTTATTAATTTTCATCATGTATTGTGCACAATTATGTGTAGATACACTCTACCTGAAATGGCCTTATGTCGCGTCCAAACAGTTCTAAAGGAGGGTTCACACGGGGTCGTGAAGTGGGCGAGAGCACTACTAGTTTTGAGCATACGTCACGACTTGCTTCTTTAACTCAAAAACCGTTCACACGGACGAAGTGTTCTCTCCGGTCGTAGGTTTCTCGCTCGTCATTCAATCATGGCAGAACGCGAATCTGCGAAAGTTCTTTGTGAAGTATTAATACATGAGTTAAGAAATCATTTGAAAACCCGGAATAAAACAAACAAAAAAGAGGCATGTGTGGGTTCGGGACTGGGTAAAGGGGCGTAATGTACTCGGTGCCACCAATAGTATTTGCCAGGGGTTATCCTTGAAAAATCCAAATAGCTACAGAAACTTCCTTAGGATGGAACCAAATCTGTTTTTATTTTTGGTTTTAAAATGAGAGGAACGATTCAGAGAAAATACACAAATATGAGACGAGCAAATCCGGAGGAATCGAAACTTTTTGCGGTACAACTCGACAAACTTCATCACCTGACCTGACCCATGCGTGCGAAGCCGGCGGAGCCGGCTTCGACGCGTGTGCTTTTAGCCTTTCAGCCCATCGAGGGGCCATGAGTGCTTTATCAAAAGGAGTTTAGGAGTGACATAAGGAAGATTGATATTTGGGTAATATTTTGGAATCAAATTGGTCAGAATGTGACCTGAGGTATGGGGGGAGGGGAAGGAATAGGAATTTGGAGTTTGGTAAGGTTGGGAAGTATTGAATGCAGCAGCATATAGAATCAGATTGAGCCATACAGCTCATAGATGTTATAATAGCGGGAGACAGAGGTAGTAGCAAGAGCAGGGGCAACAATAGACGAGACGTTACGTGCAGAGGTGTCATGGTAGGGCGATCGAGCCCGCGGCCCGCAGCCCGCAGGACACCATCTCGCGCGAGCCGGCCGTGGCCAGTCACGCGAGCAGGCGTGCAGCGGCGCGGGGAAAGGAGGGAGTGTTTAGCAAAAGTTTTAGAGGGAAATCGTGGCTAATTGTTGGAGTACCTGGAGGAATTGTGTCAGGGCTGAGTTCTGGGTTCGAGAAGGCGGGGCAAACCTGAGTGACATGAGGGAGGGGATGGAAGTATTGGCCTGTTGTCTATGGTTTAACTGCCTACGCTTAATAGCTGCCTTAATATACCGGCAAGCAAGATAGCTAGCCGCATGCTCCCCACCACAGTTGACGCACTTAGGGCAGTCACGTGAGACCTTGCAAGCTGAGTGATGATGAGAGTCACCACATCTGTTACAGCGGGTCTCGTGGGGACAATTGGAAGCGTTATGGTCCAATCTTTGGCAGTTAAAACATTGTATTGTGAGTGTAGAATGTGGTTTGGGAGGAGGGCGAGAAGTCACCCGTGTAGTTTGTTGAGGGGCAGAATTTACTGTGTCTAAGGGAGGAGGAGATGTAAGTGAGGAGTCATTCTCGCAGGGAGAGATGACCGGGCTTGAAGGAGTGTGTTTGCGCAGATCCAGAGAGGCCTGAGTGCTCTTATTTTTCCTCCTAGATTTTCTAGGGGGCTTAATAAGAGCCCTAGATGTTTGAGACCAGGTGTCGGTCGTGTCAGGGACAGTTTGTGTGGCCTCATGGAGAGTTTCTGGAGCGTCTGTTTGTGTAGATTCGAAGCCTACTAGTGTAGGAATCTCATCCGTGTCCTCTGTTTGTGTCTCCGAATCTTCCATTGTTGTGACGAGTCGTGTGATGACAATGTGGGAGGGAATAGCAGGATGGCTGGACAGAGCTTGACAAACAGTGTCAGTAAGTTCTCTCTTCATGGGAGTGATCGAGATGAACCCATTGGTAATCTCCTCTATCAGGGCCACACCGTCAACAATGGGCGAGAGCACGCTAATAATAGCCGCTCTGACAGAGCTGAGAAAAGTGTCCCTAGTAGGAGGGCGGACAATAATCGCAATGCCAGCGGGGAACCTGTCTACAGGTGTTATGTAGTATAACATGTCATCCATGTCCATACATGAGAATTTAGTATGAATGATTGTTGTGAATGACTCTCTGCAGCATTGTTCTATGTTGGGGGAGACTGCAGAGGCATTATCATGAGTGACTGTTGTAGGCGAAGAGCTGCAGGAGTGTGTTGAGTTAGGGGAACCTGCAGGTTCTTTGTAGCCTACCATCCAGCTTTGAGACATGTTGTGTGAGTGAATGAGAGGGAGGGAGATCAAATGCCCTTGGCAGATCGTGAAAGTGAAGAATGAACAATAAATTCAGTCTCGGTCGCTCAAGGTTAAACCAGTTTAACAGTTGGTACTGTGACAGTGAGCGCGCCGATAAGAATTTGTTTTAAATTAGAACAATTAATTAATAAGAATTAATTAATTAATTGTTAATTGCTGCAGAACGAGGAAGAGTTGGTTTGATTTAACTCTGGGGCGAAAGGATTTCTTGACTTGGACTGTAAATAAGGGGGGCTTGGTACTTGACAATGGATAACGGCAGGGATTGTTGAATGAGAAGGAGAAGAGGGGAAATATCGGCTAGGTTAGGCTTGGCTTGTTGGCTGTCAGATCATCAGTTGGTCATCAGATTGCGATAGCGGCTGGAGCTGGGAACGATGGCGTGTGGCCGGCGTGGACGCTGAACTCGGGCTGGTATCAAGGAGACAATCGTGTATGATCCGTGATCCTGATCCTGCGCCAAAACTTCATCACATGCGCACTACTCATTTTATACCCAGACATGTTGTCATCCCTGCGGCAAGAATACGACTGAAGCGGTCGTGCTTACTCCAACCAGTCGGAGATTTCACGGCCCACCTATTCTAGGGCGGGCACGACTCCCATTCCCACTACCACTGGTTTACGCGAGGTCGTGTCCACGACCGGCTGATCGATCAGTAGTGCTGTCGCCCGCTTCACGACTCCGTGTGAACCCGCCTTAAGGACTTGGTGTGCACTTTCCTGCCGGTAGGAGCACATGGCACCAAAGTACTGGACGCATTTCAAAACCTACCACTACTCTGTTGGCACATGTTATCCATGTATGGCTGTTTAACATCGGTTGGTTGGTTCCTTAGTTTAGGGGCTGCGACAACGCGGGCATGTAGCCCCGTGTACTTTGGGTGTGTGTCCCATGCTTTTCAGCGGTTACGTGCCGAGTGCAACCGTGCCGGATGCGACCCAGTAAAAATCGTGGCTGTAGCGACCCTGCTAATATCTTGCAGTGCCCGATGCGACCCATTGTTCGAGAGAAGAATAAAGATCTTATTTCCAAAGTTACGTAAATCCATAAAATGCAAAACTTCAGAAATCGCTTTTTTGTTTCTTCGTACTGTATAATTAAATTTAGATATGATTATGAATATAATGTAATTTCATTCATTACATTTATGCACATCCTGACAATGTGTTTTAAAAATCTCCTATCATTTGAAATTGTGGTAGCCGTCTCCTGTAAATTGGAGTTAGGACGTTATGGAAATAAATCATATATTGGCATACGCTTTGAGTGGCATTTATGAACATTTAAGTGGTTTAAATACAACAAACACAAACTGACGTTCTACATATTCTTCAAAGTTAGCCATGGCCTTGATTTAACACGTGATGTCCAGAGGGCCATCTGATTAGTCAATATGGATATAAGACATATCTATATATGAGCCGTTGAGAGCCCAAGTGGTGTAACTCCTCTCGGAATTACAGGGAAGTCTAAACCTTATGGCAAGCAGGCATAGCTCAGGGCCAGTGTGTGTGAAGCATTGGAAGTGAGCATTGCGTCTGTGAGCCACAAAGGTTAGACTTGCCTGTTATTCCGAGAGGAGTTACACCACTTGGGCTTTCAACGGCTCATATATATAAAACTTAATGTTGGTTTGTATGTCTGTTATTTATACAAATCTACACCGATTCACCGATCTGAACCAAAATTTGTATACTCCAAGTCCCGTATGCGTCCATATACCATTCGACCGATAGCGATGAAACTTGGGTGAGATGTTGTGTACACTTCAGAGGAGGTTTCTGGTTTAGTAAATCCACTTTGCAATAGGCAACGAACGAGTAGATTAAACAAATGAGCAACGACGCGCGAATTGTTTCAACAAAGTCCCGTATGCGTTCATATACCATTCGTCCGAGAGCGATGAAACTTGGATGAGATGTTGTGTACTGTGCCCGTTTAGACCGAAGTCCAACGAACACATTTGCCAATTCCCGAAATCAGTTCAGCACGAGAAAAACAATCTCAGGGACTATCTGGGAAAAAGCCTAAAGTAAAAGCTGGCTTAACTGATCTCGGCAATATGCAAGCAAGGGAGAAGAGAAAGGAGAAAGGAAATATCACAATTTCTTTTAAATCATCTCATTTTATTCCAATTAAAAGATTTAAAATTTATGCAAAATCATTCAAAAATATAGACTCCGTGGCTTAGGTGGTAGCATGCTGGCCTCTCACCGCTGGGTCCGTGGTTCAAATCCCGGTCACTCCATGTGAGATCTGAGCTGAACAAAACGGAGGCAGACAGGTTTTTCTCCGGGTACTCCGGTTTTCCCTGTCAAAATTTCATTCCAGCAACACTCTCCACTATCATTTCATTTCATCTGTCATTCATTTAATCATTGCCCCAGAGGAGTGCTTCAGGCCTCGGCAGCCGGCACAGTCCATATCCTCGCCGCTAGATGGGGGCTTCATTCATTCCATTCCTGACCCGGTCGGAGACTGTAAGCAGGCTGTGGATTTTCATTTTCATTTTCATTCAAAAATATCACAAGTAAAATATCAACACCAGAAAGAAAATATTCCTAGCCTAAAATTTTGTTAGCCAGAAATTAATAGTCCATCTGGTATCATTTTCCTATTCTAAATGTTCGTTATTTACATAATAGGCGGTTCATTGTTCTTTGACCCCTATCTGTACACTCTTTGGAAATTAATACACGTTGGAGTTACAACACTTTGCAAATTAACTTAGTTCTTTGATGGCTGTTAATTGGGATATACGACGTATTGCTACTTAAAACCTTTGCTATACATTGAGAATAATAATATATAGTTTGTATAAGAATGTAGCGGCTTCGGTGGCGTAGTCGGTAGCATGCTGAACTGCTGTGCCCAAGATAGCGGGTTCAAACCTGGCCGGAGTCGTCGGATTTTTTAAGAGCGTTAAAAATCCTTCAGTATGCCTTCCTTCGGAGGGGAAGTAAAGCCGGCGGTCCCATGTCATAGATTTATGGCATGTAAAAGATCCTTTCACAGACTAAACTTGTGTAAAGCAAAATTTGTTAGGTTAGATTTCGTCAGAACGCTCTATCAAAGTTCCAACGTTCACCACTAGGTATCATTGATATCTGGTGGCGAAAGTTGGAACTACTTGAAATTGAACGGAACTTGTAGCTCGCCCTTTAGGGTGTCCGCTGGAAGCAGCTACAGACTCAGGCGAGCCGAACATGTCCTCGGACACTCCCGGCATAAAAGCCATACGATAAATAAATAAATAAATAAATAAATGTATAAGAATGAAAGGGGAATAATAAGATCTGGCAATAACCAGGAAGAGGTTGAAATATGAAAAGGAGTACGACAAGGATGCTCGCTATCGCCTTACTTATTTAATTTGTATGTCCAAGATGCCTTAACCTTCGGGCGGGCGCGCCTTTTGCACTCACACCATTTGGCGCGCTCCGGCATTTTGGCCGCTCTCATTCTCGTTCACTTCTCAAAGCTAGAAGTGTTTGTTTACATGAAATTGCATTGGGATTTCAATTGTTACACAAAAGTCACATTACGTGAGCAAATAACTGTTATTTTAGAACGAATTTTATCACATCTGCAAACTGAAAAGGAATAACTCAACAAACATCTCAATGTAAATAGTACTGTAAAAGAATAATATTCCAAATATATCACTTGTGTAAAGATTTTATCACATCAAGGTTACAGTGTTATCACTTCCATTTGGAATTAGACGTCTTCATCTTCATCCTCTACTTCAGGCTGTGCACATGAGTTGCATGTGATTTCTTGGACTGAATGTTTTTTACATACATATTTTGCACATTTCTTGCAGGACATCCGAGGATTGTTCTTAGATCTACCACAATAAAAACAAATTTGTCGTTTTGTGGAAGGTGTTACTTCAACCTGATCAGGTTCTTCCTGATATTTTTCTAGAAAACAACGTAGTTCTCGAGGAAGAGTAGTTATTGTGGCCCGGTATTTTAGATTTTCTTCCATGAGGGCAAAACTTAAGTTGGATACATAAGTTCTTCTCCTCAAATCACGGTTCCGAGTATTGGCCTTGAAGATCTTGAAGGAATTAATCCCATCCACAACAAGAAGACGGTAAAATACCACCATTGGCCACCTTCGAGTTGTTCTGGAAGTGGAGCACCTTGAACACATGAGGTCCACTGTGTCCGCCCCTCCTTTGGTGCCGTTTTAGTCAATAATTTGGTGTGGTTTGCCTGTCTCTTCATCAGTTTTATTGTCGTCGGGCATCGTAGACAAGACGAGCACTGCTTTCTTTCTCGTTGCCACCATAGAGATCGAAGTCATATCAGGTTGTGCACCAAACTTGTAACTTCCGGGTACTGATGTAGAATTGCGCTCACACAAGCTCTGGGGGAATCTCTTTTTTATTACTTTTCAGGGTGCCCAAAAAGGTCAATCCGTCCTTCAGCAAATCCTCGGCTAGAGGATAGCTGCTAAAGTAATTATCTGTAGTGACATTACGATTTGTTTTCTTGATGGGATCTGTCAGTCTGACAACAATATCATGAGGCTTGTTGGTGGTAGCATAAGGGCCAGTTTCTTGCTTTCCACAATAAATTTCAATATTGTACGTATAGAATGTTCGAGCATCACATAAGGCATACATTTTTATGCCGTATTTGGCTGTTTTTTTTAGCCATGTACTGCACAAATCGGCAGCGGCCCCGGAAAGCAACCAGCATTTCATCGATGGTCAGGAATTCACTAGGAGAATATGACTGTTGTGAATTGTGGACAAATTTATTCAGAATGTCTCGAATGGGAGCTAGTCTGTCACTGTTCATCCGCTCCGTTCGTGTATTCACATCATCGAATCGTATACATCTCAATAAAATCGGAATCGCCTTTCGCTGAAATTAGCGCGCAAAATTGTATACCCCGTCCCGTTTGTCGCAAATGGTTCAGCTAGATTCGTACGATTCTCCTTTTTGACCACCATAAATAATAATGCCCCCATGCAGTTACCTTAGGGCCTGAAAAGTTTTGATAATGTTTCTTCCCTTTGTTTTTACAATATTTACGACAGGTTGATTCGCCCACAATGTTTCTCCATCCTTACTGATAAAAAAAACGAAGGCTCTCGCTAGTTTCAGCGTCTTCTTCACCTTAATTATCAATTTCCACTTCAGACTCACTGTCGTGGTCGTCAACGTGTATTTCTTCAGTCTCGAAATCTGGATCGTTCTCTTCATCTTCCGTCAGATCTTCTAGCTGGTCCATTCGTTCGTCTTCCTCCAACTCTTGAAGAATTGTAGAAATATCCTCAGGTCTGAGGTAATTTTCCCTGAAACCCAAAAGTAAAGAATGAGTAAATCATAGGTATTCATAAAATCCAAGAGAGTAAAACCGAGGGAACAAGTGAGATGAAGGACAGTGAAATAGAGGTGTAAAGCATAAATATTTGAAAAAGTATATCACACTGAAATATATGATAATTGAGCAATTCGTCATAAAATATTATAAATCAAGTAAAAAGTAAAGAAATAAATACTTACATTGTGTGTGGTGGACGGTAAACGTTTAGCACTGTTAGGCGCGCGGCGGCAATGTGGCCGGTCGAACCTCCTACCGTGACATAGGCAACTTGAGTAATGAATTGCGCAATCCCTCTACAAGTCTGAGGTGGGGTTGGCCTGCCATCTGACGTCTTAGATAATAGTTAGAGAATACTTAGGGGCGTGGTTGTCCTACACGGGAGTATAACAATGTAGCGCGCCTTTTTTTAAAAACCCGGCCAATTTGCCACGTGCGCGCCCGCCAGAAGGTTAAATAGGATACGAGAAGAGATTCAAGTTGGAGTAAATATACATGGGGAAAAGATTGACATGCTCCGATTCGCAGATGACATTGCTTTAATAACAGATAATGAAGATGATCTTCAACAGATACTTCATGTAATGAGTAACATCCATAAAAACGAATTTAACATGAAGATGAATAAAAATAAAACAAAAATACTCGTATGCAGTCGGAACCAGGAAGATCATAGAAGAACACCAGCAATTTATATCGAGAATGATAGAATACAACATGTGAAGGAATATAAGTATCTGGGAAGCTTCATAACGTATGATGGAACCAGCAAACGAGAAATTTGGAGTAGAATTAGTCAGGCAAAGAACGCCTTTTATAGAAAGAAGAATCTCTTCACATCCAGAAGTATAGACCTAAAAATAAGGAAAAGACTGTTGAAGACATACGGGTGGAGTGTGGCTTTGTATGGTAGTGAGACGTGGACAATAGGGAAGTCAGAAGAAAGGAAGTTGGTGGCTTTTGAGGCTTGGTGCTGGAGAAGATTGTTTAAGATCAGTTGGATACTATATATGACAAATGAAGAGGTATGCAGAAGAGCAGGAGAAAGTAGAAGCTTTATAATGTGTAATAATAATAATGTTATTGGTTTTACGTCCCTTTTAACTACACTGGCTTTTAGAGACGCCGGGGTGCCGGAATTTTGCCCCGAAGGGGATCTTTAACGTGCCAGTAAATCTACTGACACGGCTCCCTCGCATTTGCGCACCCTCAAATGCCAGCTGACTGCGCCAGGTTTCGAACCTGCAACCTTGGGCTCAGCAAGCGAGAACGTTACCCCTGAGCCACGCAGCCAGACAGAGAAGATGCTTTATGAAGAGCCTGAAAACAAGAAGAGAAAATATGTTGGGCCATATTCTCAGACATAATAGCCTGCTAGCAAGAGTCATCGAAGGGATGTTAGAAGGGAAAAACACAAGAGGAAGACCACCACTTGCATACATCACACAGTTAATGACAGGCACGAACACAAAATCATATCGAGAATTGAAGAGGATGGCGGAGAATAGAGAAGATTGGCGAGTTGCTGCAAACCAGCCCCAGGGCTGTTAACTTAAAAGAGAGGTCTTGACTTAAGAGATACATTGAGAGAACCTATAAACTTGCTTATGAAAGAAGAAACTGAACAACCGTCAATTTTGGATTTACGTCACTTTGGAAAAAAGCTCTTCAATTTTTACGGCACCTAACCTAACCTAAGCGGAACAGAAATTCCCAGATTCCACCGATACATACTACTTGGGTCGCTAGTGGCACGATGGCAAATTGGTGGGTCGCTAGCGGCACGGGTCGCAACCGGCACGACACCTTTTCAGCGGGGTGAGATGTTAGTAGGGTGATGAAATCTCCCGTATTTCCCGGGTTCCCCCGTATTTGACCCTATTTTATTCACGATCTCCCGGCTCCCGTATTTTTTCGTCAAGTAAAATCATACAGTTTCAATCATTTAAAATTTGCACACACGGTCGTAATTCGTATAAACTTTCGCGAGCAGACGCGATTGATTCTATATCGATGTTTATCTATCGATTTTCTCGTTTAGAAATGACCAACCAATGAGTTTAAATCTCCTTGTGGTTTGGTGTGATTTGGTTCCAGTGATTTTTGGTTTTACAATACATAATCCGTGAGCCGTATAGGGGAAAGAGTTTATAATACAATAATGGGCAGTGATGACGTATCTGAAACGCCACCAAAAGCGAAAATGAAGTATATTGTATGTGTAATTTTTAGAATTTGCGAAACGTGATGGCAAACTATTTTCCGAAGTAAAATCTGTTACAAAATATATTTAGGTCTTCTTAAAGTATAAAATAACGTTCTGTTTAATTTATTTTTTATAAACATTGCATTGCTCTTTTCTTTTTTAATTTGCCGTCCTATAAATCTCCCTTATATTTTGGTCAATATTATAGAAATCTCTCTTATTTTCTTCAAAAATAGTTTAGTCACCCTGGATGGCAGAGGGGTTGCGCGGAATTCCTGAGCCTTCAGTCACAACAAAGATGTTACCTTGAGACGGCCGTGACCAATCACCGTGAAAGAGGAACGATGGGATTGTTAAAGTTTAGTGGCAGAGGGATGTAAGGTCATTGACAGCAATGTCCCCACTCTCTAAATTTAATCACTAACATACTATGCTGAACTTCCTGCTCGATGTAACATATTTAATGAATTTCTAAGGAGAAAAATCAGCATGTATAATGCTACCATATTGAAAGAGAAATATAACATGAAATCCTTGTAGCGTTAATGCACTTGCATCTTTTTAGAAGGTATAACAGCAGACACGAACCGCAACTGACAGAGAACATCATGTACTTTGAGTCAGCAAACAGCAGTGGAGAGAGTTGGATGGGCGTTATATTAAATAAATTATGATTTTGTTATAAATCCGGTAACCTAGGCATATCCGCCGCATCAACCTTCTTGAATATCAATTTTTGGTGAGCATTGGACTATTGAAGTGTAAGTTACGTTTATAATATACGTAAATTCTGCATGACCTCAATTATTTAGTAATACTTTAATAATTGTTCACCCAGTCAATATTAAAGATGAACATTTATTATTCTTTTGAACATGTTTCGGCTTTCTAAGAAACCATCGTCAGCGAAATATTATTATTCGCATAAGACAAACATAAAATAAAGAAAACACTATTCTTGTTGCATATAAAAAAGAAAACTGCATATCCTTATAAAACTTGGCTTAATTTATAAATGGAGAACAATATTCAATTAAAAGTATAGGCTTATATCTAAAAATGTTATTAGAATTATTATCGATTCCAAGACATATCAAAATATAATGTATTATGTTGTCCTGATCCTTGAAAAATGTATGTGAAAATGTGGAGGTAGAAACTCCATGAAGGTGCCAGCCAGATTGAATGTGAACGAAGTTGGAGGTCTTGTTGCATAGTTAATGAAGATATCAGTCAGAAGTATTGTTGTGTTGTTTGAGGCTTCAGTCTTTTGACTGGTTTGATACAGCTCTCCAAGCCTCCCTATCCAGAGCTAGTCGTTTCATCTCTATATAGCTACCACACCCTACGTCCGAGGCAATCGGTTTAACATATTCTAACCTAGGTCAACTCCTACAGTTCTTGTCCTCGACCCTTCCTTCCATAACTAAACTTGCTATTCTTGGGTGTCTTAGTATGTGTCCTAGCAACCTATCTCTTATCTTCATTAGCAGTCGCCAGAAACATATCTCCTCTCCCACTAGTCTTAATACCTCTTCGTTTATAACCCTATCTACCCATATGATCTTCATCATTCTCCTGTAACACCACATTTCAAACGCTTCAATTCTCCTCTTTTCTGCTGCACCAATAGTCCAAGTTTCACTTCCATAGAGCGCCACGCTCCAGACAAAAGCCTTCAAAAATGACTTCCTAACACGTAATTCTATATTTTTCGTCAACAGATTCATTTTCTGCAGAAATGCTTTCCTTGCCTGATCAAACCTACTTTCTATATCATCTTTGCTTCGTTCACCACTGGTTATTTTGCATCCTAAGCAACAGAAGTCTCCTACTTCCTTACTTTTTTCACCTGCCAATTTGATGTCCATAGAGGATTCTGATTTATTTCGGCTGCATTAGTAGGGGGGTAGTAGGGGTTCTAGGCCACCCGGCGTTGCTCGGGCGGCGTTCATATTAAATAATTAATAACTCCCGAACCCTTGGTCGGAGATTCACGAATGAGGTGTCGTTGGACTCGGGCTGACGGGGGCTTTGCTATGGACCACTCATTTCAACCCCTAAATAAAACCTACCCCTACTAGGGGGTGAAATTGTAATTTTTTAGTGAAAGTCTCTTTTCAAATGGGACATGTATAAGGTGCGCTGCTAAAATGAACTTAAATGTTGTTGCTCATATCGCGCATGCGTTTTTCTGGCTGCCGCTATGGATGAACATTTTTGTTTTTGATTTTTACGCATGCGCACTTGGAATTTTTGTAAGAGGGCGAGCTCTTTGAAAAAAAAATGATTGATAAGAAGAGGTTTTGGTGGTGAGGAGAGAGCCAGATAGTCGCCTACTTTCCTACGACGTTTGCCGATATCTCTCGAACGCAAGGTCGGATTTGGAAGTGTGACGTGTCAAATCGCTTGTCTCAAAGCCCTATATATGTTATTAATAGGTTAAAGTTTTGAGAATGAGGGAAACAGGCGTTTTGGGGTAAAATTATGATTTTAGACTTTTTCTGATATTTCACGAATGCCTGGTCGGATTTGGTCCTATGACGTGTCAAATGGCTTGTCTCGAAACCCTTTTTATTTTGGTAATAGGTTAAAGTTTTTGAGAATGAGGGAAACAGAATTTTTTGTTGTAAAACCGTGATTTTAGACTTTCTGTTATATTTCACAAACCAATAACGCCAGAGACGTATACGAGGGGTCGTAGGACTCGGGGTGACGCCCCTCCCCTATCTCTCTTTCGAATATAGTATTTATGTTTAAAAAAATGCGAAAGAGCCTAACGACACTTATGTTGAAATCATTTCAGTTTTTAAAACTTTTCTTAAATTTGTCTAAAATGTTCATGACGAGTGGTTGTAGATAGAAAGAGACGATACCACTGGACACGTGTTTCAACGAAGCTATTACTGGCCACGGTGGTGATATACCAATACAGTATTCGCTATTTCGATGAGACGGCGGGTCGAGGGTTCGTTTTCTGATTTTTCCTATGATGGAATTCCTAATTCCTAAACCCCCTGAAGGGGGTCTTTAACGTGTAAACGATTATGAGTGACATGACAAATGATAATTCCTTGATTCGATGAAGTTGGCTTTAGATAGAACAAACAGAACTTGGTTATATATTGCTTGAAGTGAGTATAGAAAACAAACTTGCTGGGGCAGACTGACAGGATGTGAATGTTATTTGATCTTATTGGAATGCATTGACTTGACAGGGCAATGAAAAAAAGCACAGAGATGCTGAGGACACTTGAAGGTCAAACGATATGGCAACCATGGTGGGAGGGGGAAGCTAGGATGATGTCGCCGATCATGTTCAATGGATGAATTTATATTTTGCGAAGCATTGTTCGGAGAGGGTCATGGGACGACTTGTTTTAAGGGTATTTATTTTTTCGATGTTTCCTATGGTGGACTCATTGATTGAAATAATCCAAAACTGCTAGGGCATGGCCTTGAGATTTTATAAACCGATAATGGGATTTTGACATACAAGATCCACTCAGAACTTGACATGATGTCATTCTTTTTATGGCTTATGAATTTCCCCAAAAAAGACCCAAAACAACAAGATCATGGACTTTTGCTTTTCTTAATATATTGCAACCCATAATGTAAGATGTTTACTGTGAGTGACGAAATCTAGCTAGGTAACGAAAGAATTATTGTAGGATATATGTATGGTGACTGACACGTCTTTGACCATTGGAACTTGTTTTCAGATCTGACTGTAGTACATAGGGAGTATAGGTTGTAGGCATGGATTGACAAACGGTGCACACAAAATTCAATTTATCGATTCAAGAATTAAGAGTAGACTATCATTAATTAATTGGTTAAAGAGTGTAGCTAAAAATAAAAAAATGGTGACTACATTAAACTAAACTGAACCAAGTCGAATCAAACCCAACCGAACCAAACCAAGCCTAAAGCAAACCAAACCTAATCAAGAACAAGCCAAGGGCTTAAGTGTAAAACTTGTGGGGGAATGCAGTCATTGGCAATGTCCAAAGGAAGGGATAACGCTCTACCTCTAGAGGGTAAGGTAAAGCTAGCGCATGGTGCTAATGCATATTCCCAAGTACATGAACCACACACACACACAACTATCCTATGCTGTTTTTATGAGTTAACTGTTAAAACTTACTCAGTGGTTACTGAGCAAGATGGTCGCTACACACAACAAGCTTTAAATACTTGAGGCTAATAATCTATACACACACACACACGCTTGTTCTAAACTAAACTGTCTTGCTGGCAGTGCTCACACAGTAGGCAAATGACAGAAATGCTTGGCTAACAGAAATACAATCATTTTCGTTTGTCTAATGTTACCAGCTAACCATTACATGCTATAGTGGTGAGCACATGTGCCTCTTGCACTGGAGATCGTAACTAGATTTCTAGCTCTAAGGCCTAGAATGAATCAAACTAAGAAAGAAGGGTATGGTGACGCAGTGGTTAAACTGTTAGCCTTTCACTAAGGTAGACTAGGGTTTGATTTTAGGTTAATATACATGTCATAAACAAACAAACAAACAAACAAACAAACAAAAAAAGCAGAGATAATGTTTAAAACTGATTACACTTGTCTCTTTTCAAATTATTACTTAGATTGCAAATACAAAGGTGGACTGGGTTTGATATTCAGTTAATGCTGCCTATCGCATACTAGCCTGTAAGAAAGCCAAACAAGCAAAAGGCGTAGGTAGAGCAGTGGTAAAATCGCTATGTGTAGAGAACTACCTAACGGTTTTATGAACTGGCAATGGTATGTTGCATAAACAGTGCAGGATACAATCCAGCAACCATAATTTGTATCTTGTGGAGCTGAGAAAACATATATATAGAGAAAGATATAGAAAGCTAGTGTATGTATGGGTAGCATTGATAATTTGACCAGAGAAAATACGATGAGGTAGGGTGGGGAGAGGGAGAATTAACACTTATATATGAATGAATGGTAAATAGTATTTTAGTTTTTTTTCCCCAATAGTTTTGTTTTTTAAATGCAGTGGTAGATAGTCGTTATTTTGTAAAACATTCTTACTTGCAGTAGTAATAAGACTCTATGGTTTCGCTAACACATAGATAGACTGTATTATTGCCATGGTCAAGCACTCACATTAAGATCATTTACAAAATCATAAAATGAAAAATAAAAAATCTTGTTTTGGAAATATCGTTTTTCAACATACACAAAATAAATATATAAAAAATTTGTAAACAGCAAAATGGAAAATCCATGGTCAAGCACTCACATTAAGATCATTTACAAAATCATAAAATGAAAAATAAAAATCTTGTTTTGGAAATATCGATTTTTTTCAACATACACAAAATAAATATATAAAAAATTTGTAAACAGCAAAATGGAAAATCCATGTTTCCATATAGACAAAATTTAAAAACCTTAAACGGACATTTAAGAAAATATATATAAATGGGAAATTGACAAATGTGTAAATATGAAAATGGAAAAAACCATGTTTCCATATCATGAAATTGAAAAACATCAAACTGTCATTTTAAAAAATGCAAATGGAAAATTGACAAATTGCAATGTGTGAAATGTGAAATTGAACAAATGGCTATCATTATTTAAAAAAAAAAGAACATGGTGCCCTATGGTTGAGGTGTGAATCAAACCCTTTCTACTTATTTGGACCACCCGAGACTGAGTAGACTAGTTTAAGTTGTCATACCACTTTTAAAAGTTTGTGTTAAATCTAGGAATTGAACCCAAGAGCTTGTAGGGGAGATCAAAGGTTATAATATGTTAAACAGATAGCCTTGAATGAAGGGTGTGGTAGCTATATAGAGATGAGACGTTTCGCTCGGGGCAGGGAGGCATGGAGATCTGCATCAAACCAGTCAAAGGACTAAAGACTCAAACAACAACATGTACGTTCACCAAAATAATGTTGTGTAACGGTAAATGTTAGTCAACGAACAGTAATGCATTACTAAAACCCATGACACGATACCTAAGAGCTTTTCTAAAATGATTTTAAAATGCCTTTAACCCTATATTGAACACCCAGTTCACAAGACTCATAACTGCAATGTTATGGTAAAACAAAACAAAATCTATATTTCAAAACAAACAAGTGGTTTAGTCAATGTATACTGGAAAAAGTTTTGTAAACACTCAAGTCCTCAAGACCAATTAAATTAGTAACTGTCAGGTTGGCCGAGTGGTTAAAGTGTTTGACTTAAGATCAAATTTCTGTATAAGGAAGCAAGGGTTCGAATCCCTTACCTGACATAACTATTGCCTTAACATGGCTTGGCCACACTGTATTATTATGATACTCAGTACACAAACCATAGATATAGTGTATTGTTTAAGGCCACTCTCTTTCTGAACATAGTCAGAGACTGTTGATGGTTAACAATTGTATTAATAGTGGGACATGGGGATAGCAATTAAGAAAAAACAGCCAATACCCATACAATATTTTTATTCATTTTAGTTTTTTTTTTACAATAGTTACACACTGAATACAACTTTTTATCTCTTTACCATTGTTTGATATAGATTTTAAACACAACGCTTGTTGTAGATCCTTTTACAACTTTCTCTAGGTACTCTTGTTCTTAAAAACTGGGGAAGCCGCAATGGTTTTATAGACATTAAACCCTCATTCTCTTGTTTTTCATCATTATCATCATCATTATTATAAATATTATCTTTATAATTATTATAGTCATTGTCACCATCATTATCATCATCATCATCATCCTCAACATCACTAGAACTATCCAATTCCATTTTTTCCTTTTCAAAAGGGATCTCTTGAAGAGTCTGTGTTGCTTTTGATAGTGTTACGGGTTTATTGAACGTTGACAACTGTCCTAACATGACTTTTTGAGGAGATAAATGTTTTTTCATAAGGAAGTCACTATGTTGAGTAACACTATGTTTTTGTCGGACTTGCTTTTTCTTGTTCTTTTGATCATGTTTTGTTAACACTAACGGTGTTTCATTTGGTATACCACATTGATGAGTACCCACACTTAAGACCTCACCATGTTTACTTTTTAGATGACCTAGACATTTTGTTGTTCTTTGTTTTGAGCACTGCCAAAATATGATGCCATTCGCATTTTCTCGCTTATAGTTATAAGAGTACCCATGATACAGGGCACGTGGTTTACCTTTATTGGTTATAGTATATTCCATAGTAGTCACTGACTTGTATAGTCGATCCGCCTACTACAAAGGTCTGAACACTTGTGGTGAAAGAATGATGTTGTGTTGACGTTTTATGCAGGATAATGTTGGTGGCATATGTGGGTGGCTTATGTTGATGACATGTGTTGTTGGCTGATTTTGGTGGCTTATGTTGATGGTTTATGGTGGTGGCTTATGTTGATGGCTTATGTTGGTGGCTTATGTTGATGACATATGTTGGTGACTTATGTTGATAGCTTATGTTGGTGGCTAATGTTGATGACATATGTTGTTGGCTTATGGTGGTGGCTTATGTTGATGGTATATGTTGCTGGCCTATGTTGATGGTTTATGTTAATGGCTTAGGTTAATATCTTAGGTTGATGGCATAAGTTGATGGCTTATGTTGGTGGCTTATGGTGGTGGCTTATGCTGGTGGCTTATGCTAGTGGCTTATGGTGGTGGTTTATGGTGGTGGCTTATGTTGATGACATATGTTGGTGGCTTAAGTTGGTGGCTTATGTTGGTGGCTTATGGTGGTGGCTTATGGTGGTGGGTTATGGTGGTGGATTATGGTGGCTTATAGTGGTGGCTTATGGTGGTGGTTTATGGTGGTGGCTTATGTTGATGACATATGTTGGTGGCTTATGGTGGCTTATGGTGGTGATTTATAGTGGTGGCCTATGTTGGTGGCTTATTTTTGGTGGTTTACGTTAATACCTTATTTGTAATGGCTTATTTGACAAGTTATTGTTGTCAATGTATTTAGAGGATTTTTCTCTTGGTTTTGGAAAGTATGTCAACTCTTTTTTATGGTAGCATAATGCTTACCGCCATGTTTGTAAGCAACAACAACACACTAAAATTCCAAGAATCCAAAGTACTCTAAGGTTAATGATTGTCTCTCAACTCCATTCAACGTCTAGTCAAAAAACATTATATATTTTTCACATTTTACAAAAAAGGTAAATTGGGAAAGTAAGCTATATGTTTAAACTAAAAATCATATCAAATCATATGCTAACTCCAACACCTACGTCTACCCCAATCTCAGTCAAAAAAAATTAATATTCTTCAAATTTTTCCAAAACAGTATTTGGAAAGTAGGCCATATTTTGAAAACTAATCATCCTATAAAGTCATATATATATACTGAAACCAATGGCTTTTATATCCTTAATCTTAAGAACAAAATATGGAATTTTTGACATTTTTTCCAAAAATGTTCATTTTAAAACGGGGCTATATTTTGGAAACTAGGAATTTTACAAGAAAGTTTGTTTAACGTAAATGGCAGGTATTTACCCCCCACTACCCGCAAACCAAGTCCCAGGTCTCTGGGGAAAAATCCAAAAAAAGTTCAATTTGGAAAGTAGGCAATATTTTGAAAACTAATCATCCTAAAAAGTCATATATAGACTCAAACCAATGGCTTTTATGTCCTTAATTGGTAGAACAAAACTTAACATTTTTTCAGTTTTTCCAAAAAAAGTCCAATTTTCAAAAATTGTCTATATTTTGGGAACTAAGAATTTTACAAAAAAGTTTGTTTAACGAAAATGAAAGGTCTTTACCCCCCTCTACCCAAAACATAAATTTCAGGTCCCTAGGACAAAAACTGTGCAGTATATATATATATTTTTTTTTGGGGAGGGGGTCTATATTCACTTTACCTCCCCACTTCACAAGATGGCGGCCATAGCTTAACTTAACCTAGCCTAACCTAACCTGACCTACGAGGTGTGATCAAAAAGTTCCAAAAATGTGGCTGCAACTTAACCAAACCTAGCCTAGCCTAACCTAACCTCCCTGTTGACTAGCCCCCTTTGGACGGGTCCTTTTTGAAGGGAGTCATTTTTTTTACGTGTCCCGGAGGACGGGTCCTTGTTGACGGGTCCCTGTGGCGGGTCCTTTGGACTGATCCCTATGGACTGGCCTTGCATTTTATCCAAATTATGTCAAAGGGGACCCGCCACTGGGACCCGTCAACAAGGACCCGTCCTCCGGGACACGTAAAAAAAATGACTCCCTTCAAAAAGGACCCGTCCAAAGGGGGCTAGTCAACAGGGAGGTTAGGTTAGGCTAGGCTAGGTTTGGTTAAGTTGCAGCCACATTTTTGGAACTTTTTGATCACACCTCGTAGGTCAGGTTAGGTTAGGCTAGGTTAAGTTAAGCTATGGCCGCCATCTTGTGAAGTGGGGAGGTAAAGTGAATATAGACCCCCTCCCCCAAAAAAAAATATATATATATACTGCACAGTTTTTGTCCTAGGGACCTGAAATTTATGTTTTGGGTAGAGGGGGGTAAAGACCTTTCATTTTCGTTAAACAAACTTTTTTGTAAAATTCTTAGTTCCCAAAATATAGACAATTTTTGAAAATTGGACTTTTTTTGGAAAAACTGAAAAAATGTTAAGTTTTGTTCTACCAATTAAGGACATAAAAGCCATTGGTTTGAGTCTATATATGACTTTTTAGGATGATTAGTTTTCAAAATATTGCCTACTTTCCAAATTGAACTTTTTTTGGATTTTTCCCCAGAGACCTGGGACTTGGTTTGCGGGTAGTGGGGGTAAATACCTGCCATTTACGTTAAACAAACTTTCTTGTAAAATTCCTAGTTTCCAAAATATAGCCCCGTTTTAAAATGAACATTTTTGGAAAAAATGTCAAAAATTCCATATTTTGTTCTTAAGATTAAGGATATAAAAGCCATTGGTTTCAGTATATATATATGACTTTATAGGATGATTAGTTTTCAAAATATGGCCTACTTTCCAAATACTGTTTTGGAAAAATTTGAAGAATATTAATTTTTTTTGACTGAGATTGGGGTAGACGTAGGTGTTGGAGTTAGCATATGATTTGATATGATTTTTAGTTTAAACATATAGCTTACTTTCCCAATTTACCTTTTTTGTAAAATGTGAAAAATATATAATGTTTTTTGACTAGACGTTGAATGGAGTTGAGAGACAATCATTAACCTTAGAGTACTTTGGATTCTTGGAATTTTAGTGTGTTGTTGTTGCTTACAAACATGGCGGTAAGCATTATGCTACCATAAAAAAGAGTTGACATACTTTCCAAAACCAAGAGAAAAATCCTCTAAATACATTGACAACAATAACTTGTCAAATAAGCCATTACAAATAAGGTATTAACGTAAACCACCAAAAATAAGCCACCAACATAGGCCACCACTATAAATCACCACCATAAGCCACCATAAGCCACCAACATATGTCATCAACATAAGCCACCACCATAAACCACCACCATAAGCCACCACTATAAGCCACCATAATCCACCACCATAACCCACCACCATAAGCCACCACCATAAGCCACCAACATAAGCCACCAACTTAAGCCACCAACATATGTCATCAACATAAGCCACCACCATAAACCACCACCATAAGCCACTAGCATAAGCCACCAGCATAAGCCACCACCATAAGCCACCAACATAAGCCATCAACTTATGCCATCAACCTAAGATATTAACCTAAGCCATTAACATAAACCATCAACATAGGCCAGCAACATATACCATCAACATAAGCCACCACCATAAGCCAACAACATATGTCATCAACATTAGCCACCAACATAAGCTATCAACATAAGTCACCAACATATGTCATCAACATAAGCCACCAACATAAGCCATCAACATAAGCCACCACCATAAACCATCAACATAAGCCACCAAAATCAGCCAACAACACATGTCATCAACATAAGCCACCCACATATGCCACCAACATTATCCTGCATAAAACGTCAACACAACATCATTCTTTCACCACAAGTGTTCAGACCTTTGTAGTAGGCGGATCGACTATACAAGTCAGTGACTACTATGGAATATACTATAACCAATAAAGGTAAACCACGTGCCCTGTATCATGGGTACTCTTATAACTATAAGCGAGAAAATGCGAATGGCATCATATTTTGGCAGTGCTCAAAACAAAGAACAACAAAATGTCTAGGTCATCTAAAAAGTAAACATGGTGAGGTCTTAAGTGTGGGTACTCATCAATGTGGTATACCAAATGAAACACCGTTAGTGTTAACAAAACATGATCAAAAGAACAAGAAAAAGCAAGTCCGACAAAAACATAGTGTTACTCAACATAGTGACTTCCTTATGAAAAAACATTTATCTCCTCAAAAAGTCATGTTAGGACAGTTGTCAACGTTCAATAAACCCGTAACACTATCAAAAGCAACACAGACTCTTCAAGAGATCCCTTTTGAAAAGGAAAAAATGGAATTGGATAGTTCTAGTAATGTTGAGGATGATGATGATGATGATAATGATGGTGACAATGACTATAATAATTATAAAGATAATATTTATAATAATGATGATGATAATGATGAAAAACAAGAGAATGAGGGTTTAATGTCTATAAAACCATTGCGGCTTCCCCAGTTTTTAAGAACAAGAGTACCTAGAGAAAGTTGTAAAAGGATCTACAACAAGCGTTGTGTTTAAAATCTATATCAAACAATGGTAAAGAGATAAAAAGTTGTATTCAGTGTGTAACTATTGTAAAAAAAAAACTAAAATGAATAAAAATATTGTATGGGTATTGGCTGTTTTTTCTTAATTGCTATCCCCATGTCCCACTATTAATACAATTGTTAACCATCAACAGTCTCTGACTATGTTCAGAAAGAGAGTGGCCTTAAACAATACACTATATCTATGGTTTGTGTACTGAGTATCATAATAATACAGTGTGGCCAAGCCATGTTAAGGCAATAGTTATGTCAGGTAAGGGATTCGAACCCTTGCTTCCTTATACAGAAATTTGATCTTAAGTCAAACACTTTAACCACTCGGCCAACCTGACAGTTACTAATTTAATTGGTCTTGAGGACTTGAGTGTTTACAAAACTTTTTCCAGTATACATTGACTAAACCACTTGTTTGTTTTGAAATATAGATTTTGTTTTGTTTTACCATAACATTGCAGTTATGAGTCTTGTGAACTGGGTGTTCAATATAGGGTTAAAGGCATTTTAAAATCATTTTAGAAAAGCTCTTAGGTATCGTGTCATGGGTTTTAGTAATGCATTACTGTTCGTTGACTAACATTTACCGTTACACAACATTATTTTGGTGAACGTACATGTTGTTGTTTGAGTCTTTAGTCCTTTGACTGGTTTGATGCAGATCTCCATGCCTCCCTGCCCCGAGCGAAACGTCTCATCTCTATATAGCTACCACACCCTTCATTCAAGGCTATCTGTTTAACATATTATAACCTTTGATCTCCCCTACAAGCTCTTGGGTTCAATTCCTAGATTTAACACAAACTTTTAAAAGTGGTATGACAACTTAAACTAGTCTACTCAGTCTCGGGTGGTCCAAATAAGTAGAAAGGGTTTGATTCACACCTCAACCATAGGGCACCATGTTCTTTTTTTTTTAAATAATGATAGCCATTTGTTCAATTTCACATTTCACACATTGCAATTTGTCAATTTTCCATTTGCATTTTTTAAAATGACAGTTTGATGTTTTTCAATTTCATGATATGGAAACATGGTTTTTTCCATTTTCATATTTACACATTTGTCAATTTCCCATTTATATATATTTTCTTAAATGTCCGTTTAAGGTTTTTAAATTTTGTCTATATGGAAACATGGATTTTCCATTTTGCTGTTTACAAATTTTTTATATATTTATTTTGTGTATGTTGAAAAAAATCGATATTTCCAAAACAAGATTTTTATTTTTCATTTTATGATTTTGTAAATGATCTTAATGTGAGTGCTTGACCATGGATTTTCCATTTTGCTGTTTACAAATTTTTTATATATTTATTTTGTGTATGTTGAAAAACGATATTTCCAAAACAAGATTTTTTATTTTTCATTTTATGATTTTGTAAATGATCTTAATGTGAGTGCTTGACCATGGCAATAATACAGTCTATCTATGTGTTAGCGAAACCATAGAGTCTTATTACTACTGCAAGTAAGAATGTTTTACAAAATAACGACTATCTACCACTGCATTTAAAAAACAAAACTATTGGGGAAAAAAAACTAAAATACTATTTACCATTCATTCATATATAAGTGTTAATTCTCCCTCTCCCCACCCTACCTCATCGTATTTTCTCTGGTCAAATTATCAATGCTACCCATACATACACTAGCTTTCTATATCTTTCTCTATATATATGTTTTCTCAGCTCCACAAGATACAAATTATGGTTGCTGGATTGTATCCTGCACTGTTTATGCAACATACCATTGCCAGTTCATAAAACCGTTAGGTAGTTCTCTACACATAGCGATTTTACCACTGCTCTACCTACGCCTTTTGCTTGTTTGGCTTTCTTACAGGCTAGTATGCGATAGGCAGCATTAACTGAATATCAAACCCAGTCCACCTTTGTATTTGCAATCTAAGTAATAATTTGAAAAGAGACAAGTGTAATCAGTTTTAAACATTATCTCTGCTTTTTTTGTTTGTTTGTTTGTTTGTTTGTTTGTTTATGACATGTATATTAACCTAAAATCAAACCCTAGTCTACCTTAGTGAAAGGCTAACAGTTTAACCACTGCGTCACCATACCCTTCTTTCTTAGTTTGATTCATTCTAGGCCTTAGAGCTAGAAATCTAGTTACGATCTCCAGTGCAAGAGGCACATGTGCTCACCACTATAGCATGTAATGGTTAGCTGGTAACATTAGACAAACGAAAATGATTGTATTTCTGTTAGCCAAGCATTTCTGTCATTTGCCTACTGTGTGAGCACTGCCAGCAAGACAGTTTAGTTTAGAACAAGCGTGTGTGTGTGTGTATAGATTATTAGCCTCAAGTATTTAAAGCTTGTTGTGTGTAGCGACCATCTTGCTCAGTAACCACTGAGTAAGTTTTAACAGTTAACTCATAAAAACAGCATAGGATAGTTGTGTGTGTGTGTGGTTCATGTACTTGGGAATATGCATTAGCACCATGCGCTAGCTTTACCTTACCCTCTAGAGGTAGAGCGTTATCCCTTCCTTTGGACATTGCCAATGACTGCATTCCCCCACAAGTTTTACACTTAAGCCCTTGGCTTGTTCTTGATTAGGTTTGGTTTGCTTTAGGCTTGGTTTGGTTCGGTTGGGTTTGATTCGACTTGGTTCAGTTTAGTTTAATGTAGTCACCATTTTTTTATTTTTAGCTACACTCTTTAACCAATTAATTAATGATAGTCTACTCTTAATTCTTGAATCGATAAATTGAATTTTGTGTGCACCGTTTGTCAATCCATGCCTACAACCTATACTCCCTATGTACTACAGTCAGATCTGAAAACAAGTTCCAATGGTCAAAGACGTGTCAGTCACCATACATATATCCTACAATAATTCTTTCGTTACCTAGCTAGATTTCGTCACTCACAGTAAACATCTTACATTATGGGTTGCAATATATTAAGAAAAGCAAAAGTCCATGATCTTGTTGTTTTGGGTCTTTTTTGGGGAAATTCATAAGCCATAAAAAGAATGACATCATGTCAAGTTCTGAGTGGATCTTGTATGTCAAAATCCCATTATCGGTTTATAAAATCTCAAGGCCATGCCCTAGCAGTTTTGGATTATTTCAATCAATGAGTCCACCATAGGAAACATCGAAAAAATAAATACCCTTAAAACAAGTCGTCCCATGACCCTCTCCGAACAATGCTTCGCAAAATATAAATTCATCCATTGAACATGATCGGCGACATCATCCTAGCTTCCCCCTCCCACCATGGTTGCCATATCGTTTGACCTTCAAGTGTCCTCAGCATCTCTGTGCTTTTTTTCATTGCCCTGTCAAGTCAATGCATTCCAATAAGATCAAATAACATTCACATCCTGTCAGTCTGCCCCAGCAAGTTTGTTTTCTATACTCACTTCAAGCAATATATAACCAAGTTCTGTTTGTTCTATCTAAAGCCAACTTCATCGAATCAAGGAATTATCATTTGTCATGTCACTCATAATCGTTTACACGTTAAAGACCCCCTTCAGGGGGTTTAGGAATTAGGAATTCCATCATAGGAAAAATCAGAAAACGAACCCTCGACCCGCCGTCTCATCGAAATAGCGAATACTGTATTGGTATATCACCACCGTGGCCAGTAATAGCTTCGTTGAAACACGTGTCCAGTGGTATCGTCTCTTTCTATCTACAACCACTCGTCATGAACATTTTAGACAAATTTAAGAAAAGTTTTAAAAACTGAAATGATTTCAACATAAGTGTCGTTAGGCTCTTTCGCATTTTTTTAAACATAAATACTATATTCGAAAGAGAGATAGGGGAGGGGCGTCACCCCGAGTCCTACGACCCCTCGTATACGTCTCTGGCGTTATTGGTTTGTGAAATATAACAGAAAGTCTAAAATCACGGTTTTACAACAAAAAATTCTGTTTCCCTCATTCTCAAAAACTTTAACCTATTACCAAAATAAAAAGGGTTTCGAGACAAGCCATTTGACACGTCATAGGACCAAATCCGACCAGGCATTCGTGAAATATCAGAAAAAGTCTAAAATCATAATTTTACCCCAAAACGCCTGTTTCCCTCATTCTCAAAACTTTAACCTATTAATAACATATATAGGGCTTTGAGACAAGCGATTTGACACGTCACACTTCCAAATCCGACCTTGCGTTCGAGAGATATCGGCAAACGTCGTAGGAAAGTAGGCGACTATCTGGCTCTCTCCTCACCACCAAAACCTCTTCTTATCAATCATTTTTTTTTCAAAGAGCTCGCCCTCTTACAAAAATTCCAAGTGCGCATGCGTAAAAATCAAAAACAAAAATGTTCATCCATAGCGGCAGCCAGAAAAACGCATGCGCGATATGAGCAACAACATTTAAGTTCATTTTAGCAGCGCACCTTATACATGTCCCATTTGAAAAGAGACTTTCACTAAAAAATTACAATTTCACCCCCTAGTAGGGGTAGGTTTTATTTAGGGGTTGAAATGAGTGGTCCATAGCAAAGCCCCCGTCAGCCCGAGTCCAACGACACCTCATTCGTGAATCTCCGACCAAGGGTTCGGGAGTTATTAATTATTTAATATGAACGCCGCCCGAGCAACGCCGGGTGGCCTAGAACCCCTACTACCCCCCTACTTGCATTCCAATATTTTTGTTTTACATCTATTAATTTCCATCATGAATTGTTTCCTCAAGACGGAGTCCATACCATTCAAAAACTCATTCATATGTAAAGGTTGAAATTACGTATGTTGAGAAAGTTGAGTCGTATTAAGGGTTGAAATAGCTAGTACAGGGCACCCGGGAATGTTCTCCGCGTGCTGGTGCGAGAGGTAGCGTCAACAGTTTAGTTGGCAGCATGGTGTTCTGGACACTGGACAGGGTAGCGGTACATTGAGGGCCAAACGTGTATGCTGTGGGGTGTCGAAATCGTCAGTGTGTATTGCAGAAAGTTAGCGTTCAGATAGGTTGTTTGAAGAGAGCGACAGTATACAGGCGGTCAATTTTACTACTGAATTTTACTTTGGTGGAATACTTTTTTCGCGAAAAAAAAATCCTGACCTGTTTTATTTTCCTACCCGTTAGGTTAACTCATGTCGTCATAAAAACTGGTCGGCACCTATCCAAATAATTTTAAATAACACCGTATAGAAGAAGATTAAGCTTACTTGGTCAAGCGCTGAACCGATTTATTTAATTGATTTTAGAACTTGATTTTCTAAATTATTTTTGTGTATATTTTGATTTAAAAAAATAAAGCTTAACATTTTTACACTCACCATTAATATTTATTATTTTCTAACTACTTTTAAAATTATTGTAAAAAGACCAATATTGTATTTATTTTATTTTATTCATTTGTAAGAATATCCATTTTATTACTATATGTCATTTATTACAATTATTATCATTAACTTTTCATTTCTATTTAGATTTAAGTCATATATATTATTTTTAATTTTTAATTCTTATTTGATTTTCATTTTAAGCTGAAGATGGTCGAAACATGTCCCAGTATATAAAATATATATTTGTTAAGCATTGATTTGGCGTATAATTTTAAACGTTTAATTATTTTCAGAAAAAGTAAAACTAACATTTCGGGCGCTGTTTCCTAATTCAAAGTGTCCAAACCGGGATATCGTTCTGGATTTGATAGGTAAATTTCGTGTGACCGGCTCAGTTCACGATGTACTGGGAACAGGAAGGCCTACGCTTTTATCAAACAGAAAACTTGATGAAATCTCCGATATAGCCTAATACTGCGTAGTCCAAAAATGTCAACACGCAAATTAGCTCAGGAAACAGGAATCTCTAAGTAAACAGCATGCAAATAGTACAGTACAGCTGGAATGGTTTTGTTCCAAAAACTGTGCTATGGTTGGCTTTTTGTAAATCGTTAGAAAAGCACAAAAAATGCTTAACTCTGAATTTTAGAATAATTTGCACGATCATTTTGTCGGAAAACTAAAAAAAAATATTGAAAAGCGTTTTTCTCTGAATCGACGTATTTTAAAGAAAAGTTTTTAATACAAATAATGTAGAGGACATTGTCACCTACAAGTCGTCTCATTGAGGTCATACCATACGTTTTGAAATGCAGAAGCTAAGTGGCGCCAAAGTTTCCAAAAAAGTGTTTTTTCACTTTTGTCCTAGAAAAAATAGTTTTTTCACAAAAGAGTGAATGAGAAATTTGTTCCTCTCAAAATTGTCTGCAACATTTATTTGAACGTTTGT
Source organism: Meconema thalassinum (assembly GCA_946902985.2). Taxonomy (NCBI): domain Eukaryota; kingdom Metazoa; phylum Arthropoda; class Insecta; order Orthoptera; family Tettigoniidae; genus Meconema; species Meconema thalassinum. The sequence goes on from OX336399.1 coordinate 59,189,433, forward strand.
TTCCTCCGACTTACCGTTCCAAAGTTATAGCGCAGCAAATGCAACGCTGCGTAGTCAAGGCTACTATTGTTACTGCGGAGAGAGCGGTGGGCATAATTTAGACAGGGACCGGTGTCGGACAGCTGCCTAAGGCTCGGTCAAATAGGACGCGGACTGTGTTTGTTAATTAGCTCAAACAATCATATCTATTTCAATCGCAACGTATCAATCATAACTGTACACATATTAATCTTTGTGCCATCTGAATAGTACAATTTTCACATTTCGGCAGACTATAACTTTGGAACGGTAAGGCGGAGGAACAAAATGTTTCAACAAATGTTGTAGACAATTTTGAGAGGAACAAATTTCTGATTCATTCTTTTGTGAACAAAACATTTTTCTAGGACGAAAAGTGAAAAAACACTTTTTTGGAAACTTTGGCGCCACCTAGCTTCTACATTTCAAAACATATGACATGACCTCAATGAGACGAATTGTAGGTGACAATGTCCTCTATATTTTTTGTTTAAAAAACTTTTCTTTGAAATGCGTCTTTTCAGAGAAAATCGCTTTTCAATGTTTTTTTGAGTTTTCCGACAAAATGATTGTGCAAATTATTCTAAAATTCAGAGTTAAGCTTCTTTGTGCTTTTCTAACGATTTACAAAAAGCCAACCATAGCACAGTTTTTGGAACAAAAGGTTATTTTTTTCTGTGCAGCTGTCCTGTACTAAAAGCTGTCAGAGACAAGCTTGAGATGTTCCCTTATAAAGTTACCAGTAGATATAAGCGGCAGCCGTGCTGCCAACGTAACTGCTGATGCTACCTGTCGCAGCAGCATGAGGGCGCTGCGGAGTACATTCCCTGGCGCCCTGTAAATAATGTATGGACCATTTAGTATTAATTATCCTAGGAAAGCGTGACTTAAGCGTCCGATCTATGCAGTATACGGTGATTGGTTTATCCTGTAGCCGACCTCTTCAATGGAATTTCAGGTGGCCGTCATTTTGTTTGCGCTGAGATTGTGGCAATATAAAATGTGTGACTAGGATGCACATAAAGACTTCTGTATCAAGTTTCATACAATTCGGTTCAGACATTCAGGAACGGGAGAACATATATACAGGGTGTCTTTTATGTACCTTTGGAGAATGATAGGTCGTGTAGGGGACGGGTATAGAAGTAATGTGAGATAGGGAACTTGGGGTAGGAGCGACCTCCTTAACTACTAAAATAAGGGTTGATTCAGGTCCTCCGCCCCGTAAGGTAGGCAACTGACCCCAGCCTCTATTAACTTTCTCTATCATTTAACTCTTGGCAAGATTCATTTCACAATGTGGCGTTGGGGTAATGGATATCGTTGCAGTGCGAAAGGCCGGTAGTCCTGGGTTCTATTCCGGGCTTGGGCAATTTTTTTAAAGTTATTTTAGGTGTATGGTTTTTAAGCTTGATACCTTCGGTAAATTAAACCGATCTTTGTGCACTTCGTAGCATTAAATTGTATAAGTCCGTTATTACGTTTAAATCACGTTATTTGCAACAGAGAGTAAGGTTTAGCTAGGCTAGGCATGCTTAGCTTAATTTTTGCCGTAGGGTAATCATTAGAAGGCACGACCTTAAAACTACCGCAGTTCCGTAATTAGTCACAAAGTTCCTTTAATAGGGAATATAATTACAAAACCACAATAATTACACAACAGCAGTGATTGCGTCAAATACTTGTGAAAACAAAATGATAGAGTACTTTTGTATCAGTTCATTGCAAGATTACGATACTTTTAGAGAATTCAAATCACAGCTGAACAACTTGTCATGTTACAAAACGAGGGTAGTGTTTGAATTCATTACAACAATTGCCCGAATCAACCCTTATTTTAGGGGTTAAGTAGGCCGCTCCTCCCCAAAGTTCGCTGTCTCAAATTACTTCTATACCCGTCCCCTACACGACCTATCATTCTCCAAAGGTACATAAAAAACACTCTGTATACCGGACAGAGAGTCACACACAGACAGGCAGACAACACACGACAACAACTGAAGATGTTTTCAGGTTCCACTTTATACTGGGTTATCTCCGTAAGTAGAAGCTAGGAACTGATGCCCTTTATACGGTCACAGGTTTACTCAGGTCGTCATTATTCATGGCAACCAATTCTCCTTACTTTGGTTGGTTGCTTCCTTAGTTTAGGGGCTGTGACAACGCGGTCATGTACCCCGTGTACTTTCGGTGAGTGTAGAATTTGTCTGAAAAATTGACAGTCAGTTTGATAGACTAGACTTTGTATCATTTTAAATGCTACAAATGTTGAAAAATGCTCGAAGCCAAAGATTCTTCACATGTTAGAAAATTATCTGCATAATACTTATCTTGCTTATCTTGTTTCAAATTACTCGCGAACGAGAAGTGCAAACCAAGGGCAAAGCAAGGTCAAGCGCGCGGGATGTCGTCACGCTCACCAGAGCGCGCGGGGACGTGCCCCTTCAAACCAGTCTAAAAACACTTATAGTGGGCGATGTATTGAATATACAGAGATATGCTCTCGCGGACTTTTTTGTAGAACTTTTCATGCTGACCAATTCTTACGCTCATAGTATATTGATATTTTTAACGGTTTGTCCAGCGTAAGCTTAAGAAGCGCATGGACGCCAAGTTTGTTTTCGACTTTTTCACTGAAATCGTTACTGCTTGGCTTCCTTTGATCATACATAAATTATTTTCTACAAAATCCTTCCTCGAGATATCCTTTACAGGATGGTGAAAACCGCATCAAAATCCATCCAGTGGTTCTCGAGATTACCGGTGATATCCAAGAATCGGGGATTTTTGTCTTATACTAACGAAGTAGAGATTGTCGGAGTACACGTGCACCAAGCGGTACTAAGACGTCACACACCTCAGTGCATCTGGGCAAATTTCGTCCCGTCACCGTAACGTAACGCCAGACCCCAGCGTAAAGACGAAGTCGACAAGATCATTTAAAATGCTAAAATATAACCGGATTTAATTGTGATGGCTGTATTAGTGTGTGTTATCTCTGATTCAGGTAGAAGAACTGCAGATGATTAATTTTTTCAAGTAGTTCCTGCTTTTTCAACCAAATGCTACCGTCCATGACATCTAGCTACTGACGTGGCTACTAAATGCCATCGCAGTCAGCACATGGTGGCGAACGTTGGAACTAATATAGCGTTATCAAACTAACCTACACATTTTAGCTTCCACAAGTGTCGTTAGAGGAAGGTTCATTTTCATTCCATAAATCTATGATATGGGACCGCCGGCTTTACAGTACATCCCCTCCGAAGGAAGGCATACTGAGGGATTTTTAACACTCTTAAAAAAATTGACGATTTCGGCCGGTTTGAACCCGCGATTCTGGGCTTAGAAGCTCAGCATGCTACCAAATACGCAACCGAAGCCGCCTTCTCCTAACTTTGGCGACTTCTAAGGTTCATTAATATGCTATGTAGAAATCTATTCCTGTCCTACGAGAAAGTACTGTACAGTGTGGATCTGCCACCTATGTATTTAGACGAGCTTTGAAATGTCCGACACCACATAATGGGTCCTATATACAGCTTTGGAACCGTTCCACTGGAGAACACACACACTACAGCTGATCGAATTTCAAGAGCGTGTCAGTTTCCAAGGGCCCTAACTCATGTGTGTGATGTGTCACTGGACCAAAGCTCTTGGGCCTCTATCGTAATAAAGTTTATATAACTTCCAGAGAACCCGGTGTTCTATTCATTTCCCTCCGCAATCAATGTGCAAGGTGATTTCATAATGTGTTCCTGTGTCTGTTTTCCATACGGTGGTGATTTGTTTGTGATTGGTGCACCTCATGGTGTAGAGGCTAACATTATTGGCTGTCGACCCAGACCTCCGAATTCGATTCCCGGCTCTGGAAAGAAATTTATTTCCGGTCTTAGAGCTGGAATAGGATACACTCAGCCTCGTAAGGCAAAACCGAGAAGAGTGTTCTATTTCTAATTTAGGTTAGAGGCAGTTAACGAAAATAAAAGAAATATTGTGTATCCAAAAGCACTTCAACAAAGTTACAACGTCAACACATTTTTAGCCTATTTTCATTTTATGAAAAAATAGGCTTATGAGATCACCTTTTGTCCGTGTGTGTGTGCGTGCGTGTGTGTGTTCCCCATAATAACTTTTAAACGGCTGGAGCGATTTCAATAAAACACAGTAAGATCATAGCTCAATGCCGGCCGACCCCGACCGTGCCCTTCAAATTTTATTGTGTCTCACCAATCCAACATGGCAGCAGTGCAAAATATTTCACCAGCATTCAGTATCTCCGAAACTATTACCTATATCACCCTGAAATTATGTACAGTGATAAAGGGCACTACGAGAAGTTCACCTATGAGACTTTCAAAAACCTGCTAACTACAAAACCACCATGGCGGCCAAGCGAATTTGAGACTTTTAAATAGACTTTTCTCGCGATTTAACCATCCAAACTTAATGGAACTTCGTACAGCAAATGTTTATACACATTGTAATGCACTGGAGTCTAATTTAGTTCAATTGTATACATAACCTCAACATGGTGGCTGTGCAAAATATTTCACTGGCATTCTATATCTCCCAAACTATTACGATGATGATGATAATTGTTGTTTTAAGGGGCCTAACATCTAGGTTATCGGCCCAAAAAAACTATTACAGACATCCCCCTGAGACCTTGTACGGTGCGAATGGGCACTGCTATAAGTTTATCAATGTAACTTTCCAACACCTGTAAAGTACAAAACGAACATGATGGTCAAGCGAAGTTGAAACATTTTAATAGACCTTTCTCGTGATTTAACACTCTGTGCGCAGTGAAATATGGTACCTTAAATGATTATGCATATTGTAATGCACTGGCATCTAATTTAGTTCAATTGTTTACATAATCTCAAGATGGTGGCTGTGCAAAATTTTTAAATTAAGTTTTTATTTCCTGGGTCGTAATCATGCAATCGAAGTGAAAGTTTGAATAATGAAACTACACAATAATTTTCCTTTAATGGTTCATAACTCTATGGCCTATATATATGACAATCCAACATGGCGAGGATCCGAAATATTTAGACGGTTCTCAATATCTACGAATCTATCACAACTTTCAATCTGAAATTTTGTATGTTGATAGAAGCAATTAACATGAGTAGGACATATGAAAACAGGCTGTATAGTTCTTCACGGAACTACTTGTTTGATTGGCATTGCTACGCATGCCGGGTACAGCTGGAAGTACAGTAAGTATAAAATTTTCGATTGCAAATACACACTATATATGTATAACATTATAACGTGTAGTTATAAATCAATAAATACAAAAAAAACTCATATAAAAGGATCCACGAACCTAGAGGCTGAGAGTTAAAGACGCAAGCCCGCTGCTCAAAATGACCAATACTAGTAATGCGTTAATAACTGGTTTAGTATAACTGTGTACCATATTTCCATATATTGTCTAGGAAAGAACGATTTCATTAGCTTTTTCTGACGGTTTTATAACTAAATTTGTATTAATGTATTCCTAAAAGGATATCAATCTACTGAAATATGTACCAAGCAAGCAATAGCCTCCATTTTGACCCAACGGGGCGGAACGGCCCAGTACGGTACGGCATGGTCAGCCTGAAATATTAGTCACTTCTGCGGAATAATATTCAATTTTTAGCCAACTTTTCACATTTTGCAAAAATGAGGAAAAAGTAGACTTATGAGATCGATCCGGGAAAATGTGTGTCTGTCTGTCTATCTGTCCTTCTGTCTGTCTGTCTGGCTGTGTGAGTGTCCCCCCCCCCCCTATCAACTCCTAAACAGCTGCAGTAATTGAAACAAAATTTGGTAGAAGTAAAGATCTATACCTGAATATCTCAATGCCATATTTGAAAAAGATGTCAGTGCTACCAACTGCTGAAAAATCGCAATTGAAATTTGAGCTCCATGTTGGATATCTTGGAAGGTATGAATGGGAGCTATTTCAAACTTGGCACACGTATAGATGATACTATTTCAGTTAATCCAGGAGGCCATACATGGCAGTGATACCAACATGATTCTAAGCCTGCTGAGAAGTCCAACTTTAAATACATGTAACTTCTATACTATCATTTGGATTTCAACCACATTTCGTATGTGCTATGTGTACCATAAGAGATATGACTATGTGTATTCTTAAGAGCAACTAGAGCTGCCAACTGTTAATAAATGCTGTCTATATTTTTGTTACCCTAATACCAATGTATCAGAAAGTAAGCAAGCCAATAGCTCTAAACTTTGCACACCTATAGTGCCTGGCATTCTAGATTAATTTGGAGTTACTAATATACGTCAGAGCTGCTAACATGATTCTCTGCCTGCTGATAAGTCCAATTTTAAAATGCATGTAACGTCTATACTAACTAATGGATTTCGTTCAAAATTGGCACAACAATAGATCAGATTATTTCAGATTATTTCTGACCAATACATGCATGACATTGTTGCCAACATGATTTTACGCGCGCTGTTAGATCCAATGTTTAACTGCATGTAACATCCATGCTATCCATTGGACTTCAACCAAATTTTGTATTCTGTACCTTAATAGATGGAACTAAGAATATATTTAGTCTCCAGGGCTGCCAACTGTAGTGCTCTATTAGGCTACATTATGCCAGGTATACTGTATCTCGAACTAATTAGAAATTTCGATATTACCAACTTAATTTCGTCATTATTCTAGATAGGTCTATATAGATTGCCATGAATCTTAAATTTTAGGAAAAGTAGACTCTTTAGTTCGTCACGGAACTTCTTGTTAAAATATTAATATCCTTCAGTTCACCTCCATGAGGACAGTTTAAACCACCCTCTGTACGATAAGCAGATTTAGTGTGACTAGTCCTTGTTGAAACGTAAGTTACGCTTAGGCTATAATATTTGCATGATTCATACATCTGCCATCTTCAAACTATTTGGCTGATGACCTTGTAGTTTGGCCAAACGACACTTCCCACATTAAGGTATCATCTTGCAAAATTTGGTACAGATCGGATGATTAGGTTAATTGTAATTTGATTTGAGCACAGATTTTTGGGTGGGAGCCATTTTATTTCGTTATAATGGCGGTGATATACAACATGACATTGAGTTGTACTTTGCTAGTGCTACCTCTGTACCAAAGTTGGTTAGATTTGGTTTCGTCCTGTTTGAATTGATAGGGGGGATCGCTTTGCACACATATACGAGCCTATCTTCAAACTATTTCGATTCTGACCTTGTAGATTAGGCAAAAGACGCTTCCCACATGAAGGTATATTCTTGCAAAGTTTGGTAGAGATCAGATGAATAGGTTAGTCGTAATTTGATTTAAGCTTTGAACTTTTGAGTGGCTGCCATTCCGTTTCTGTCAAGATGGCGGCGATATAAAATAAATCACACTCAGGTGTCCTTTGCTAGTACTCTCTGTACCAAATTTGGTTAATTTGGGTTAATCATGTTTGGAGGGGGGAGGGGGTGACAGACATGCACACTCACACACAGACAGACAGACAGATTGACAACTTTTGACCCGGGTAGATATCATACGTCTACTTTCATTTTTTGCTAAAATCGAAAGTGGGCTAAAAATACTACTGATTGCAGTTACTCAAAATGTAACTTGTTACACTTACGTGCTGATAATTCCAACGAGGTGTATGTGACGTCTTCATCATCACTTCATCCACATCACGACGCGCAGGTCGCCCACGGGCGTCAACTAGAAAGACCTGCACTCGACCTCTCCGGAGGCAACACGATCATTTCATTTCACTACAGGAGTATATTATTTAAGTTTTAGTTTGAGTCGTTGTAGTGGGTCCATTTGGTACGCTTCTAGTTGCCGTACGGGGTAGGCAACAAGTATGATTATTTTTAGACAGAATATGTGGGTTGATGTGAGAGACTGATGATTTGGAAGATGATGTGTTTCTAAAAGGACAAATTTCTGCCCTCAAATGTAGCAACAACAAACAACAACTGAAATATGAGCTTCCCCCTTTATAAGACTTTTAACGTATATCATGTCATGCCAAACAGGTAGATATTGCTTTAAATGAAACTTGTCGGCTTATAACTGGTTGCCTAAGATCTACACCTTGTGACAAGTTATATTGCTTGGCTGGCATTGCTCCCCCAGATATTGGACGTGAAGTAGCTGCCAAACATGAAAAATCTAAAGTAGAAGTTTCCCAGACACATCCTCTACATAATTATCAACCTGCTCAACAACGATTGAAATCTAGGCGAAGTTTCTTACACTCTACTGAGTGCCTGTCGGATTCACCTCAATCATCAAGGCTAACTTCCTGGAGATCCAGAAACCATAATCTCAACGGATGGATGGTTCCATCTGAAACTCTTCCTGCCGGTTATGAAGAGTCGTGGCCTACATGGAAGAGTCTGAACAGGCTGCGGTCTGGGGTCGGTCGATCTAAGACCAATATGAAGAAGTGGGGCCTTTCCGATGAGTCAACCTTTTGTGCCTGCGGAGAAGAACAAACCATGGTGCACCTTCTCCATTGCAACTCCTGCCCTCTCATTTGCACTATGCAGGATGTAGTTCAGGCCACACCAAATGGACGAGATCTTGCCAAATTTTGGTGCGATGTAATTTAATTGTTATTTTGAAAGTACCTTTAGTGTGTTTTTTATTTTAAAAAAGTTATCTATGCTAATTTTACATGATGTATTGCTTCTGATACGAATAAAAATAAAACGTATATTGTGCGTCTATGAGATTCATCATGTGGCACTCATCGAGTACGAAGCTATATTTTATAATACAGTAGTCGAATTCTGTTTGTAATTTCTTGGATCAAATAGGGGTCTATCGTTTCAAATAACCGCGTTATTATTTGACGTGGGAGGTTCTGCTACCTCGCGGCGTTGTATCGAACTAAGAGACCAACGCGCCTGCCAGAGCACACCATTAATATTCCATCAACCCTTTCTCTATCTCCTCCCATCTTGGGCAGAGCAAAGGGCAATCCTCCTCAGGAAAAGAAACTGCGGCCCTTTGGGGAGAAAGGAAAGAGTGTATCACCTCTTCAGAGATATGGTGATATCAACTCACCAAAAAATATATTCTAAGTAAAAGAAAATAACAAGACGTACTGCAGTAGCTCATGAGGAGGAAAGGGTCATTTTGAGAGAGAAAGAGTTAAAATATTTCGATGAAGTAGTTCTGTAAGAATTGTATTTCTCCTGATCTACCACACAAAGTTATTATTGTTTTTCAAAAGAACTGGTTTCGGTTACATTTTGACCTTCATCAGCATTGTATATAATAATGCAAATACTTTTAAAAAGAAACAAATATGAAGTTGCAAGTTTGTGAAATTATACGATAGAGGTAAAGCAATAAGTTTCTTAATGTCACCGAGAGAAATATCCGTAGTAAAAGTAAAAATTAAATTTATAAATGAGGTGAGATTCAACAATATTCCCAAAATGTTTTAGGCTATGTCGAAAATATTTCAAAACAATGAAATTAAATCTGTTACAAATTTTGATTATTTATGTATTTATCGTATGGCTTTTAGTGCCGGGAGTGTCCGAGGACATGTTCGGCTTGCCAGAGGCTGTAGCTACTTCAAGCGGACACCCATAGGGTGAGCTACAAGTTCCGTTCAATTTAAAGTAGTTCCAACTTTCGCTACCAGATATCACTGACATCCAGTGGTGAACGTTGGAACTTTCCAACGAAATAACATCCAGAAATGTAGCTTCACACAAGTTTAATCTGCGGAAGGATCTTTTACATGCCATAAATTTATGACATGGGACCGCCGACTTTTCTTTCCCTCCGAAGGAAGGCATACTGAAGGATTTTAACCCTCTTAAAACGTCCGACGACTTCGGCCGGGTTTGAACCTGCGATATTGGTCACAGCAGTTGAGCATGCTACCAACTACGCCACCGAAGCCGCAAATTTTGATTAATTAATATGAAAAATGTTTCTCCAAAAGCAGCTTGATGCAAGAATGCCATTGTTGTGGAACCGAGGTAGGCTATAGGTACTGTATTAATTTGACATTTGAAGTTATAGCCTACCTTAATTATATTAATTATTATATAAATCTATTTTTCTATTATTAAATGAAAACCGGCTGCGTTGGCCGAGAGCGCTAACGTGCTATCTCGTGCCTCGCTGGCGTCGGGAGACCGTGGGTTCGAATCCCACCTCGGCCGTCCTGAAAATGGTTTGCGTGGTTTACCACCAGGTAAATGCCAGAACGGTTCCTTTCAATAGGTCATACGGCCGATTTCCTTTCAATATCCCTTCCCTGAACAGTGCTGAAAAGAAATGCACGTGGCCATTGGCTGAATTAATACAATTATTAAATGAAAAGCAGTCTGTATTTCGTTTAGACACAGAATTACAGCAAGGCATTTATGTAGAATAATCAGCCATTGTATTTACGTTAGGAATTCTAGTCTACAATTTACTTTATTTTCTCTTTCTTTACTATTTATTTTAGAGAGAACGAAGAGCACTCTCACTCATTTTTTTTTTTTTTTTGCTTCTTATTTTTTTATTCCGGACAAAAATCCTTCTCACAGTGAGCTTGCCTTAGTCTGTTTTACATATTCCAAGTTTGTATCCACTCCTCTTCTCTGATTTAATTCTTCCGTGTATCCATCTCTCTCTCTCTCTCTCTCTCTCTCTCTCTTCCCATCTCCCTCTACTCCTCGACTTCACAGATTTTCTTTTCTATTTCTCTTGCTGCAAAGATTTTTCCTTTTTCTCCCTTCACACCATCTCTCTCGCCGTCTCTCAGTGTGGTAGCATCATCAACAATTCAACCGCTATCACGAAAGCCCCCAGGCGCTAGTCTAGATAACAAACCCAACCCACCCACCCACCCCTACAGTGAAAACATTCCTTCTCACTTGGCCATGAATTTTCATGCCTTGTTCTTGCAAGAGCATCTCTATCATCTTTCACAACTGCTACTACGGTCCAGTTAAAGCTGCTGTTACTAACAGTGTATAGTAGAGAAATTTTCTACTCAAGTGTTGGTACGAAAACAATCATGGTGCTATCATTACTGGTGTGCAAACACACGCGTTCACGTGTCTCCCTCTTCCTTTGTGTCCTGTTTCTTCCGTTCCTCCCCCGAGGATATGCATGTTTGTTAAGTTCGTAGTGGTACGTCAAAGCTTCTGAGAGATAGCTATCTCAACTGCGGCTCGTTTTGGTTAATGCAATAGAGCTAGAGGATGGATGAAGTGTTTATAAAGATAGCAGAATAGCAACCATTCTATCTGATAAAGTATAGTGTTCTTATGTTGGCTACAACGGAATTGTCCTGTCACTGACCAAACTTGTTTTGTCTGTCCTCCCCTCCTTCAACAGAACCATTTCAAATATGAGTCGTGTGTTAGACAGTCACGTGCAGAACAAACAGGATAGACAAACGTGAAATGCAACTACGAGGGTTATTCAAAAAAAAGTATTACATACACGTTTACTTCCTACGGAGTCAGGGTGGATTTGTATTTGTGGTGGATGATTTTAATATCCGGGAGCCTTTTCTCACTCAAACCTCAGCAGAATAATTATGGAAGATCAAATGTATGGAGAATAATGATACTGAGTACGGAGTTGGAAGGAGACAACAGTGGTCCTTCGGACATTTTCCTGGAATTAAAAAAGAAAGAAAACCTTTAAATTGGGTTTTGTTTTTATTAATCTCAAGTAATTTGTTTCAGGATTAGGGCATAACCCAGCTCTTTTGGGTACATTCGTGTGGACCGACAGAAAAGCACCAAACTTTTGTTTTTAAAATCTTTAAATTAAAACCATAGTCTCAATACATTAGAAAGTGTGCAGACGAACAGTTCAAAACTTTGCACTTGTGTATATTATAAAGTTTATATGGTGGCTTCGATGGTGTAGTTGGTAGCATGCTGAACTTCTATGCCCAAGGTCGCGGGTGCAAACCCGGCCAATGTCGTCGGATTTGTTACGAGCATTAAAAATCCCTCAGTTTGCCTTCCTTCGGAGAGGATGTAAAGCCGGCGGTCCCATGTCATAGATTTATGGCATGAAAAATAACCTTCCACTACTCATGTGTGAAGCCAAAATTTGTAGGTTATAATTGAAAACCATGCCATCTAGTAGCCAAGTCCTCAGTTTAGGTGTCATGGACCGTAGCATTTGGTAGCAAAAGTAGGAACTACTCTAAATTACTGTCTGCAATCCTTACTTGAATTTTTAAAAAAGTCCTCTCGGCACGCCAGAAGGCGGAGGTAGATTTCACCGTACAAACTTGGGGATAGGCGAAAATAGGCAGAATATGCAGGTATTCGTAGAAGGATCAGACCTCATTTATTGCGAGAAGGTACTTTATAATTGGAGCTTAATTAACTTTGTTTTTCGTCATTTTATGCTTATTTTAAACATTTTATTGTCTTATGGGAACGGTAACCTTCTTGTCATTTGGGGTCCATTTTTATACTTGCGGTCACACTGTCCTTACGCAAGGTTTCGACACTGATGTGTAACTATGTAACGGTCTGTTACTTCTTCACGCAAAATTATATCTCCCGCAGAGATTTTGGTTGGTTCCTCAGTTTAGGGGCTGCGACAACGCGGTCATGTAACCCCGTGTACTTAGGGATGGCTGTATTAGTCTGTAATTCAGGTACGGACTGCAGACGGTCAATTTCAAGCAGTAGTTCCTAATGTTGCTACCAGGTACTACCGTCAACGACACCTACCTGTGAACTTCGCTACTAGATGCCACCGCAACCAGCAACTCGCAACGAACGTTGGAACTTCCCCTCCAAAGGAAAACATACTGAGGGATTTTTAGCGCTCTTAGAAAATCCGACGACTTCGGCCGGCTTTGAATTCGCGACCTTGGGCATAGACATTCAGTATGCTACCAGTTACGTCACCGAAGCCGCTTCACACTTAGTCATATGGAATTCTGAATATGATCTCGTGCAAGTGCGTTATCTTGGCAACGTCTGATGGCTCATCCCTCATCAATTCAGTAGTGTTGCCATGGCAACCACTGATAGCTCTTGGCATTTTCTTATAATTCCGAAATCATTTTTCTCATCCCTTGGCATAATGGTGGGTCATATCAAAAATTCTTTCAGACAAAATTTTAGGTAATTATTACGGGAATATTGTCCATTTTGTACGGTTTTGATATTGTGCCTATTAAGAGAGATATGATTAATGTTTCCCGAAAAACCCACTTTTTCCCACCCCTTTGGTCAATGGTTGGTGCTATAAAAAAACTCTTCAAACATAAATTTTTGGACTTTATCCGACACATAGTATGAACGTTGAACGGATTCGATATTTCATATATTAAGAGAGTTATAGCAATATTTCACTTTTTCGAAAAAAGACCCCCATTTTCACCCCCCTTCGACCGATTTAGTCCAGTAACGAACTCGACCGAGATTTTATTGGTATACATATTCGGTGAAAAATTCAAAGTGATTGGTGCAAAATTACGGCAGTTATCGTGTCCACAAGAAACTGATATACATATATATATACACATATGCATACATAAATTATATATAAACTTTTGAACTAACGGTGGTTTTGGGGTCTGCGGGATGTGAAAAGCGAAGATATGTCGAAATTTTCCGGAAGTCGAAACATGGTACCCATTGCAATAGTTAACTTTCTAATGAAATCTACCTCTGGTTGGTTCCTCAGTTTAGGGGCTGCGACAACGCGGTCATCTAACCCCGTGTCCTTTGGGTGAGTGTAGATTCTGTCTGATAAACGGTGTGAATTGTAATGGCTGTAGTAGTCTTAATTCAGGTAAGGACTGCAGACGGTCAATTTCAAGCAGTAGTTCCTAATGTTGCTACCAGGTACTACCGTCAACGACACCTAGCTGTGAACTTGGCTACTAGATGCCACCCCAACCAGCAACTCGCAACGAACGTTGGAACATCTCCTCCAAAGGAAAGCATACTGAGGGATTTTAGCGCTCTTAGAAAATCCGACGACTTTGGCCGGCTTTGAAACCGCGACCTTGGGCATAGACATTCTGCGTGCTACCAGTTACGTCACCGAAGCCGCTTCCCACTTAGTCAGATGGAAATACTGAATCTGATCTCGTGCAAGTGCGTTGTCATGGCAACGTCTGATGGCTCATCCCTCATCAATTTAGTAGTGTTGCCATGGTAACCTGTGATAGCTCTTGGCATTTTCTTATAATTCCGAAATCATTTTTCTCATCCCTTGGCGTAATGGTGGGTCATATCAAAAATTCTTTCAGACAAAAGTTTTAGGTAATTATTAGGGGAATATTGTCCATTTTGTACGGTTTTGATATTGTGCCTATTAAGAGAGGTATGATTAATGTTTCCCGAAAAACCCACTTTTTCCCACCCCTTTGGTCAATGGTTGGTGCTATAAAAAACTCTTCAAACATAAATTTTTGGGCTCTATCCGACACATAGTATGAACGTTGAACGGATTCGATATTTCACATATTAAGAGAGTTATATCAATATTTCACTTTTTCGAAAAAAAGCCCCCCATTTTCACCCCCTTAGACCGATTTAGCCCAGTAACGAACTCGACCGAGATTTTATAGGTATACATATTCGGTAAAAAATTCGAAGTCATTGGTGCAAAATTACGGCAGTTATCGTGTCCACAAGAAACTGATATACATATATATATAAATTATATATAAACTTTTGAACTGACGGTGGTTTTGGGGTCTGGGGGATGTGAAACGCGAAGATATGTCGAAATTTTCCGGAAGTCGAAACATGGGACCCATTGCAATAGTTAGCTTTCTAATGAAATCTACCTAACAGATAACACTCACACAGCCATCACAATTAACACCGGTTATCGGACAGATGCTACATACGCACCCAAAGTACACGGGGCTACAGGACTGCGTTGGCGCAGCTCCTAAACTAAGGAACCAACCAAACAATCTATAAAGTTTATAATTAATTAATTAATTAAGTAACTCATGTATTACAGTGCTGCTAAAATGATTCTACGCGTCAATGTTTAACTTCTCCACTTATCCTACGGACTATTGAAGAAGGAGGAAACTAATAGTCAGTAACAAAATACGTAAATCATAATCACATGTAATTTATTTCAGGTCAAATCTTCCAGTAATTGGAATGATTCTTATGTCGACCAACTGAAAGCAATAATATTAATTGTAAATAAGCTAGGCAACACTGAAGAATGGCTTCAAAGCTATCTTAAGGTTGTAACAGTTCCTAATACCCCTCCCGACTAAGTTGACATCAAAAGTAAATTCACCACAGGTTTCCCACTTTTACTCCAGGCAAATGCCGGGATGGTTCCTAAGTTAAGGCCACAGCTGTCTCCTTCCAAACACAAGGACTTACGTCTGGTTCGAAAGTTGGTGACTCCGAGGGCTTCCTGAGCTGGGTCCAGTTATTTTTCCTTCTTTAATTGCCTTTTGGGCGGGCCCTCTTCTCTTTCCCATTCCTCTCTGCCGTTCGTGGCTCTCCTTTATTCCAAGTCCCTTAATTCTCCTTCTTCGAGGGTTTAGGGCATTTCCTTTCTCCCTGTTTTTAGCCTACTTTCGATTTTTGCAAAAAATGAAAGTAGACAAATGAGATCTACACAGGGCCAAAAATTGTGTGACTGTCTGTGTGTCTCTGTGTGTGTGAGTGTGTGTGTGAGTGTGTGTACTCTGAATGTCTGTCCCCCCCCTATCAATTCGAACACGGTGAAACCGAATTGAACGAAATTTTTTACAGAGGTAGAACTAGTAAAGGGCACCTCAGTGTCATATTTTATATCGCCGCCATCTTGACGGAAACGTAATGGTGGCCACCCAAATGTTTAAAGATTAATTCAAATTACGACTAACCTAATCATCGGATCTCTACCAAAATTTGCTACATTATACCATTATGTATGAAGAATATTATGACCAAACTACAACGTCATCAGTCCAATACTTTGCGGATGGCGGCCATGTATATGTGCAAATCGATCCCCCTATCAATTCGAACACGGTGAAACCGAATTGAACGAAATTTGGTACAGAGGTAGCACTAGTAAAGGGCACTCTAATGTCATGTTTTATATTGCCGCCATCTTGATGAAAACGTAATGGCGGCCACCCAAATGTTAAAAGCTTAAATCAAATTACGACCAACCTAATCATCTTTTTTCTACCAAATTTTGCAACAACATACCTTTATGTAAGTAACGTTCTTTGACCAAGCTACAATGTAATCAGTCCAATAGTTTGCATATGGCGGCCAAGTATGTGTGCACATCGATCCCCCTATCAATTCAACACGGTGAAACCGAATTAAACGAAATTTGGTACAGAGGTAGCATCAGAAAAGGACACCTCAGTTTCATGTTTTATATCGCCGCCATCTTGACGGAAACGGAATGGCGGCCACCCAAATGTTAAAAGCTTAATTCTAATTATGACCAACCTAATCACTTGATCTCTACCAAATTTTGCAACAGCATACCTTTTTGTGGGAAGCATCTTTTGACTGAACTACAAGGTCATCAGCCCAATATATTGCAGATAGCGGCCATGTATGTGTGCAAATCGATTTCCCATATCAATTCAAACACGGTGGAACCGAATTGAATGACATTTTGTACAGAGGTAGCACTAGCAAAGGGCACCTCATATTCATGTTTAATATCCGTATAACATGTTGTATTTCAACAAGCTACTACAACCATCTTTCAATTATACTCCTTGAAAAAGACAAAGAGTTATAACAAAACTCATGAATTTAGGAGAAAGTAGGCTACATGTTCTTTACTGAACATCTTGTTTTTCATTATTCTTCTTTTTGTTATACATTTCCTCTTCTACTTTGTAAGTCAGTTTTAGGAATACTGTAGTTTCATTTCATTGATATTTTCACCATCACCCAACCCAATTACCACCACCTTCTAAATCCTTATGAATTACAAATACACCCACTAATAGAGACATCATAAACACACAGGTTATCAGACAAAATGACCACGACATCTAAGCCTCTCTAAAGAACGAACATCAAAACAACATCATTCTTCTAAGGACTCCCCCCGTTTGTTCGAAAGCATTTTACGCTCATCTTTGACGGTTTACCCAGCTTAAACTCAAAAGGCGCACGGACGGCTGGTCCCAGTCGTAATTCAGAAGAACCGAGGTGAACAGCGTAACTCCAAACACATATACTCTTCTCGAAAGTCTTTACTCGACACTACTCGACAGTTTGATGCTGGCCGAAGCTGGGGTGATAGGCTAACTTGCTCCGAAGCTAGTAATTTAAATTTCTACTGAGTGGAGATTGTTGGAAGAAATGAAAACGTAAATACGCTTATAGTGGGCGATGTTATAAAGATGGAGATAATCCGTGGCGGACTTTGGTTCTCGAGATTACCCGTTACATCCATGAATCGGGGACTTGTTTTAATAGATGTGTTTTAAGTCGAATCAGTGTGAAACATACTTTTCTGCTGAACAATTCCTACACTGGTATATTGGCTTTCACGGCCAGTGAATTAAAACTCAGCAATGTTTCTAGGTTTGTGCCGTGTCTTGTATGGGGTAGCGTAGCGCGCAGTTCGCTACTCCTGTGGAGGCCCGGGCGGGGAAACTAAGAGCCCGCTGGTAAGCCAGCTTGGTGTCCTAGGCGAAACCCCACACAAGATACGACAAAAAAGATACAGTCAGTCTGAGAGACTAGACTTTATATCATTTCAAATGACGCATGCTACAAATGCTACATATGTTAGAAAGGCTCAGGAAGGCTCATTAACTCAGGCTTCCCGCGCAGGGGCTGCATGACTTCACGCACTCGCCGTATCCGTTCGCATAACGCCAGACCCCAGGATTAAACTCAGACTCGGTGCATATGCACTGAACAACATGATGACGTAATACACGCCGTAACCGTAACGCATAACGGTAGACCTAAGCATAACGATGGAGTCGACAAGATCATTTGAAATGATGAAATGTAGAAAAATTGCTGAGTTTTAATTCTTACTCTCATAGTATATAGATATTTTTAACGGTTTACCAAGCGTAAGCTTGAAAGTCGCACGGACAGCAGCTTTTTCCTCCACTCGATTTATTTAAATCGTTACTGCTCGGCTTCATTTGGTAATAACTGAATGTTTTTCTATAGAAACTTTCCTCCAGAAATACTTTACAGAATGGTGAAAACCGCATTAGAATCCATCCAGTGGTTCTTGAGATTACCCGTTACATCCAAGAATCGGGGACTTTGTTTTATACTACGTAGAGATAACCCTCTAGTTTTTAATACATGTGTTTATATTCGAATCAGTATAAGTGAAAACAGAGTTTTGACGTGTATTGTTCCCTGAACCTCAAACATCGATCATTCTCTAGCAAAGAGGTGTAGGTCCGTTTGTCCAAGTGCATGTATCAGAATGTGGTACAGATATGCACAGTACATGTATTACATGGAGTAGTTTGCGATGCGATAGCCGAGAAGTAACTCTTGTCAATGTACAGCTTTAGTGAAGCGAAACCATTACACAACCGTCTAACACCACAAATACACCACTAAAAACACTTCAACCAAATCGCCTGTACATCAGCTTCATTGTAGTTGACTGCCCCATTACTGCATTCACTACTGCATTATCGCATCGGTCTCCATGGCGAGTACCATTGAACGAAAGGTGAAGGACTACTTTAAAAATAAAATAAAAAATGATAGGTAGTACCGATACCTTAGAAATGTGAAAAAGCAAATAAACAAGAATATATCCATGGCAGCCTTTGTCCTCATTGACGAAGTTTAAATATTCAGTAAGTTGAAACCTTGAGTCAATACATAGTTGTACTTTAATCACAGTACCGGTTTCGGCCACGTTGTGACCTTAGTTAGTTAGTTATTGTTGTTTTAAGGGGCGGAACTACGAGGTCATCTGCCCCTTATTGTGACCTTCTTCAGCGTTATACAGTGGAACTTGGATAATTCGAACCTCAAGGGACCAGTAAAAAAATTCGAATTATCCAAAATTTCGAATTATGAAAGTTCTTTGAAAAGGGTAGAGAAAATATTCAAATTCAACGGTTCCCTTAACCTTTTTCGGTCTTTGCCACTCTCATTCTCATAACCGAGAATTTTGTCTTTATTTTTAGGTTTGTTGACAACGTGTTTGGAGGAATCCCGAAAGCCTTTGCAATTTCAGATTTTTTTCCTTCATTCCCTTTTCCACTTCTTTAATCACCGCTATTTTCTCCGTCAAAGTCAAAGTTTTGTATGAAACCCGAGGCTTTGATGACGACGTCTTAGTTCTGTACACACACTTTAAAACACAGGCAAAACCAAACTTCTAAACAACAACCACAAGTCTAATCAGACCACTCAGCACGCACTACCAGACAGGTGTAAGGAATGACACGGTAATGAGTTATGAGATGCGGAGCGTTGCAGAACAATGCTGGTGGTGGTGGTGGTGGGGGGGGGGGGGGGGGAGGGGGGAGGGGTTGGGCATTGACCTTGGAAGGAGCGTTGCAGACTTGTTGTTAGTCAAGTAGGCAAAACCATCCAGTAGGGGCCGCATGCCAATTATACGTCGTTTTTGAGGAAATCCTGAACCAATTGTTTGGCTTCCGATCGGATTTTTACACGTAAAAACTTCGAATTATCCAAAATATAATTAGAATTAACCACGATTATTTAGCATTGATTGTATATAAAATGCTAGGGACCAAGAGAAAAATTCGAATTATAGAAGTTCGAATTAGCCACGTTCCACTGTATTATAAAATATGAAAAGAAGCAAGACTTACATTAAAAATTTCCTTATCGGAAGTTGTTATCAAAATAATTACTTAAAATGCTAATAGTCTAAGCCGGCCCCGTGGTGTTGGGGTAGCGCACTGGAAAGGGGTGCACTCAGCCTCGCGAGGACAATTGAATAGCTGTCTGACAGAGAGGCAGCGCTCCGATCACGAAAACCAAGATTAACGGCTGAGGGGACCCAATCACGGGTCACCTCAATATTTGCAGGCCAAATGGCTGTGCAGCGGTCGCTTGGTAGGCCTAGGCCCTCGCGGGCTGTACTGCCAGGGGTTATTATTATTATTATTACTAATAGACTAAAGGCTGAAAGACACTTAAAGGAATATAAAAATCAGATCTGTTACAATGTGTTAATAAAATGAATGAAATAATTGTTGATAAAAGAAACGCTTTTTTTTCTTGCTTTCAGATCATTGTTTTAACGTCAAGCTGCTCTCTTATCAAGATTATATCTTCCATTTTATTAACACATTGTATCAGATCTGATTTTTAACATTTGTAAGTGTCTCTTAGCCTTTATTCTATTTTAAGTAGCTTTCGGTAATTATTTTGATAACAACATTTGATAAGGAAATTTTTGAATGTAAGTCTTGCATCTTTTCACATTTTATAATGTAACGCTGAAGAAGGTGAAAATGTTGCCGAAACCGGTACTGTGATTAAATTACAACTATTTATTGACTCAAGGACTCAACTTGCTGAATAATTAATTGAAAATGAAAATCCACAGCCTGCTTCCAGTCTCCGACCGGGTCAGGAATGGAATGAATGAAGCCCCCATCTAGCGGCGAGGATATGAACTGTTCCGGCTGCCGAGGCCTACGCACTCCTCTGGGGCAATGATTAAATGAATGACAGATGAAATGAAATGATAGTGGAGAGTGTTGCTGGAATGAAATTTTGACAGGGAAAACCGGAGTACCCGGAGAAAAACCTGTCTGCCTCCGTTTTGTCCAGCACAGATCTCACATGGAGTGAGCGGGATTTGAACCACAGACCCAGCGGTGAGAGGCCGGCGTGCTGCCGCCTACGCCACGGAGGCTTCGAATATTTAATTAATTAAGTTAAATTAAATTAAAGAAATTGAAGAATAAATAAATAAACAAATAAATGATTGATATGCAGAGACATTAACCATTATAAATACGGTATTAAATATTATCCGCGTTGACTGATATTAATCTCAAGTTGTAAAATCCACCTTGTCAAACACTAGAAGTTTAATAATTAAATTAAAACGTACATGTTTCGGTATAACAATGATACCTTCGTCAGGGTGGATTAAATAATAAAAAGAATCTTAAAAACAATGTTAACAAATACCAAAGAGAGAATGGACATCCTTACAAAACCATTAGAATTGAAATAAATGAATGGTCACAATATTTGTCTTTTTAGAAAATTCATAAAAGAAAGAAGATTAAAGTTAATAATGAATCGGACGTCGCTGCTGAGTGCATGGGATGTTGCTTCCAACCAGGTACAAACAAAAATAAAAGCAAAACTTAAAAAATTACTAAACAAGAAAAAATTACAAAAACTCAAAAACAAACACAAAATGAAAACAGAAAACACTACAAATGCACACAGAAACCCTAAACTTAAAACAAAAGAAAAAAAATTGGAAAAATAGTTCTCTCCTATAAAAAGTGTAGTCCTAGTAAAATTCTCTCCATAGCTTATTAGTTCAGTTTTGACTTCGCTCATCCCCTTCCAGAAACAAATCCTAGTCTCACCAATCCTCAGCGCTGATAGCCAAGAAGCACGTGCATTATTTGAACAATACGGTCATGGTACTGGCTGACAAATCCATACATATTGACTTATAAAAAAATCTATTGCATGCTTTCTACTCACAGAGTAGGAATATTTGAAGGCATTCCGTAATGTGCCAACGCTTTTCGTTAGTTACTATTTGTAGGAGATAACTCTTCACAATATTATAAGAAATTACTGGAGAAAAGTTTGTTAATAAATATGTCACGATGTATACTACTGTACATATACACGCTAAATTCGAGTTAATACGCTATACCTACCCATGAAGGAGGTGACTACCAGTATCTTCCAGATGTCAGCATATCTCAACTTCGAATACCAAGGGCGAACAAATTAAGACTCAGCTCCAGTTTTCCAATATGCTTGTCTACTTAAATATGAAAATGAAAATCCACAGCCTGCTTCCAGTCTCCGACCGGGTCAGGAATGGAATGAATGAAGCCCCCTTCTAGCGGCGAGGATGTTAACTGTGCCGGCTGCCGAGGCCTGACGCACTCCTTTGGGGCAACGATTAAATGAATGACAGATGAAATGAAATGATAGTGGAGAGTGTTGCTGGAATGAAATGTTGACAGGGAAAACCGGAGTACCCGGAGAAAAACCTGCCTGCCTCCGTTTTGTCCAGCACAGATCTCACATGGAGTGACCGGGATTTGAACCACGGACCCAGCGGTGAGAGGCCGGCGTGCTGCCGCCTAAGCCACGGAGGCTTGTCTACTTAAATATACAGGGTGTTACAAAAAGGTACGGCCAAACTTTCAGGAAACATTCCTCACACACAAAGAAAGAAAATATGATATGTGGACATGTGTCCGGAAACGCTTAATTTCCATGTTAGAGCTCATTTTATTACTTCTCTTCAAATCACATTAATCATGGAATGGAAACACACAGCAACAGAACGTACCAGCGTGACTTCAAACACTTTGTTACAGGAAATGTTCAAAATGTCCTCCGTTAGCGAGGATACATGCATCCACCCTCCGTCGCATAGAATCCCTGATGCGCTGATGCAGCCCTGGAGAATGGCGTATTGTATCACAGCCGTCCACAATACGAGCACGAAGAGTCTCTACATTTGGTACCGGGGTTGCGTAGACAAGAGCTTTCAAATGCCCCCATAAATGAAAGTCAAGAGGGTTGAGGTCAGGAGAGCGAGGAGACCATGGAATTGGTCCGCCTCTACCAATCCATCGGTCACCGAATCTGTTGTTGAGAAGCGTACGAACACTTCGACTGAAATGTGCAGGAGCTCCATCGTGAATGAACCACATGTTGTGTCGTACTTGTAAAGGCACATGTTCTAGCAGCACAGGTAGAGTATCCCGTATGAAATCATGATAACGTGCTCCATTGAGCGTAGGTGGAAGAACATGGGGCCCAATCAAGACATCACCAACAATTCCTGCCCAAACGTTCACAGAAAATCTGTGTTGATGACGTGATTGCACAATTGCGTGCGGATTCTCGTCAGCCCACACATGTTGATTGTGAAAATTTACAATTTGATCACGTTGGAATGACGCCTCATCCGTAAAGAGAACATTTTCACTGAAATGAGGATTGACACATTGTTGGATGAACCATTCGCAGAAGTGGACCCGTGGAGGCCAATCAGCTGCTGATAGTGCCTGCACACGCTGTACATGGTACGGGAACAACAGGTTCTCCCGAAGCACTCTCCATACAGTGACGTGGTCAACGTTACCTTGTACAGCAGCAACTTCTCTGACGCTGGCATGAGGGTTATCGTCAACTGCACGAAGAATTGCCTCGTCCATTGCAGGTGTCCTCGTCGTTCTAGGTCTTCCCCAGTCGCGAGTCATAGGCTGGAATGTTCCGTGCTCCCTAAGACGCCGATCAATTGCTTCGAACGTCTTCCTGTCGGGACACCTTCGTTCTGGAAATCTGTCTCGATACAAACGTACCGCGCCACGGCTATTGCCTCGTGCTAATCCATACATCAAATGGGCATCTGCCAACTCCGCATTTGTAAACATTGCACTGACTGCAAAACCACGTTCGTGATGAACACTAACCAGTTGATGCTACGTACTTTTGTGCTTGATGCTCGTACTGTAGAGCAATGAGTCGCATGTCAACACAAGCACTGACGTCAACATTACCTTCCTTCAAATGGGCCAACTGGCGGTGAATCGAGGAAGTACAGTACATACTAACGAAACTAAAATGAGCTCTAACATTACGTCAACATTACCTTCCTTCAAATGGGCCAACTGGCGGTGAATCGAGGAAGTACAGTACATACTAACGAAACTAAAATGAGCTCTAACATGGAAAATAGGCGTTTCCGGACAAATGTCCACATAACATATTTTATTTCTTTGTGTGTGAGGAATGTATCCTGAAAGTTTGGCCGTACCTTTTTGTAACACCCTGTATAAGCATCTAATTGTGTATGTGTGCCGTCTTGTTTCTCTTCCTTTCAGAATTAATCAACCGATTGAGGGGAAATTCTGCTTCACATTTTCCTCTACCTGGAAAGAACATGGAACTCTTACAGTTTCGAAATAAACCGTAAAATATTTTTTGTTTATTTAGGCCCATTGGCATCTGGATGTGGGCTAAAATTGTTAAAATATTGAAGTTGTCGTTAAACTACCAGACATAGCTCATTTTACGCCCATCAGTTTGGGAAACAAAACTCGGCTGGTCCCTAAGGGATCCCGAAATCCATTTTTATGGCAATCGAATTATCCTTTTCGAGATATTTCCAGAATAATTCTCACTCTTGGAAACTGATCAAGAAATGGCCAGCCGTAATCATGGCATCGACACCTTAAGGAGTCTTATTCAGCTGTACATTTAACTCTGTAATATGTAATCTGCAGATCCAATTACCACCTAAACGGTATGATTCACAATGTTTATGCAATATACAGGGTGTCATTTATGTACTTGAGTACCCTTCAGTGGCGTGTAGGGGATGGGTATAGGATCAATTTGAGATAGGGAACCTGGGTTCAGAATGGCCTCCTAACCCCAGAAAACAGGTTTGTTTCAGGCCCTCCGCCCCTGTAAGGTAGGGAAGCACGCCATGTGTTACTCTGAGGCCAGGCACTCTTTCGCTGTCAACGGTCTTGGCGCGACCACCGCTCAACGCTCCGTTAGCCGAGAGGATAGTGGCGAGGCGCGGTGCCACGATGGTCCCGGGTTTATTTCCCCTGGGGTGCCATGCCTTCATTTTTAGCCTATTTTCAATTTTGAAAAAATAGGCTTAAGAGATCACCTTTTGTCCGTGTGTGTGTGCGCGTGTGTGTGTGTGTGTCCCTAATAAAATCTAAACGGCTGGAGCGATTTCAATGAAACTCAGGAAGTTCATAGCACTATTCTCGGCGACCTCGACCGTACCCTTCAAATTTTGTTACGTCTCACCAATCCAACATGGCGGCTGTGCGAAATATTTCACTAGTGTTCAATATATCCGAAACTATTACGGATATCGCCCTGAAATTGTGTACGGTGATAAAGGGCACTACCAGAAGTTTACCTATGAGACTTTCAAAAACCTGGTGACTACAAAACCAACATGGTGGTCAAGCGAAATTGAGACTTTTAAATAGACATTTCTCACGATTTAACTGTCCAAACGTAATAAAACTTGGTACAGCAAATGTTTATACACATTGTAATGCACTGGAGTCTAATTTAGTTCAATTGTTTACATAACCTCAAAATGGCGGTTGTGCGAAATATTACACTGACATTCTATATCTCCGAAACTATTACAGATATCATCATGCAATTTTGTACGGTGATAAAGGGTACTGATAAAAGTTTACCTATGTATATTTCATAAACCTGTAAAGTACAAAACGAACATGGCGACCAAGCGAATTTGAAATATTTTAATAGACTTTTCTCGTGATTTAACTCTCTGAGCTCAGTGAAATGTGGTACAGTACATGATTTTGGAGATTGTAATGCACTGCCATCTAATTTAATTCAATTGTTTACATAACCTCAAGAAGGTGGCTGTGCGAAATTTTAAAATTAAGTTTTTATTCTTGTGTCGTAATCATGCGATCGAAGTGAAGGTTTGAATAATGAAGCTAGGCAATAATTGTCCTTGAATGGTACATAACTCTATGGCCTAGACGTATAACAATCCTAAATGGCGAGCTTCCGAAATATTTAGACGGACTTTCAGTAACTTGGTGAGCACAAATCCAACATGGCGGCGACGCGAAGTATAAATATTTAAATGGACGTTTCTCGCGAATTAACTATCCGAGTGCCGTGAAACGTTGCACGTTAAATGCTTATACAAATGTTGATCCACTGGCATGTAATTTATTTCATTTGTTTGCATAATCACAAGATGGCTGGTGTGTGTACTATTAAAATCTCGTTTTTACTTCTTGTGTTCTAAGCATGCGATTGAAGTTTGAATACCACACGTACACAATAATCTTAATGTAATAGTACAAAAATAAAAGGCCATCCTGGCGACCATGTGAAATATTTAGACGGTTCTCAATATCTACGAATCTGTTAGAGCAATTAAACTGAAATTTTGTATGTTGATAGAGACAATTAACATGAGCAGGATATATGAAAATAGGCTGTATAGTTCTTCACGGAACTACTTGTTTCTTTTTCTTTTTTTTAGAGGAGAAGAAGGGGGCGTAGTCACAGTGCGTGTTTATTCTGTGCAGATTATTTTTAAATATCGTTGGTTCTGTAAATTAATTGCCTTTTTATTATTAGTATCAACGAGTTTCTTGTGTTTCTGTAGTAGTTAAAGACGACGGAACTATCAATTGGCAAGAGGAATGCAGCTCTCGGCTAACGCAGCGTCGAGCGGTGGTCGCGCCAAGACCGTTGACAGTTGACAGCGAAAGAGTGCCTGACCTCAGAGTAATACATGGCCTGCTTCCTACTTAACAGGGGCAGAGGGCCTGAAACAAACCTGTTTTCTGGGATTAGGAGGCCATTCCGACCCCAGGTTCCCTATCTCAAATTGATCCTATACCCATCCCCTACACGCCACTGAAGGGTACTCAAGTACATAAATGACACCCTGTATAATATTATTTCCGATTATTCCCCTTCAGGAGAGCGTGTGAACTTGAGCCAATCACAGCTTTACTTCCTTTTTCTCTCCTCTTTTCTTCTCAAAACCTCTTCATTAGTTCACCGTGTTTTTTCTTACTTTCCTCTGTCCAGTTCTTTCCTGATGTGTCCTTCCTTGAGACTTGTACAATTTTCATGTTTCTGACCTTATTTCTAAATTGTTCTCTGTCCTTAATGTCGTCTTCAGAGATGTTAAGTAATTCCGTGTCGTCATGTAATTATTTTATTAAACTGGGCTTTAATTTACTTGCATTCACGATATTGACAATCTATTTAGTGAGTCTGTTCTCATCCAGGCTATATAGCCTATGTGTCCATAGAACTGCAGACGTCTCTTCCTAAATTTATCTAAAATGGTGTCTGTATTTTCATAAAGTTATTTTTTGGTCTCCTGACCCAAATTCCATCACGGAAAACAGTGCCATGGATCTTCCTAAGAATTTTTCGTTCTTTTTTCTCAATTATAATCATAAATAAATATATTATAATTATATATAATAACCGAAAGCAATATCTATGCATATATAATACATAATAGGCATGAATATTAACCATAGTTGTTAATAATGTCTATTTCCGTATTGGATTACACCACAAGACTTGGTACAAGGTAAAAGAAACTGAGATAGTGTTTCTATGTTTGATAGAATTGTTGGTTAGTCCACTTTTGCAACTAGTTATTGGTTTGCCAGTTGGTCAGGTATTAATCTGGTTCTGAAGAAAGTGAAACAACATCCTGTCGTCCCTCAGCGAGACTGCTCTCAATGATTGCAAGTAGCGAGGGAGAGAGTTCTTTATTTCTGTCACAGTTCGCTAGGACTGACCCTCAATTAGATTTGTCGGTCCTATTGGCCGCAACCCCTCCAACTCTCAAGTGCTAAGTAAAGAATAGCTCCTAATTTTCTTCTTAAGACTGTGAAACGTCCACTCCATTGGATGTCATCCTACTACTTGTTCTGTTCCGACCGGTCACTCTGCAACGAATATCATGGTGCACAAACGAGCTCTTATATAAGATCCCTTTGGGTCTCTCTTCTGTCCTTAGTACTTAAGAGACACCTTACCAACGTATTGTTAGATTTAATATTTAGTTAATTAGGTAAGCCACTGCGTGTATTTTGGTATAATAAATATTGGATTGGAATAAATTACAGGGATCGGATGGTAATCAACAATCTACACAGAAACCAGACAGTAGTTATTGGAGCGGAAGAACATGAAGAAGAAACTGGTATTCAAAAATGTGTCAGGCAAGACTGCAACTTATTACCTACACTTTTCAAACACACTGAACAAGCAATGAAGGAAATGGGAAAGCAGAAAAGAGGTGAATAGAATCATTTGAAATGTGGTGTTACAGGAGAATGATGAAGATCAGGTGGGTAGATACAGTAACAAATGAAGAGGGTTTTAGACGAGTGGGTGAAGAGAGATGTTTCGGATGACCGTTAATAAAGTGAAGAGATACATACTAAGACACCAAAGAATAGCAAAGTAGGAGTAAACATTCAAGGAAAAATAATTACAACTTGGAGAATTGCTGATGACATTGTGACACTGTCATCTTAGCCAATTCACCCAAGGATTTGAATGAGTTTTTAAATGGTACGAACTCGGTCTTGTAGCGTTGATAGCATAATTCTTTTTTTTTTAAGAAGAAAGGGTGCTGGCCTCTCGTCCAACCTGCGATGTTAACCTCACAGCTAACATGTGAGGCAGAAATCAACGCCAGGATCCAAGCAGGAAACCAAACTCTCTACAGCTTAACGCAGCTTCTTCGGTCCAGATGTCTCTCCAGACAGTTCAAAATTCGTCTGTATAAAACTCTGATCCAACCCGTTGTACTATATGGTTGTGAGACATGGAGTATCCGAAAACAGGACTTTCATAAACTACTAGTTTTTGAGAGAAAAGTTCTTCGGAAGATCTTCGAACCGGTGAGGGATGTACACATGGGTGAATGGAGGATTAGACACAATCATGAAGTAGAAGACCTGTACCATGATGCCAACATAGCAGGAACCATCAAAACCAGAAGACTGCAGGGGGCTGGACATGTAGCCCGGATGGAAGACCACCGATGGTCACGGAAGCTACTGGAATTAATCCCCACAGGAAGAAGGCCACCAGGGAGACCAAGGAAGCGGTGGAGAGATGGACTCCATGAAGATCTGCAACAGGCAGCGATTCGTGTGGGCAGATGGCGGATGGCAGCTATGGATAGGAGACGATGGAGAAGGAAACTTGTAGCAGCGCGCGGTTCACTGGGCCTGATCGCGAAGTAGAAGGAAGAAGAAGATGAACTCCGTCTAGAGGAAAGAATTCATGGTGAAAGTCAATAAAAGAAAAACAAAAGTAATGAAATGCAGCCGAAATAAATAAATCAACAAGTAGTTCCGTGAAGAACTATACAGCCTATTTTCATATATCCTACTTATGTTAATTGCCACTATCAACATACAAAATTTCAGTTTGATTGCTGTAATAGATTCGTAGATATCGGGAACCGACTAAATATTTCAGATGGTCTCCATGTTGGATTTTATATATGTAGGTCCTAGAGTTATGTTCTGTTACATGAAGATTATTTTGTACGTGTAGCATTCAAACTTGAATCGCATGATTAGGACACAAGAAGTAACAAGGCGATTTTAAAATTTCGCACAGCAGCCATCTTGTGGTTATGGAAAGAATGGAAATAAATTAGATGCCAGTGGATTACCATTCGTATAAGGATTTACTGTACCAAGTTTCACTGCACTCGGATGGTTAAATTTCGAGAAACGTTCATGTCAATATTTATACTTCGCGTCGCCGCCATGTTGGATTTGTGATCACCAGGTTATTTTGAGTCCTATAGGTGACCTTAAGTTCTTACCCCTATGAACATAAACATTTCAGTTTAATTGCTATAATAGATTCGTAGATATTCAGAGCCGTCTAAATATTTCGGATTGTCGCCATGTTGGATTGTTAAATGTATAGGCCATAGAGTCATGTACCATTAAAGGAAAATTATTGCGTAGGTTCATTATTCAAACTTTCACATCGATCGCATGACTACGACTCAAGAAATAAAAACTTTATCTTAAAATTCGCAAAGCCGCCATCTTGAGATTATGTAAACAATTGAATTAAATTAGATACCAACGTATTACAATGTGTATAAACATTTCCTGTACCAGATTTCATTGCGGTTGGAACATTAAATCGCCAGAAAGTTCTATTTAAAGTTTTCATATTCGGATGGCCACCATGTTCGTTTTGTTGTTAACCGGTTTTTGAAAGTCTCATAGATGAACTTCCAGTAGTGCCCTTTATCTCCGTACAAAATTTCAGGGTGATACCGCTAATAGTTTCAGAGATATAGAATGCCGGTGAAATATTTCGCACATCCGCCATCTTGTGGTTATGTAAACAATTGAACCAAGTTAGATGTCAGTGCATTCAATGTGTATAAACGTATACTGTACCAAGCTTTATTGCGTTTGGTTGGTTAAATCGCGAGAAACGTCTATTTATAAGTCTCAAATTCGCGTGGCCGCCATGTTGGTTTTGTAGTTACCAGTTTTTCAAAAGTCACACAGGTGAACTTCTAGTAGTTTCCTTTATCACCGTAAAATATTCCAGGGTGATATCGGGAATAGTTTCGGAGATATTGAATGCTGGTGAAATATTTCCCACAGCCGCCATGTTGGATTGGTGTGACGTAACAAAATTTGAAGGGCACAGTCGGGGTCGTCCGAAATAGTGCTATGATTTTACCGAGTTTCAGTGAAATCGCTCCAGCCGTATAGAAGTTATTAGGGGGACACACACACTCCTCTCTCTCTCTCACACACACACACACGCACACACACACGGACAAAAGGTGATCTCATAAGTCTATTTTTTCAAAATTGAAAATAGGCTAAAAATCGCTATAGACGTGGTAATCTAAAGGAAGTAGGAGATTTCTGCTACTTAGGAAGTAAAATAACCAGTGATTGATGTAAAAAGTACGTTGGCTCAGGCTAGGAAACCATTTCTACAGAAAATAAATCTTTTCACATGTAATATAGATTTAGGTATTAGAATGTTACTTATGAAAGCCTATTTCTGGAATTTTGCACTCTGTGAAATGTGAGAATTGGATTGTTGACACTGCAGACGGGACGAGAATAGAAGGGTTTGAAATTTGGTGTCATAGGAGAATGATAAAACTCAGATGGGTAGATAGAGTAATAAATGAAGAGATAATAAGACGGACGGGAGAGGAAAGATGATTCTAGCGTCAGCTAATGAAAAGAAAAGTAAGGTTGGTAGGACACATACTAAGACACATAGGATTAGCAAACTTAATTATGGAAAAAAGGGTCGACGGCAAGAACTGTTGGGATAGACTAAGGTTAGAATACGTAATACATATTTTCTCGTATGTAAGGTATGGTAGCTATGTAGAGATGAACCGACTAGCTCTGGACAGGGACTCATAGAGAGATGCATCATACCAATCAAAAACCTGATGACTCAAACACAACGCACTACCATCCTGAGGGAATGCACATCATGTTTACTTAAAATTTTTCACATGCTCCTATTTAGTTTCTCCTACCTGATATTCTATTTCCTTGCGTTTATTTCCTACGTTCATCTGTGAAATGTTGATCATCATACCATTCTCCCTAAATTTCTGTTGAATTTCCAACATGTTGTCTTGAAAACATTTGATGGAGTCCGCTATTACAACCAGGCCAACAGCATAATCCAGACTGCTTCCCTGGTTTCCATTCAATTGAATCCCACCCAACCAGTTTACTGTATGTTTTTCAGTAAATGCTCCATATATAATAATGATCAGCGGGCTCTTGGTATCGGTGTCCTAGACGAAAAACCATACAAGAAACGGCATAAACCTAGAAAATTGCTGAGTTTTAATTCTTTGACCATGAAAGCTAATATAGCATCTTTTTGGAAGCCTTTATAGGGAGGTGAAAGGCTGCTTAAGCTGTTAGCTCTCGCAGAAAAGAAGTGCAGGTGCTCTTCATAAGAAGGGAGGTAGTGCACACTTCGCTACTCCAGTGGGGGTCCGG
This sequence comes from Meconema thalassinum, assembly GCA_946902985.2. Taxonomy (NCBI): domain Eukaryota; kingdom Metazoa; phylum Arthropoda; class Insecta; order Orthoptera; family Tettigoniidae; genus Meconema; species Meconema thalassinum. The sequence goes on from OX336399.1 coordinate 59,221,208, forward strand.
GCACGGTCACCAACAGCCCGCTGATGAGCCAGCTTGGTGATCCTAGGCAAAACCCCACTCAAGGCACGGCATAAACCTAGAAACATTGCTAAGTTTAAATGCCTTGGCTGTGAAAGCCAATATACCAAAAGTGTACCTGTTTCGTCGGGGGGAACAAAAGTCGATGGAGGAACCAGAAAAACGGGTTACCTAAAGGCAGCGTGTTATCCCCATTACTATTCAACATTTATACAAATGACCAGCCAGAATATTTAGAGGCCAGGCGATTTATTTATGCGGATGACACCGCTATTGCTGTACAGGGTAAGAGCTTTGAGGAGGTGGAGGGAAATCTGTCCAATGCTCTTGAGAGATTAGACAATTACTACACCCAGAAACACCTGAAACCTAACCCAGGAAAGACACAAGTATGGGCATTTCATCTTCGCAACAAAGAGGCCCAGAGAAAGTTGAACGTTGTCTGGAAGGGAGTGACACTCAAACAGTGTGAAAAGCCTTGATATTTGGGAATCAAGCTTGATCGTACCCTGAGCTTCAGGAAACATTGTAGAGAATTGAAGTGCAAGATCCGCTCAAGAAATAGCATAATGTGGAAATTGATAGGTGCAACATGAGGAGCTAACCCTCAGGTTCTTCGTTCAACAGCATTGAGACTTTGCTTCGCAGCAGGAGAGTTCGGATCATCAGTGTGGGGAGCATCTGCCCATACCAAGCAAGTGGATATAGCTCTTAACGAGTCCACACGAATTATCACTGGATGTCTGAGACCTACTCCTGTGCAGAAGATCTACCCTCTCGCTGGCATTGCGCCTCCAGTTATTCGACGCAGGGTGGCAGCAGAGAAAGAGAGACAAAAGCTTGAAACAGATCCCAGACATTCTATGTTCAACCACAAGGTGACCACTCCTCGCCTAAGATCCAGGGAGAGTTTTATTAAGAGAACAGTACCCCTCCATACCAAGCCAGATGTCCGGCGTGTGTCACTCTGGAAGCAAATAGTACCAGAGGAGTGTACCCCTAAAGAAGAACTAAGCAGTGGTAGTCATTTGCTTTATACCACCTGGAAGTCCTTAAACCGGATGAGAACAGGAGTGCCTAAGTGTCGTAGCAACCTTGTGAAGTGGGGTTATGCAGAAGATCCACGATGTGTCTGTGGAGAAATCCAGACTCCACAACACCTGCTCACGTGCAAAGATCTTAATGACTCCTGCAGCCAGGAAGACCTTATGTTGGCCACAGACCGAGGGATAAGAGCTGCAGAGTTCTGGAAAGGAAGACTTTACTGTGTGTCCCGGACACGGAGAGTAAGTAGTCGGGGGGCTTGCCAAGGTGGGTGAGTGGTTATCGTGTCGGACTACCACCCCCAAGCTTGTAGGTTCGCTCCTGGCCATGATGAGTGATTTTTGAAAGGCGTCAAAAATCACGGCATGCATGATACATTGTGGGAATGTTAAAGAACTCGTGTTCATAATGGCAAAATTAATCTTAGAATTATCCGCCAACACACAGTTCATAATTTCTCTACTAGAAAGCGCTATAGTGTCAAGGAGCTTAGATATCTAACCTCCTTGACTTTCATAGCGTTTCAAGGAACGACAAAAGTCGACATGCAAGCTGCCCTCTGGACGTCAAGTAACAAAGCTTGCACCCGGCACCAAGGCCATACGATATTATTATATTGTATATTACAGGCTATTTCACTGTTGTGAAGGTATTTTCTCAGAAATAAAGTTGGTTGTGACAAAAGTGAACCACCGGAGAAGACTGGTTCCCCACACCATTACACTCGGAAGGCGTCCCTGAGCATCCTCTGAGGGTTTGTCGGTGGAGTTAGAGTTCATTTTGTATACTGTAGACCAGTTAACAACGAACCTATCGGTGGTCTATGAAGTGACTACTCCAGTTAAACCACACGTGTGCTACTAGAGCGCGCCAGCATGTCACAATAATTGGTGGAGGGGTTGGTTGGAGCAGAAATGGCCCCTGGACGTTACTCACCACATCACGGACAATTGGATTAGAAATGAGGAGGACAGGACAAGAGGGAAATGTCATTACCTCGGCTTGAAGCAGACTTGACCGGCAATGGAGAGCGTGTCCCACATGAGATTCATTTGAAACCCGTGACTACTGTACACTCGTTTCAATAAAATCACACTTACAGGAACAAAAATTACGGTAGCTTATATGTCATAGAATTTCGTGACGAATTACAATGAGAGTTAACAGAGGGAAAACATTGGTGCCATAGCTTGTCCAGGGGATCAATGATACAGAGAGTGCCTTTATATTCCAAGATCATGGGTATGACTAGCGGACCCATGCAAGAAATCTTGCATATTCATAAACCACACATTCCCCAATAGGTTTATAGTGAGAGACTTAAGGAGAAAGATTGTTATGATTTTATTTCAAACAAATGATTATAGAACACTATTTACATTTCAGTTAGAATTCCGAGTTCTATGTTCCCTAACATAAGAAAGCAATCACTGAAAATTGGATCATCATAACACTCACCGGTTATTCAATATTTATGTAATTATGCGATTTGAGTACTAATTCCTTTGATTGACTCTCCCTGAAATCCATGCAAAATGTTAACGAAAGAATGTTAAAATGACATGAAAATGACGTCACAGTGGCCAAAATGTGAAGTGGACAGTAATTATGGACTGCATTTTCCAACAGCAATAGTATCTATAAATCGCACACTTCGCACATTTTTCAAAAGTGATTTTTTAAAGAAATTATAGATATTTATGAAATTAAAGTGCAATTCGTCACTGCTAATGTCAATTCTCTTTCATTTGAATGCTCATTTGTCACGATCTGTGGATTGTGAGCGTCTCAGTAAGGATCTATACTACTGATATAATATATATGATGATATGATACCTGGCCCAAAAAATCCGCCGGGAAATATACACGGTGTTTCAATTCGTTCGATGTCGGTTTGTGAAACATCCCTCGATTCACATTAGCAAGTGTTGTTGTTGTTTGAGTCTTCAGTCTTTTGACTGGTTTGATGCAGTCTCCATGCCTCCCTGTCCTGAGCTAATCGTTTCATCTCTACATAGCTACCACACCCTACATCCGAGGCAATCTGTTTAACATATTCTAACCTTGGTCTACCCCTACAGTTCTTGTCCTCGACCCTTCCTTCCATAACTAAGCTTGCTATTCCTGGGTGTCTTAGTATGTGTCCTACCAACCTATCTCTTCTCTTCATTAGCAGTCGCCAGAAACATCTCTCCTCTCCCACTCGTCTTAATACCTCTTTGTTTGTAACCCTATCTACCCATCTGATCTTCATCATTCTCCTGTAACAACACATTTCAAATGCTTCAATTCTCCTCTTTTCTGCTGCACCAATAGTCCAAGTTTCACTTCCATAGAGCGCCACGCTCCAGACAAAGGCTTTCAAAAATGACTTCCTAATACCTAAATCTATATTCGATGTCAGCAGATTCCTTTTTTGTAGAAATGCTTTTCTTGCCTGAGCCAACCTACTTTTTATATCCTCTTTGCTTCGTCCATCACTGGTTATTCTGCTTCCTAAGTAACAGAAGTATCCTACTTCCTTCAGCTTTTCACCTACCAATTTGATCTCCATAGAGGTTTCTGATTTATTTCGGCTGCATTCCAGTATTTTTGTTTTACATTTATTAATTTTCATCATGAATTCTTTCCGTAAGACGGAGTCCATACCATTCAAAAACTCATTCAAATCCTCAGCCTTGTCGGCCAAGATGACGATGTCATCAGCAAATCTCAGAGTTGAAATTATTTCTCCTTGAATCTTCACTCCCACTTTAAATTTTTCTCTAATTTCCTTCATTGCTTGTTCAATGTAAAGATTGAAAAGTATGGGTGATAAGTTGCAGCCTTGCCTTACACCTTTCTGAATACCAGCTTCTCTCTCATGTCCTTCAACTCGAATGACTGCTGTCTGGTTTCTGTACAGATTGTATATCACCCTCCTATCCCTGTACTTTATTCCAATCGATTTCAAATTCACATTAGCAAGTAGAGTAATCGAATAATTTGAAATTAATCGTAAACGATTAATAGACTGACCATTCATTCGATAAATCGACTAATAGATTAAATTGCTAACCGAAGAATCGATTAATTGAATAGTAGACATGAGATAAGACTCTATATATTTTAAAAACCTTAGGTGATTTTTGTTACCGCGGGATTGAGAAAACGGCTCAACCGATTGGCTTCGTAAGGCATTCTAACGAAAGTTCTTCGCATGTAGATTTGCAGAATGTCTTTAAAATAAACAAATATGTGACCATATATATTTTAATTAATAAAGAAAAAGCAATATTCTTGTCCCTAGAGCATGCGCAGAATCAGCTTGGTTCATGACAGACATGGCGGATATCCAGCGTGTTTTAATGTGGCAGTTATTTATAAGAATTATAAAGGAGGGGAAGTTTCATTAATTATGCACGGCGTATCACTCTTTTCCTTTTCGCTTCCATTTCGACAATATATCTTTTTCACACCTTATTTTATCTGTAGGGGAAGCCTAGGCGACAGCACGCCGGCCTCTTACCGCTGGATCCGTGGTTCAAATCCCGGTCACTCGATGTGAGATTTGTGCCAGCAGTATATTGCAATGTCGAGAGTGCAATCATTTGACGCCCTTAAAGTTGCAATAGTGCCAAAAAGTAATCGTACAAAGAATGTAACTTATATAGGAAACTTCCTCAGTAAATATTTTGTCCATTGACCGTCTTGTTTTGACGGAAGAAGTTTAAATGACATGTCATCGCTTAAGTTAAGTTACGCTTATTTTGGAATTGATGTATACAACTCTATAAATGTTACTTTTTGCCTACATTCACGAAGTGTCTTACCATGCTTATGTTAACAAAAACCAAATAAGAGTCAGTGACAGTGGAACGACAAACATAAATCAAATTGGGAAAGGGTTGGAAAAAAAGAAAACAAATAATTTTCAGCAAAGATTTTGAATTCCTGTTCAATGTTTACAATTAAGGACAAAACATATTTGTATTGCTATGTTTTAGCCTAGCTTTCACAAAGAAGGTACATTAATAGCCTATTTTCATTTATGAAAAAAATAGATCACCTTTTGTCCGTGTGTTTGTGTGTGCGTGTGTGTGAGTGTGATGGTGTGTGTGGTGGTGTGTGTGATGGTGTGTGTGTCTTCCCCGTAATAATTTCTAAACGGCTGGAGCGATTTCAATGAAACTCGGTAAGTTCATAGCACAATTCCGGGCGACCCCGACCGTTCCCCTCAAATTTTATTACGTCTCACCAATCCAACTTGGCGGCTGTGCGAAATATTTCACCAGCATTCAATATCTCCGAAACCATTACCGATATCACCCTGGAATTTAGTACGGTCATAAAGGGAACTGCTAGAAGATCACCTATGTGACTTTTGAAAATCTGGTAGCTACAAATCCAACATGGTGGCAAAGCGAATTTGCGACACTTAAATAGACATTTCTCGCGATTTAACCAACCAATCGCAATGCAACTTGGTACAGTATATGTTTATACAAATTGTAATGTACCGACATCTAACTTCGTTCAATTATTTATATAACCTCAAGATGGCGGTTGTGCGAAATATTTCACCGGCATTCTATATCTAACTATTACCGGTATCAGCATGAAATTTTGTACTGGAAGTTAATCTATGAGACTTTCAAAAACCGGTCAACTATAATACGAACATGGCGGCCAAGCGAAGTTGAAAGTTTTAAATAGACTTTTGTCGCGATTTAATGATCGAAACGCAATGAAACTTCGTACAGAAAATGTGTATACACATGGTAATGTACTGGTATCTAATTTAGTTGAATTGTTTACGTAACCTCAAGATGGCGGCTGTGCGAAATTCGAAAATGAAGTTTTATTTCTTGTGTTCTAATCTTGCGATCGAAATCAACATTTGCATAATGAACGTACACAATAATCATCATCTAATAGTACATAACTCTATGGCCTACATATAGACTGTTAAATCCCACATGGCGACCATCCGAAATATTTAGACGGTTCTCAATATTTATTAATCTACTACAGCAATCAAACTGACATTTTGTAAGTGTATAGAGGCTATAAGCACAAGTTCACTTATGGGACGTTCAATAACCTGGCAAGCACAAATCCAACATGGGGGCGACGAGAAATTTAAATTTCAAATGGACGTTTCTTGCGTTTTAACCATCCGAGTGCAGTGACAATTGATACGGTATATGCTTATGCGAATTATAATCGACTGGCTTCTAATTCATTTACATTTATTTCGTAACCACAAGATGGCGGCTGAGCGAAACTTTAAAATCCCGCTTTTATTTCTTGTGTCGTAATCATGCGATTGAAGTTTGAATAGCCTAAAACACCTACACAATAATCGTCATGTAATAGTACTTAAATCTAAGGCCTATAATATAAAATCTAACATGGTGACCATCCAAAATATTTAGACGGTTCTCAATTTTTTCGAATCTATTACAGCAATCAAACTGACAATTTGTATGTTGGTAGGGGCATTTAATATTAGTAGGATATATGAAAATAGGCTGTTTAGTTCTTCACGGAACTACTTGTTTAAACATATACTCTATGTTTCAATATAGGCTATTTTAATTCATTAAATGACTGGGTCGCTACTGTGAGAGCGTAGTGAAATTAGCGAAGTACGCCGATTAATTAATAAAACAATAATTAATCAATTATTCGACCAACCGATTAATCTATTAAACGAACCATCCATTAATCGATTATACGATAACTTAAATTAATCGTTTAAATTCGTAAGAATGGGAAACATACGTTTTAAAAGTAAAATTTACAGTTACCGTTCTTTAGGAAAAGCATAACGTTACAGTTCCTCTATGCAAAACCTAACTGCGTTACATTTATATTGGTCGAAGTAGCCTATCGTTACTTCTCCGTTATCGGCCTCGTTGCGTAGTGACTATCATTCTTGGCTGTCACTGCGGAGGCCCGGGTTCAATTCCCAGCTTTACCAAGAAGTTTAATTCTGGCCTTAGGGCTGGACCGAGGTACAGTCCGCCTTGTGATGCAAAACTGAGAAGCCATCCTGGAAGTGGTTTTCCGTGGTTTCCTACTTTTACTCCAGGCAAATGCCGAATTGGTAACTATCTTAAGGCAACGGCGACTTTTTTTTTACACAAATCCAATATGCTGTCACGGGCTTCTTTGTAGAACATTATGCTGAACAATTCTTGCACTCATAGGTTACAGATATTTTTAATGATTTACCCAGCGTAAGCTTAAAAGGCACACGGACGGCAGGTTCTTCTTCAACTCAATTCACTGAAATCAATACTGCTCGACTTCTTTTGGTCATAAATGAATGTTTTTCTACAGAAACCTTCCCCGAAGAATCCTTTACAGAATGGTGAAAACAGCATCATAATCCATCCAGTGGTTCTCGAGGTTACTCGTTACATCCAAGAATCGGGCACTTTGGTTTATACTAGGCCTATGTAGAGATAAAGAGTAAGTTGTTGTTGGACATTGTAGTCATTTAGTCCCGTGTACTTGGGGGTATATAGAACTTGTCTGATAACTTGTGTTATTTCGATGTCTGTAGTTGCGTGCGTGTATTTGTAAAGGAGGTGAGAGTTGTAATCCCAATTAATTTGACCTATGGGAAACAATTTAATATCAGTTACCATTAAGGCAATGCTAAAATGGCTTTAAAACCATCTGTAGATTTTTGAAGTGAAATATCACGAGTTCTGGTTAAGATTCCTCGTAAAAATGGAGATCTAAAATTGCTCATGATCGCGTGATTACCAGTTACGTAAAGCTACAAGATGGTTGGTTGTTTAGTTGCTCAGTTTTGGGGACTGAGACAACGCGGTCATGTAGCCCCGTGTACTTTGGGTGTGTGTAGAATTCGTCTGATAACCGTGTTAATTGTGACGACTGTATTAGTATTTGTTATCTGTGATTTAGGTAGAAGGACTGCAGATGATTAATGTTTTCAAGTAGTTCCTACTTTTGCTGCTACCGTCCACGACACCTAGCTGCGGACGAGGCTTCTAAATGCCATCGTAGTCACCATGTGGCGGCGAACGTTGGAACTAATATAGCGTTATCAAACTAACCTACAAATTTTAGTGGAAGGTTCCTTTTCATGCCATAAATCAATGACATGGGACTCCCGGCTTTACTTCCCCTCCGAAGGATGGTATACTGAAGCTACAAGCTAACTTCCTCATTATTATCATCATAATATACACTGAGCGACTCCTGAACATTACGGTTAGCTGCGGCGGAGTGACACGAGTGTAGTGAAGTTGGAAACACGTCGCAGGTTAACTGACTTTGAACGTGTGATGATCATCGGTGCATGGCACATGGGCCATAACATTTCGGAAATGACAGGCGAGTTCGGGTTTCCGTGGTCAACAGTGTCGTGGGTAGATCTTCAATATCGCAGAGATAATGTCACCATCCGCGTAAACCACCGCACTGGAGGACCACAGTTGTTTAACGACCGGACATCCCGTCACCTCAGCAGTACCATACGGGGTGACTGAAGGGCTACTGTGAGTCAGATCACCGCCCAGTTGAATGTTGGGAGTCAGGAACCCATATCTTGTCGAGTCAATGCCTCGCCGTATTGCTGCCGTTTTGAGGGCTCACGGAGGTGGAACTCGTTATTAACATCATATTCCGTGCCTTCTCATGACCTTTACCCTCCAAGTGTATATAAAACGCTAAGGCGTATGTTTCACAAAATTTTAAACTCAAGCTCTTAAACCTGAGGGAGTAAGAAGGAGTGGTTTGTACTAAAATGTTCCAAATCTTCTCATTAGTTTAGGAAAAATCTTGTATTTCTTGAAATGTGAACACAATGCATTTATTTGTTTATTTATTTATTTAGTATTATTTATCGTATGGCTTTTAGTGCCGGGAATTCCGAGGAAGTGTTCGGCTCGCCAGAGGCTGTAGCTGCTTCAATGCAGATACCCATGGGGTGAGCTACAAGTTACGTTCAATTTCAAGTAGTTCCACCTTTCGCTACCAGATGTCACTGACACCTAGTGGTGAAGGTTGAAACTTTGATAGAGCGTTACAACAAAATCTAACCTTCAAATTTAGCTTCACACAAGTTTAATTAGTGGAAGTTTCTTTTACATGTCATAAACCTATGACATGGGACAGCCGGCTTTATTTCCCCTTCGAAGGAAGGCTTAACTGAAGGATTTTAATGCTCTTAAAACATCCGACATCTTCGGTTGGGTTTGAACCTGTAATGTTGGGCATGTAACTTCAGCATGCTACCGACTACAAATAATAAACAAGAAGATAGCCCCTTCCAGAACTGTGTCGCGTTGAGGCTCCATAACAGGATAACCGTGTGGGTGGTAGCCTATATATATATACACACACACATATGGGGCGTATCCAAGTAACCGATCGTAACCATTGAGCATTCAAAAGAAAGAGAATTGCCCGCAGCAGTGGAGAATTGCAATTGACAATTTCTTTATAAAGTGCGTTTAAACAATTAAAGAAGACGATAGCCCCTGCCGGATTTGTGTGACGTAAGCCCGCGTAACAGAAAAGCCAGACGGGTGTTTTCAAATGCGAGAGCTCTCGAATGAGTCTGATATTTATTATTATCATTATTATTAATGATATTATCATTATTATTATACGATTGAAGAAGCAGTGCCAAACGGGCATATTTTCTACTTTCGTTTCACAAAGTGACGATGTTATTAGATCTATACAACTGTATTTAAAATGTTCCTTTCATAAGAGTGAGATCTTGCTTCGCCTCCCTTTCGTATCTATTTAACAGATGAATATCAAATTATATTGTATAGACCAACAGAAATGAATACACAAATGAATAGGTCTAAACAGACGGGCCATTTAAAAGAGCTTCCCTCTTCTGCTTCACCCGTAACGTAGCAGTGGCAAGGAATATTATAAAACTCAGTGTTGAAATGCGTGTTTAAACCTAATGAGCTTCACTTGTTTCCTTCTCCTCTCCTGCCCTCAGATGACGTCATGGTATACGTCATACTTTTGCGTAGGAAGGAGAGAGGAAAGCTTTAACTTTTACTTCTTTTAATTTTTTTTCTACAGGTTTGTTTTGCGTTAATTGAATGCAAGTTTTCGCTTGGCTGTTGTGAATGTTGGTCGGTTTACTTATGCCCATTAACCACGCACTCGTGGAAGGTTCAGATTCCTTCAAAAGCAAATTCCTCTCTCTCTCTCTTTCCTTCTCAGAATTCCTAAATAAGGAGATGGAGCAAACTAGCATGGAAGCATTTAATATTGTCTGTTTAGGAGTGTAATATTTATACAGCCCGTAGCGTCCCTGCTGCTTGCTCTTCGAGGTCAAAGAGGCTGCATACTGTGTAATTGCCGGTTTAATTCTATTCTTGAGCACAGTAGCTCCCAACCAGAAATCCACAAATAGATGGCGAAAGGGGAGAGGGGCTGCCAATACCTATAGTGGTACATTTATGTGTCGTCTGCACTATTTAAAATATGTACATGAAATAATGAATTACAAAGGAACAAGTGAAAACACTAGCGTGCCAATGTTAAAATAGTACCGGTACTTATAAAATGCATGTTTTCTGAGAATCAAATTGGACTATGAGACTGACCTTTTTCTCTATATGTATAAAAATGAAAGTTTGTCTGTTTTTTCTGAATTTCCACGGAAGTTCGAGTTATTAACGCGTTTCAGACTGGTTTATGACGGTTGCGCGCAAAAACAAAATTTTTGTCTGTCTGTCTGTCTGTGTACAACTTTGCACGCGTATCACTCGAGAACGGCTGAGTGGATCAACGCAAAATTTGGTACAGATGTCCATCAGTGGCACGAATGTAATCATTGATGTAACTCTTCTCCATACCTTTCATAAATGAGGGCCTACCCCCTTAAAATGCATGCTGAAATGGACGTAGAAAGACGAGAAAAAGCTCATTTTCAGCGTCTCAATGTGAGAAACAAAACTCGGGAACCCTACGGGCCCCGAAAACCACATTTTAAGGTCCTAAAACCAACAGTTTTTGAGATATACCCAGAAAACTAATTTCATTTATTAAGCTACTAGCAGAAGTACCCGTTCTTCGAACGGTGTTCGGTGTTAACACCAGACATTATAATAATAATAATAATGTTATTGGTGTTACGTCCCTTTCAAGTACTGTTGCTTTTAGAGACGCACCAGACATTATCAATTGAGCTACTATTGCAATGGTTAGCGGCTTGTCATTCCTTCATAAGTTTATTAAAACGAAGTAAGTTTTCTGGGAATATCACACACACTGTTAATTTAAGGGCCTTATAATGTGGTTTTCGGAGACCCTTTATAGACTCGCGAATTTTGTGTCTCACATTGAGAAGTGCAACATATGCTTTGGTCGTCCTCCTAGGATAATTTTTATATTTCGCCTATTTTAGCATGTATTTTGAGAAGTTTTTCCCTATATCCACCCTTCTACTGTATGAAATGAACGGTGAAGAGTTTTATAAATGATTGGTGTAATGACTCATGTTTGCCATACCTAATTTTACGATGCACCAAGCATCCGAACATGAGTTATAGGCGTACATAAGGATACACAGAAAGACAGACAGACAGACAGACAGACAGACAATACTATTGTCTACAACATATCACCCAGAAATCCAAATATGGGTATATCTACCACACAGTATCAAAGAAAATCATTCTTACGATGAACCCGTATGTCGACAAAAAAAAAAAAAGATTAGTTGAAATGTGCTCTCAAACTAAATTCACCTGACGTGTACTTCCTGACATGAAATAGAATTGAAAGCCTTGTAGATGAAACGCAATACACGTCACATAAAAACTGACCCTCTACGTTGTGTTGGGTCCCCATACGCAGGAAGACCTCTTTCATAAATTATAAAAGCTTGTGGTGCATGAAAATTCAGGTTCTTTAGTCTCAAATGGCCCAAATTCCTAAAAGCCGCAAAAAATGCTGATTCAATTCAGGAATTTTTGAAAATAATGTTGTTGTTTGGAGATATAATAGACCTTCTGCACTATAAGTCGCACGTGAAAATTGCATGAAAAAATCCTAGGTTACCCCTTGACCCCCTTAATTGCATTGATGAATTATTATACAGTCTACGTTGGTTCCGTGATAACCTTATATTTGCAAACTTTCACAGAAATGTAATAAATGTAATAAATTGCTTCTTACTGAAATAGATGGAAAGTTGGATGCCACCCCTTGAGATAATGTTGTCATGGTTACCGATTTGCATTCCTTCATTAGTTTGTTAAATTAAATTTAATTAGTTTTCTGGGAATGTTTCAGAAACTGTTGGTTTTAGAGCCTTATAATGTAGTTTTCGAGGACCCTCGAGTTTTATTTCTGGCACCGAGGGGCTTTGTCTCGTCGTTGTACGCCATAATATAATACTAATAATAATAATATAACATAGGGATAGGAATATAATAGACCTGCCATACCACACCCGCAGATGTAAATCGCGTGAAAAAAATCTAGACTACCCGTTGACCCCCTTAAGCGCATTTTACGTATTGATGAAATTTACAGCTTAATTTGGTTCCATAATAACCACCTAACCGTTTGCAAACTTTCACACTAATGTAATTAATGGAATTGTATTGCGTCTTACAGCAATAGATGGATCTATGAGAATCTGTTGCCATGGTTATCTGCTTGCATTCGTTCATAGTTTATTAAATTAAATTAGTTTTCTGGGAATATGTCAAAAACGGTTTGACGTAGGACCTTAAAATGTGCTTTTAGGGCCCCCGAGTTTTGTCTCTCACATTGAGGGGCTGAAAATGAGCTTTGTCTCGTCCTTCTACTCCTATTTCAGCATGTATTTTAAGGGGGTATGCCCCCTTTTATGAGAGGTATAGAGAAGAGTTACATCAATGATTAGTGTCGTGCCTCTGATGGATATCTGTATCAAATTTTACGTTGATACACCCAGCCGTTCTCGAGTTATAAGGGAACAAAGTTTTCCACAGACAATCAAGCAAACAGACAGACAGACCAAAACATTATTTTCGCGCGCATCTATCATAAAACAGTCTGAAACGTGTAAATAACTCAAATTTCCGTAGAAATTCAGAAAAAAAAACAGACAATTTTTTTTTTATATATATAGAGATATACTGCACCGCTCGATGTGACCGTGTTTTATTGCACAAATGTCGGTTTTACTCGCTAACCGTCGGAGATACACGAAAAGTGATAAGAACCTTTTGGATAGAAAATTAAATGCTAAAGCTCGTGTATACCATCAAAAGTTTGCTATTTCTTAGCGTTCTCTTTTTATTTGAAATGGAAATATGAAATTTTGAAACCAAAGGGTGTAGTGACGTCACAAAAGTAGGTTTTACTCGCTAACCGTTGGAGATACACGAAAAGTGATGAGGACCTTTCGGATAGAAAATTAAATTTTGAAGCTCATATGTGCCATCAAGAGTTTGCTATTTCCTACCGTTCTCTTTTTATTTGATATGGAAATATGAAATTTTGAAACCAAAGGGTGTAGTGACGTCACTAAAATGGTCGCCATTTCATAATAGTGCAAAATATCGAAATTAAAAGTATCCTATATGTAAACCTGGTATTTCAGCTACATCCATGCAAAATTTTATTTTAATCGGACCAGTGGTTCTTGCGTTATTAGGTAACAGACAGACAGACAGACAGAAAGACAGACACACACCATCTCATTTTTATATATTAGTATGATTGGAAGAATGCAAGCCGGTAACCATGGCAACACAATCTCTGAAGTCCATGTATTTCTGTAAGACGCAATGCCATTCCATTTGTTACATTACTGTGAACGTTCGCAAACGGCTATAAGATTATCACGGAACCAACTTAAGCTGTAAAATTCATCAATACGTATATAATGCGCTTAAGGGGGTCAAGGGTACTCTTGAATTTTTTTCTCGTGATTTACACGGGCGGGTGTGGTACTAAAGGTCTGTTATATCGCTATCCGTATATTAATACATTATTATTATGATTATTATTATATTATGACTATGGCTTGGATTTTAGGTAAATGAATATTTTTAATGTAAATACATATTTTAAACATGTTGTCTATAAATACATAAATTCCCGCTTTTCACTCATTAGCACATAAAATGACATAATATTTACATTTTTTAAATCAGTATGCTAGACTTTTCAGTTTATTGCATTTTTGTACTTTGTTACTTCAACGGGAAAGAACCTGTGAGCTATCTAATCTTCATGAAGAGCGTATGTCAGCTTGCAGCTGTGTTATTCGTACCTTGTCGCCCCGTCCCACTCACTGTGGAAGCCGGGGATTTTCTTGTCCATAGCCATAATACACCACGTGCTAGACCTCCCCTCCCCCCAGCTACCTGGAACCAGTATCACTCACAAGCAGTTAATTTCTGATACTTTGAAGTGGAGACTGAGGCAGTTCTAAGATTCCTAAAATAAAAGCAACTACAAGTTATCGTCTGCAACAGTATGTTGCAGAATTTAAAGATAATTTTACTTCTTACGGGGGCGTTCTGTTATACCAACCATGTGGGCAAGCAAACAAGGCTGAACAGCGATCTCAAGTTACACAACACCTCGAGGGCAAGAAACATATTGCTGCAGTTTCGGGCCTTTAGAAGAAGGGTGTTTCGTGATAATCGTCGGTCATATTTTGTGATGGACAACCTGAAGATGTATCTCGTTGTGTATTGTAATTCTTCAGCAGCCAGTGAGGTATAGCATAAATTGCATTCGTGAATACTGCATATTGTTTATGTCATTAATAAACTAAATTATAAATAAATATTTATACATTTTGTAACATATTTCAGATATAGTTAATGCATAAAAAATAAATATTTTCCCGATTTTTAGCACCTAAAAATCCGAGCCGTAATTATGACGTACAAGGACGAGACAAAACTCATTTTCAGCCACTCGGTGGCTCGGAGGCTACTACGTTTTAAGACTCTAAAACCACGTTTTGAGATATTCCCAGAAAACTAATTTCATTTAATAAACTAATGAATAGGTGACGAGTACAGATGAACACCAAATCAGGAGCTATATAAATATACTGAGAAAATCACAGATGTAGCCAGGAAGAGACCTCTGACTTTCTACGGACATGTCTCATGGATGACCCCAACAAGACTAACCAACCGGTTTCTCAACTACTCGGGGAATAGAAAGAGCTTGACACCGTCGCTAACAGTCGTTAACAAGGAAATCCAAGAACTAAAGATAATGAAAAGCGATATTCGAAGCCGATCACATCTCAGAAAGATACTTAAACAGACCACCCTGTAAGAAAACCGGCATAATCTGGACAAAAGAGAGAAAGGAGATAAATAGCCAGATAATGCGCGAATATTGGTCAAACATCAAGTCCCTCGCCAAACCCGAAAGTTGAACGCCGTGGTCCCTAGCTGGCCCATCCGAATGAAGAAGAAGAAAAACAAGAAGAAACTAGTGAAGTAATGCAAGCCGGTAAACATGACAACAATATCACAAGAGGTGACATCCAACTTTTTATTTATTTCTGTCAGAAGCAATGCCACTCAATTTATTACATTTCTGTGAAAGTTTGCAAATGGTTATAAGGTTATCGTGGAATCAAACGTAGACTGTAAAATTCAACAATGCGATTAAGGGGGTCAAGAGTTACCCTAGAATTTTTAGCCTATTTTCAATTTTGAAAAAATAGGCTTATGAGATCACCTTTTGTCCGTGTGTGTGTGTGTGCGTGTGTGTGTGTGTGTGTGTGTGTGTGTGTGTGCGTGTGTGTGTGATTCGTGTGTGTGTGTCCCCCTAATAAAATCGAAACGGCTGGAGCGATTTCAATGAAACTCGGGAAGTTCATAGCACTATTCCCGGCGACCTCGACCGTGCCCTTCAAATTTTGTTACGTCTCTCCAATCCAACATGGCGGCTGTGCGAAATACTTCACTAGCATTCAATATCTCCGAAACTATTACCGATATCGCCCTGAAATTTTGTACGGTGATAAAGGGCACTACTAGAAAATCACCTATGAGACTTTCAAAAACCTGGTGACTACAAAACCAACATGGCGGCCAAGCGAAGTTGAGACATTTAAATAGACTTTTCTCGCGATTTAACTATCTAAATGTAATGAAACTTGGTACAGCAAATGTTTATACACATTGTAATGCACTGAAGTCTAATTTAGTTCAATTGTT
The DNA here is from genome assembly GCA_946902985.2 of Meconema thalassinum. Classification (NCBI taxonomy): domain Eukaryota; kingdom Metazoa; phylum Arthropoda; class Insecta; order Orthoptera; family Tettigoniidae; genus Meconema; species Meconema thalassinum. The sequence continues at coordinate 59,237,458 of OX336399.1, forward strand.
TACATAACCTCAAAATGGCGGCTGTGCGAAATATTTCACTGACATTCTATATCTCCGAAACTATTACAGATATCACCCTGCAATTTTGTACGGTGATATAGGGTACTGATACAGGTATACCTATGTATATTTTATAAACCTGTAAAGTACGAAACGAACATGGCGACCAAGCGAATTTAAAATATTTTAATAGACTTTTCTCGTGATTTAACTCTCTGAGCGCAGTGAAATATGGTACAGTAATTGATTTTGCAGATTGTAATGCACTGCTATCTAATTTAATTCAATTGCTTACATAACCTCAAGATGGCGGCTGTGCGAAATTTTAAAATTAAGTTTTAATTTCTTGTGTCGTAATCATGCGATCGAAGTGAAAGTTTGAATAATGAACCTAGGCAATAATTGTCCTTGAATGGTACATAACTCTATGGCCTATACACATAACACTCCTAAATGGTGAGCTCCCGAAATATTTAGACGGTTCTCAATATCTATGAATCTTTTACAGCAACCAAACTGAATTTTTTAATGTTCATAGAGACTATGGACATATGTTCACCTATAGGACTTTCAGGAACCTGGTGAGTGGCGGCGACGCGAAGTATAAATATTTAAATGGACGTATCTCGCGAATTAACTATCCGAGTGCCGTGAAACGTTGCATGTTAAATGCTTATACAAATGTTGATCCACTGGCATCTAATTTATTTCAATGGTTTGCATTGTCACAAGATGGCTGCTGTGCGTAATTTTAAAATCTCGTTTTTACTTCTTGTTGTCTAATCATGCGATTGAAGTTTGAATACCACACGTACACATTAATCTTAATGTAATAGTACAAAAATAAAAATCCAACCTGGTGACCATCTGAAATATTTAGACGGTTCTCAAGATCTACGAATCTGTTAGAGCAATTAAACTGAAATTTTGTATGTTGATTGTGGCAGTTAACATAAGTAGGATATATGAAAATAGGCTGTATAGTTCTTCACGGAACTACTTGTTACACGTGACTTACACTGCGATATGTTGTACGGAAGATCTATTAAATCTCCAAACAGCAACATTATTTTCAAAAATTCCTGGATAGGTATAGTGTTTTTGAAGCTTTTGGGAATTTAGGCCATTGGAGGCTAAAAATCCCGAATTTTCATGCACCACAAGCCTTTATAATGTATTAACGGGGTCTTCCTGGGGATGGGGACTTTCCATAATGGTGAGGGTCAGTTTTAATTTGGCATATATTGCGTTTCGTCTACGAGGTTTTCAATATTATTGTCACGTCAGGAAGTACACGTTAGGTGAATTTAGTTTGAGAGCACATTTTAAGAAATCATATTTTTGTCGACAAACGGGTTCATTGTAAAGATGAAATTGTTTGATACTGTGTGGTTGATATATCTTTATGTTTATGTAGGGCTATAATTCATGTTCGGGTGCTTGGAGCATCGTAGAATTGGTATTGTAACCTTGAGCCAATACACCAATCATTTAGAATACTCTTCAACGTACTTCTCATAGAAGGGTGGGTATAAGGAACAACTTTTCAAAATACATGCTAAAATAGGCAAAAAATAAAAATTATCCTAGAAGGACGACCAAAGCATATGTTGCACTTCTCAATGTGTGACACAAAACTAGGGAGTCTATAAAGGGTCTCCGAAAACCACATTTTATGGCCCTTAAATTAACAGTGTCTGCGATATACCCTGAAAACGAACTTCGTTCTGATAAGCTTATGAAGGAATGACAAGCCCCTAGCCATTGCAACAGTAGCTCAATTGATAACGTCTGGTTATTAATACCGAAGACCGTTCGGAGAGCGGGTACTTCTACTAGTTTACGGTATATTTATGAGGGTTTTGAACTTAATTTAAGACAGATATTTTTCTATTTTATGAATATATGATTTATTAGCCAACTTTCGATTTTTGCAAAAAATGAAAGGAGACTTATGTGATCAACACAGGGTGAAAAATTGTGTGTCTGTGTTTCTGTATGACTGTGTGTGTGTGTGAGTGTGTGTACTCTGAATGTGTGTCCCCCCCCCCTATCAATTCGGACACGGTGAAACCGAATTGAACGAAATTTGGTACAGAGGTTGCACTAACAAAGGGCACCTCAGTGTCATGTTTTATACCGCCGCCATCTTGACGGAAACATAATGGCGGCCACCCATATGTTCAAAGATAAAATCAAATTACTACTAACCTAATCATCCGATCTCTACCAAATTTTGCAACAACATATATTTATATGGCGAGCGACCTTTGACAAAGCTACGAGGTCATCACCCCAATAGTTTGCAGATGGCGGCTATGTATGTGTGCAAATCGATTCTCCCTAGCAATTCAAACACGGTGAAACCGAATTGAACGAAATTTGGTACAGAGGTAGCACTAGCCAAGGGAACTTCAGTGTCATGATATATATCGCTGCCATCTTGACGAAAACGTAATGGCGGCCACCCAAATGTTAAAAGCTTAAATAATATTACGACCAACCTAATCATCTGATCTCTACCAATTCTTCCAATGTTATACCTTTTTGTATGAAGAATTGTTCGACCAAACTACAAGGTCATCAGCCTCATAACTTGCGGATGGCGGTCATGTATGTGTGCAAATGGAATCCCCTATCTATGCAAACACGGTGAAACCGAAATGAACGAAAATTGGTACAGAGGTAGCACTAGCAATGAGCACCTCATTGTCATAATTTATATCGCCGCTGTCTTGACGGAAACGTAATGGTGGCCTCCCAAATGTTAAAAGCTTAAATCAAATTACGACCAACCTAATCATCTGATGTCTACTAATTTTTGCAACTTTATACCGTTATGTATGAAGAATTTTAGGACCAAACTACAAGGTCATCAGCCCAATAATTTGCGGATGGCGGCCATGGAAGTGTGAAAATCGATTCCCCTATCTATTCAAACACGGTGAAAACGAATTGAACGAAACTTGGTACATAGGTAGCACTAGCAAAGGGCACCTCAGTGCCATGTTTTATATCGCCGCCATCTTGACAGAAACGTAATGGCGGCCACCCAAATTTAAAAGCTTAAATCAGATTACGACCAACCTAATCATTTGATCTCAACTAAATTTTGCAATAACATACCTTTATGTGGTAAGCATCTTTTGACCAAACTACAAGATCATCAACCCAATAGTTTGCAGATAGCGGCGATACATGTGTGCAAATAGATTCCCGCTATCAATTGAAACACGTTGAAATCGAATTGAATGAAATTTGGTACAGGGGTAGCACTTGCAAAAGGCAGCCCAGAGCCATGTTTTATATCATCGCCATCTTGTCGGAAACGTAATGGCGGCCACCCAAATGTTAAAAGCTTAAATCAAATTACGACCTACCTAATCAATTGATCTCTACCAAATTTTGCAACAACATACCTTTTGTTGGAAGCATCTTTTGACTGAACTACAAGGTCATCAGCCCAATAGTTTGCAGATAGCGGCCATGTATGTGTGCAAATATATTCACCATATCAATTCAAACACGGTGAAACCTAATTGAATGAAATTTTGTACAGAGGTAGCACTAGCAAAGGGCACCTCATATTCACGTTTAATATCCGTATAACACGTTGTATTTCAACAAGGTACTACAACCAATATTCAATTATACTCCTCGAAAAGGACAAAGAGTTATAATAATACCCATGTATTTGTGAGAAAGTAGGCTATATGTTCTTTACTGAACATCTTGTTTTTGAATTTGTTTTGCTATAGGGATTTCCTACGTTTCGATATCAATTTGTTGTTGTTGTAAATCCTCCACAAATTAATTTAATCAACTATCAAAGTAACAACAATAGTTCGATTAAATTATCTTGAAAGTCTGAAGAAAATCAATAATAATAATAATAATAATAATAATAATAATAATAATAATAATAATAATATCGTTTGGCCTCGTGTGCCGGGTGCAAGCTTTGTTATTTGACACCCAAAGGGTAGCTTGCATATCGAATTTCGTTGTTCCTTGAAGCATTATGAAAGTCAAGGAGGTTAGATATCTAAGCTCCTTGATTAATATAGCGCTTTCTAGTAGAGAAATGAGGAACTTTGTGTGGTGGAAACTTCCTAGATCAATTTTGCCATTATGAAGCACCTACTGAATTCAAATGGGTTCTTTGACATGCCATCATCGTATGACTAGGGTGTCGTAATTTTTGCCGCCTTTCAAAAATCACTTACCACGGCCAGGAGCTAACCTGCAAGCTTGGGGTTAGTAGACCGACACGTTAACCACTCACCCACCGCGGAAAGCAAGAAAATCAATTGAGTAAATCCTGAGAAAACTTGCATTTTGTATAAGAAAATCATAAGAGTGAGACCTTTAGAAAGAAAATAATTGAATTTATTCTTGCGAGCGGACCCGAGCGAGAACTCTCGCATAACGAGTTGTGTGCGTCCCATGTCTACAGACTACCCGCCCGGCCCTACTGCTATGCGGCTATACACAACACAGTTCTGCCAGGGGCTATCGTCTTGTTTATTTGTTGAAAAGCAATTTACAAACAAATAAATATTTTTCCGTTGACTTTTCAAGAAATGCAAGATTTTTCCTGTACTATTGAGACGATTTCTAGGATTTGGTACAAACTGCAACTTCCAACTCCCTCTGGTTTAGGAGCTTGAGTTTTGTGAAAAATACACCTTAGCGTATTATATAATAAGATATTATATAATAAGATAGAACCAGTTTCGGCCGCATTATGGTCTTCATCAACAAAACAATGAACATTGATGTAGGGAGAGTTTTGTTCCTACACTAAATGTTTTCTTGCAGAATACTGTAGATCGCAACTGGGAAGTCAATGCATTGGCTTTTGCACACCTCGGCTCTATTTCCTTCCCCATACTACAATACAGCTACAAGTACTCAAAATGTTCTACCTGCTTCAATTTAGTTCCTCGCTCCTGGCATTCTATTGTCTTACGTTTCTTCTCTATCGACATAACCTTCGTGTTTGAAATTCTGATCTTCATACCATACTCCATACATATCTGTTGAAGTTCAAACATGTTGGCTTGCAAGCTTTTGACGGAATCCATCATTACTACATATGCCAGACTACTTACCTGGTGTTCAACTAATCGAATTCCACCCAGCTAGTTTATGGCCTTCAGCAAATGGTCCATATATAAAATACACAGTAGTGTTGAGAGGTTACAGACTTGCATCACTTCTGTAACAACCTTGAACCAAGAACGCATTCTACTGTCAACTCTCTCTGTAGCCTGATTCTCAACACACTGTAAATACTCTTACTAATTATTATTATTATAATTATTCTTCTTCTTGCTTCGTTATGGCCAACTAAGGACCACGTCAGGTCGACTCTATCATCTGCATTTTAATGTTGGCCCAGTACTCCTTCATTCGTAATCGATGTTGTACCTTTCTCTCCGTCGTCCACGCCTTCCCGGTTTTTAGCCTACTTTTCACATTTTGCAAAAATGAGGAAAAAGTAGTCTTATGAGATCGGGCAAATGTGTGTATGTCTGTCTGTCTGTCTGTCTGTCTGTCCTTCTGTCTGTCTGTCTGTCTGTCTGGCTGTGTGTGTGTCCCCCCCTATCAACTCCTAAACGGCTGCAGCAATCAAAACCAAATTTAGTATGAGTAAAGATGTGCACTGGAATATCTCACGTCCATATTTGAAAATGATGTCAGTGTTACCAACTGCTGAAAAAACGCACTAGAAATTTGAGCTTAATGTTGGATATCTTGCAAGGTATACATGGGAGCTATTCCAAAATTGGCACACATGTAGATAATACTATTTCAGTTTAATTTCCAGGAGGCCAACCATGACAGTGTTACCAAAATAATGTTAAGCCTCCTGATAGGTCCAATGTTTAAATGCATATAACTTTTACACTATCAATTGGATTTCAACCAAATTTTGTATGTAATATCTGTACATAAACGGATATGATTAGGCGTATTCTTACGAGCCACCAGGTCTGCCAACTGTTAATAATTGCTATCTCTATTTTTTTTATCCAAATACCAATATATCAGAAAGTATGCAAGCCAACAGCTTTAAACTATGCACACGTATATTCTGACATTTTAGATTAATTTGGAGTAACTTATATACGTGAGTCATACCAACATGATTATAAGCCTGCTGATAGTACCAATTTTTAAATACATGTAACTTCTATACTATCAGTTGGATTTCAACCAAATTTCGTATGTGCTATGTGTACCATAACAGATATGACTATAAGTATTGTTAAGAGCAATCAGAGCTGCCAACTGTTAATAAATGCTGTCTATATTTTTTTAAACCCTAATATCAATACATCAGAAAGTATGCAAGCCAACAGCTCTATACTTTGCACACGTATAGTACCTGACATTCTAGATTAATTTGGAGTAATTAATACAAGGCAGTGCTGCCAACATGATTCTATGCCTGCTGATATATCCAATTTTAAAATACATGTAACTTCTATACTAACAAATGGATTTCATCCAAAATTGGCACAACAAGATATCATAATATTTCAGATTATTTCTGACCAGCACACGAATGGTATTGTTGGCAACATGCTTTTACGCGTACTGATAGATCCAGTGTCTAACTGCATGTAACGTCCATTGGACTTGAACCAAATTTTGTATTCTGTACCTAAAGAGATGGAACAAAGAATATATTCAGTCACCAGGGCAGCCAACTGTAGTGCTCTATTAGGCTACATCATACCAGGTATATTTTGAACTAATTAGATATTTCGATATTACCAACTTAATTTCGTCATTATTCTAGATAGGTTCATATACTGTAGAATAATCATTGGTATGAAAAGTAGGCTGTATAGTTCTTCACGGAACTTCTTGTTAGTTTTGGCTTAGGTTGAAAACTCCGATGTTCCTGAAGTTCTTCCCCAAGTGTAGTTTTCGAGTAAACTCATTACTGGATGCCAGTTTTTCAACATCATATCTTTCAATCTAATTGGCTCGGAACTTCTGTGTATTTCTCGGGTGGAGTTTGAATTTAATTTTAGATAGCTAATGAATGACCCGTATCTAGTTTTGCATTTCGTAGAATTTTTACATTCTGAATTTCTCTTTAAGCTTTCCGTGCAATTTCGTCGTGATCAATCTGGAATTCGCCAAGACTGGAATTTGAGGATTTCAAGGCCTTTTGTTTCTTGGGCAGATGTTTGAAAGCAGTGGATCTCATTACCAGGTTGAAGGCCCTACGTAGCTCTATTAGCCGTTCAATACCGGGTGAGTTAGCCGTGGTCGTTACGGCAGTTGCTCACATCCGGGAGGCGAGGAGGTTCGAATCACCCCGCCGGCAACCTTGAAGATGGTCTTCTGTGGTTTCCCATCTTCCTTCCAGGCAAATGCCGGGGTTGGTCCCTAACTATAGGCCACAGCCGCTACCTTCCAACTCCTCGTCCTTACATTCCAACTTCCCTCCCCAACGGTACCTGTAGCTCACCCATTAGGTGTCCGTCTCGAAGCAGCTACAAAACTGGCGAGTCGCAAATGTCCTCGGACACTCCCGGCAATAAAAGCCATACGCTAAAAAAAAAGCCGTTCAATATTACGATTCGTTCTGTGGTGAGCGGGATAATTTCCAACAACCTTTCGAAATTTTCTTTCTTTGGCTACCTGGCCATTGAAATCCCCAAGTAAAATGATATTATGTTTGTCACCAATCTTCGATAAAATTTCTTCAAGTTCTTTACAGAATCGATTTAATCCTTCCGGTTCTTTCTTGTTCGCTCCGTTAATCGGTGCATGCACGTTCACAATATTACACATTTTATTTGTACTTCGAATGCAAAGGGTCGAGACTCGACTGATTACAGAAGTGAAATTTGTGATGGATTCCAGAATTCTAGAATCCTCTTGTTAACTAAAAATCCAGTACCGTGTTGGGGAACTGTTCCTATAACACGTTTACCTGGCTTGCCCTTGAAGATTCTGTAGCCTTCTTATTCAAAGGCATGCTCATCAGTAAATTTTGTTTCCTGAACTGCCGCAATTAGAATCTGATGTTTAGTTAGGGCAGCCGTGAGTTGTTTTAATTTTCCAACCTTCCGGAGAGAATTTGTCTTAAAGGTAGAATATAAATTCTTGGCTCTTACTATGCCTGATCTTTCGTGGAGTCTGCGATATCTCCAAGCATTTGGGTGTTAGTTCCCCAGATTACGAAGGCTTATATGCGTCACTCGAAGCGACGGTGGATTGGTTACCACCTGGGGTAGGAGCATTCGCCGACCTTTCCTCCATGCTTTTAACAGTTGAAAGACTGTAGACTTAGGCCAGTGGTGTTTCACACTGACAAAGGTACTGCCAAGGTTGTGAGCCTTGGAGCTCCTAGTACTGATCGACCCAGTTTCCCGCCAGGATTGGTTACCCAACCTTCCACTGGGTTGCTCGGTTTAACAGGGGCACCTCTTGTGGATCATGTGCTGGAGTTGGAGTGATAGAGGCTAGTTGGATTCTCTTGCTGAATCCAATATATTTATGTTGCAACGACGCATTTCACTCCCCATTGCCCAGAGACACAAGGTCTCCTCCTAGGCTGATTTCTGGGACCTATTATAATAATAATCATTATCATTATTATCATTAGCCTCTGTCTCATAATTTTGTCTGTTGCTGAATTGGACCAATGTTTGAAAGAACTTCTACCTAAAATGCTGGAGGCAATCTAAGTCCCATTCACTGTATTTTTCATTATACTGCATCAGCATTACTCAATACATGGAACGCTCTAACAAAGACAGCTTGTGCGTCGGTTGAGTTTCACCACAAGTTCTTGCGAATTTCATGAATCCTTCTTCACGTTTGTTAGTCCAACCAACATCCTTTGTTGCACGAAAACATTGTCTGTATAACCAAACCACAGCCTCCAGCTATTTGTAGATTACCTCATTGCACATTTATCATTGTAAATGACGTTGTAGGGAGTAGCTATATTATAACAGTGATATATAGTTTCTTCCATTGTGATAGAATTGTAAAGTTTCCAACAATTGTACCGTTTATTCTTGCATCTTGGCGTTTTGTGAGCTTGTTAAAATATGTATCTAACAGATTTGCTTCGTCTCCGTTTAAATGTTTGTTGGCGAACTAGAAATGAGGGCGCTCAATGGAACTGAATGGATTGCTTTCCCACTTCTACTCCAGGAATATGCTGGGATTGTTCCTAACTTAACCCTTTATGGGATAGTAGTCTCTATATTAACCACAGTCATCAGGACAGTTTATACTGTCAAAGATGCTGAATGTTGAATCTTTAAGCAAAATTTTGGAGAATTTTCATGCCGAAATGCTGGTATTATTAAAACTCAAATATTATAGGCCTATACGTATCTACTTGACGTAATGTGTTGGATAAAATTTTAAAAAATAAAATTAAAAGTATTAACAATTAAAGTGAAAAAATAAAACATAAATATAGAAATAAATATCATAAAAATAATAAAATTACAATTAAAAAAGAAATATAAAAAATTAAATAATAAACCAAACTATAAAAGAATTATGAAAATAATTGTAAAAATCAATTAGAAATTAGTTAATTAATTAATTCAAAAATAATATCAAAATTTAAATTATAAGAACATAAATTGAAAATTGAAAATAAATATATAAACATTAAAGAAACAAAAATAACATAATTAATAATTGAAATAATGAAAATAAATTAAAATTCAAATACACTACAAAATAAAAAAATGTTTTGCCGTTTAAAGGGTTAAGACCACGGCCCCCACCTTTGCAATCCTATTCCCAATGTACAAATACACTCACTAGTACAGCAGGTTTGGAATAGCACAGTTTATCACACTCACGTAAATTCACGGGGCTACATGTCCACGATGTCGTAGCACCTAAAATAAGCAACGGCAACAACCGTTTACAAGCTGACATCGTCTGACTCACAGTGCTGCGGATTTTCCCTGTCCTTCAAAAATACGACTTTCTCTTCCCAGGAACCGAACCTGAAATTTTGGAATCACTAAGTGGGCATTCTACCACTGACCTACAGAGGAATCCTGTTCCCTCGTTGGGGACCATCAGTGGGTGGGATAAGAACAGCTTCTTCCATCCCCCCAGCACTCCATGAATCCACGCTTGGTCGAAAGTGTCATGGCTGACTAAAATGAAGATGTTAGATGGCATTAAGACGAGAGTCGACCAATTCTCTTTTTAATGAACTGGATGTTTAAAAAAATTACAATTAGTCTTCCACAGCAAGATGATAAAATGTAAAGAGGTTCACCATCCTGATATAACATTTTAAATTTTGCTTTCATACTTGCCAATTAAAACCATCAGAAGACCATTATTCTCTTCGTCAGAAATTGTGGTAAAATTTATTAGTCGCATTAATAACTTTTCTCTTAGATGCATCAGCCAAGGGAATTACTCCTGCAGCTTCCACTATCGATCATACTTCAGCCTAATAACTGTGTATTGAAACGAAAATTTTCTATGAACGTTGAGGATAAGGGCATGCAGAAGGAAGCAAGCGGCAGTCTTTTACCAGGAAGGAAGAGGGAGATAGAATAAGAATCGAGAAGAGGAGAGTTATCGACTATCGACAGCTATATAGATCGATCGGCGCTCCCATCACGCTGTGCTGCCAGTCAGAAAGAATCAAGCTTCTGCCACAAATTACAATGGGAGCTTAAGTGTACGTCAGTTCCAAAGGAATAGGAAGTTACCAAAGTTAGTGAGTGAGAAATAAACTAAACTGATTTTTTGATCTACTTCTCTGCCCCATAATATAGCGTAGTAGAATTGGAGGAAAGTGAATCAAGTAATCTTTTGAAGCATCTCGTTTTGGCTGCCTTCATCTGAGAAAAGAGCAAATAACACTAACAAGTGAGTCCGTGCGAGTTTTAGAACTTTATCGTAGAAGCAATGAACACTGGAACCCTGGGTACTGCCAGGTGGATGAAAATGTAACTTCGTCAATGCAATGCAATGTTAAAGTGTGCTTTCTTCATGTACCTTTTTTGACTAAACTAGTAAACCTGTGTTTATAAAAATTGGCATACTAATAGAATGTTGAATTTTGTTAATTACCTAATTTTCTCAAAGAGTTTCTAGCCACACAGATGCAGGAAAAAGTAATAATTAAAATGTTAAAAAAAATTAGTATGTTTGTATACCACAACTTTGTCATTATATATGTTAGAGACCTAACAAAATGGGTTAAAGTTAAACAACTACAAGAGAATAACTGGTAAATATCTCAACTTTCTAGCATAAATAGGTTTTGAGAAAAAGGTACATGAACACTGAAAGCTGTAACTTGAAATAAAATTCAAGCAAAGTAACAATACCTCATTGCATGCCTGGTCCATATTCGGGATCATCTGGATCACCATACACGAACCTAATATTTACCTCAAATCCATGTGGAGTCTGCACAGAAGTGTAGATCTCACGTTCCATGTCACAATTCATACACTTCAGCACTAATTTAGCTGCTAAGCCTTTCCTCTGTTTATTATCCTCATATTCGCTTACCTTATCTTCACTACATTGTTTGCACTTCACACAGTCATTCAGAGCAATGTAAAGTAGATCAATATTAATTATATGATTTCTATAGCCCCCTGACCAGTTTCACACTCTGTGTTTACCTGAGAGTTAATATCCCTATGATCAGAAAAGAGTTTTCTTCTTGAAGAACTAGTAATTTGAGGTTCACCTTCGGCAAAATTTTCAGGCGTCTTACCTAACCTCAAATTACTGGTAGCATCACTAACACCTAACGCAACATTTCCTACTAGAGCATTACTATTATTACTATATGTTAGGGTTTTGCGTTTTCTCACCGGACCTCCTCGATATTTTTAGCCTACTTTCGACTTTTGCAAAAAATGAAAGTAGACATATGAGATCTACACAGGACCAAAAATTGTGTGTCTGTGTGTGTGTGTCTGTGTGTGAGTGTGTATGTGTGTGTGAGTGTGTGTACTCTGAATGTCTGTCCCCCCCCCCCCCCCTATCAATTCGAACACGGTGAAACCGAATTGAACGAAATTTGATACACAGGTAGAACTAGCAAAGGGCACCTCAGTGTCATGTTTTATATCGCCACCATCTTGACGGAAACGTAATGGCGGCCACACAAATGGTAAAAGCTTAAATCAAATTACGACTAACCTAATCATCCGATCCCTACCAAATTTTTCAACAACATATATCCATATGGTGAGCGTCTTTTGACTAAACTACATGGTCATCTGCCCAATAGTTTGCAGATGACGGCAATGTATGTGTGCAAATCGATTCCCCTATCAATTGAAACACGGTAATTCCGAATTGAACGAACTTTGGTACAGAGGTAGCACTAGCAAAGGGCATTTCAGTGTCATGTTTTATATCGCCGCCATCTTGACGGAAACGGAATGATTAGAACACAAGAAGTAAAAAGGATATTTTTAAATTTCGCACATCTGCCATCTTGAGGTTATGCAAGCAATTGAAATAAATTATATGCCAGTGTATTAACATTCGTATAAGGATTTTCTGTATCAAGTTTCACTGCACTCGGATGTAATTCCCTTGGCTGATGCATCTAAGAGAAAGGTTATTCCTGCGACTAATAAATGTTACCACATTTTTTACAGAGGTAGCACTAGCAAAGGGCACCTCATATCCATGATTAATATCTGTATAGCACGTTGTATTTCAACAAGCTACTACAACCAACATTCAATTATACTCCTTGAAAAGGACAAAGAGTTATAAAAATCCCCATGCATTTAGGAGAAAGTAGGCTATATGTTCTTTACTGAACATCTTGTTTGTACACTCTCTGTGTACAAAATGACAGAAATTACAGACTTTAGCCTTCACTATGACATTTAACCGACATTACAGTATGTTCCAGACGATTTACCAACGCATACTATCAGTATATGATAGAACAGACTGCAAGGTGTCAAAATTTGTGAAAATCAGAAAAAAAAGTCATATTTTCACCCAACGAGGTGCACCACCTCCCATTATTACTTTGAGTCATGAAATGTTGAATAAATAATTTTGTGTTCGACGATGTGAAAATGTAAATATTATGTCATGAAACTGTACTATACCTATCAAAGTCATTTAAGTACTAGTTACTAGTACCAGTTTTCATTATGATCCAGTTTCTCTCCACCAATCAGAGCTCAAGATTTTCATTTTGAAACTGTTGTGTGACCAATTAGGTAAGGATAGCATGAATTAGGTCTATATACTTTGAAAGTTGACAATGTAAAGGATATCCGATCCCAAAAGTTTGCTTAAATAAACTGGGGAATATGGGAAGGGCGAGCATGGGGCAGTATTGAGCATAAAGGCAGCTACCTGATGCGTAAATAAATATAACAAGATATTCAGTAAAGAACATATAGCCTACTTTCTCCTAAATGCATGGCCGCTATCAGCAAACTATTGGGCTGATTACCTTGTAGTTCAGTCAAAAGATGCTTTCCACAAGAATGTATGTTGTTGTAAAATTTGATCGAGATCAAATGATTAGTTTGATCGTAATTTGAATTAAGCTTTTAATATTTGGGTGGCCACTGGTCCGTTTCCGTCAAGATGGCGGCGATATAAAACATGACACTGAGGTGCCCTTTGCTAGTGCTACCTCTGTACCAAATTTCGTTCAATTCGGTTTCACAGTGTTCGAATTGATGGGGGTGACAGACATTCAGAGTACACACACTCACACACACACAGACAGACACACCTTTTTTTTAGCCTATTTTCAATTTTGAAAAAATAGGCTTATGAGATCACCTTTTGTCCGTGTGTGTGTGTGTGTGTCCCCTAATAAATTCTAAACAACTGGAGCGATCTCTATGAAACTCGGTAAGTTCATAGCACTATTCCGAACGACCCCGAACGTGCCCTTCAGATTTTGTTACGCCTCACCAATCCAACATGGCGGCTGTTGCGAAATATTTCACCAGCATTCAATATCTCCGAAACTATTCCGGATATCACCCTGAAATTTTTACGGTGAACAAGGAAACCACTAGAAATTCACCTATGTGACTTTTGAAAAACTGGTATCCACAAAACCAACATGGCGGCCATGCGAATTTGCGACTTTTAAATAGACGTTCCTCGCGATTTAACTAACCAAACGCAATAAAATTTGGTACAGTGTATGTTTATACACACTGTAATGCACCGACATCTAACTTGGTTCAATTGTTTACATAACCACAAGATGGCGGGTGTGCGAAACATTTCACCGGCATATTATATCTCTGAAACTACTAGCGGTATCACCCTGAAATTTTGTACGGAGATAAAAGGCACTACTGGAAGTTCATCTATAAGACTTTCAAAAACCGGTTAACTACAAAACGAACATGGCTGGCAAGCGAATTTGAAAATTTTCAATAGATCTTCCTCGCGATTTAATATGCCAACCGCAATGAAATCTGGTACAGGAAATGTTTATACACATTGTAATACACTTGTATCTAATTTAGATCAATTGTTTACATAACCTCAAGATGGCGGCTTGGCGAATTTTAAAATTAAGTTTTTATTTCTTGTGTCGTAATCATGCGATCGATGTGAAAGTTTGAATAATGAACCAACGCAAAAAAATTCCTTTAATGGTACATAACTCTATGGCCTATACATTTAACAATCCAACATGGCGACCATCCGAAATATTTCGACGTCTCTGAATATCTACGAATCTATTATAGCAATCAAACTGATTTTTTTTATGTTCATAGGGGCTATGAACTTAACTTCACCTATAGGACTTTAAATAACCTGGTGATCACAAATCCAACATGGCGGCGACGCGAAGTATAAATATTCACATGGAAGTTTCTCGCAATTTAACCATCCGAGTGCCGTGAAACTTGGTACAGTAAATCATTATACGAATGTTAATACACTGGCATCTAATTTATTTCAATTGTTTGCATAACCTCAAGATGGCAGATGTGAGAAATTTTTAAATCTCCTTTTTACTTCTTGTGTCCTAATCATGCGATTGAAGTTTGAATGCTACACGTACACAATAATCTTCATGTGACAGTACATAACTCTACGACCTACATATATAAAATCCAACATGGCGACCATCCGAAATATTTAGTCGGTTGTCAATATCTACGAATCTATTACAGCAATCAAACTGAAATTTTGTGTGTTGAGAGTGGCAATTAACATAAGTAGGATATATGAAAATAGGCTGTATAATTCTTCACGGAACTACTTGTTGGCCCTGTGTTTATCTCATAAATCTACTTTCATTTTTTGCAAAAATCGAAAGTAGGCTAAAAATACCGACTCAAGGCTGACTCGCCCTTCCCTTTCAGAACGCCTCAATTTATAGGGCCTTAAAACAAAACAAAATTAGACTATCATCATCATATATGAAAATACAGCTCTTATTCCAATAATAACCATAGGTTTTATTTGCAATGGAGATAAAAATGACAATTCCACTGTATCCTTGTGTTCAGCTTTTAAACACGAGTCGGGGATGTAGAATGTGCACATGCATTGGACAAGGATTATGTGATTATGCATGGCTTCATAGGAACGTTACTAATTAGGTACTTTAATGACGTGGTTTGAAACCGCACACTCACACGCGTGGGTTCCACATACAACCACACACACACACTTTTGGCAGTCTCCCGGGGAATCGATCCCGTACGCTCCTACAGACGTGTTAACCTTGCCACTATCTGCTGCGTCCGCCTCACTTCACCCTGTCTCATTCCAAGCTGTGTCGAACGTCAGCGGCAATGCTATAGGGGGCCTAGCAAATATTCCCGTAACGCTTGGGGTATTATTCAAAAGTGCCTTGCAAATATACTCGTGTAACGTCAGCGATATTATTAGAGGGGGTCTTACAAGTACTTGTCTAATGTCAGCGAAATTGTTAGAGGAGGCCTTGCAAATACTCTTGTAACGTCAGTGATATTGTTAGAGGGGCCTTGCAAATACTCGTGTAGCGTCAGTGATTTTATTAGAGGGGCCTTGCAAATACTCGTGTAACGTCAGTGATATTATTAGAGGGGTCCTTGCAAATCGTCGTGTAACGTCGGTAATATTATTAGAGGAGGCCTTGCAGATCGTCGTGTAACGTCTGTGATATTATTAGAGGGGTCCTTGCAAATTGTCGTGTAACGTCAGTGATATTATTAGAGGGGTCCTTGCAAATCGTCGTGTAACGTCAGTGATATTATACCGGGTGAGTTAGCCGTGGTCGTTACGGCATGACTGCTGGCAGTCGCTCACATCCGGGAGGCGAGGAGGTTCGAATCCCACCGCCGGCAACCTTGAAGATGGTCTTCTGTGGTTTCCCATCTTCCTTCCAGGCAAATGCCGGGGTTGGTCCCTAACTATAGGCCACAGCCGATACCTTCCAACTCCTCGTCCTTCCATCCAATCCTTCCTCCCCAACGGTACATGTAGCTCCCCCATTGGGTGTCCGTCTTGAAGAGGCTACAAAACTGGCAAGCCGAACATGTCCTCTGACACTCCCGGCACTAAAAGCCATACGCTAAAAATGTGATATTATTAGAGGGGGCCTTGAAAATCGTCGTGTAACGTCAGTAATATTATTAGACGGGTCCTTGCAAATACTCGTGTAACGTTAGTGATATTATTAGAGGGGTCCTTGTAAATACTCATGTAACGTCAGTGATATTATTAGAGGGGTCCTTGTAAATACTCGTGTAACGTCAGTGATATTATTAGACGGGTCGTTGAAAATACTCGTGTAACGTCAGTGATATTATTAGACGGGTCGTTGAAAATACTCGTGTAACGTCAGTGATATTATTAGACGGGTCCTTGAAAATACTCGTGTAACGTCAGTGATATTATTAGAGGGAGTCTAGCAAATACTTGTTTAACGTCAGCGAAATTGTTAGAGGGGGCCTTGGAAATACTCGTGTAACGTCAGCGATATTATTAGAGGGGGCCTTTCAAATACTGTACTCGTGTAACGTCAGTGATATTATTACAGTGGTTCTTGCAATTCGTCGTGTAACGTCAGTGATATAATTAGAGGGGCCTTGCAAATACTGTACTCGTGTAACGTCAGTGATATTATTGGGGGGAGTGGGGCCTTGCAACTATCGTGTAACGTCAGCGATATTATTAGAGGGGCCTTGCAAATACTCGTGTAACGTCAGTGATATTATAAAAGGGGCCTTACAAATACTCATGTAACGTCAGTGATATTATTAAAGGGGCCTTGCAAATACTCGTGTAACGTCAGTGATATTATAAAAGGGACCTTGCAAATACTCATGTAACGTCAGTAATATTATAAAAGAGGCCTTGCAAATACTCGTGTAACGTGAGTGATATTATAAAAGGGGCCTTGCAAATACTCATGTAACGTCAGTGATATTATTAGAGCGGCCTTGCAAATACTCATGTAACGTCAGTGATATTATTAGAGAGGGCCTTGCAAATACTGTACTCGTGTAACGTCAGTGATATTATTGGGGGGAGTGGGGCCTTGCAACTATCGTGTAACGTCAGCGATATTATTAGAGGGGGGTCTTGCGAATACTCGTGTAACGTCAGTGTTATTATAAAAGGGGCCTTGGAAATACTCATGTAACGTCAGTGATATTATTAGAGAGGTCCTTGCAAATACTCATGTAACGTCAGTAACATTGTTCTAGGGGGGCTGGTAATAACTCACGTAACGCCTGTGGCATTATTAGAAGGTGCCTGACAAATACACTTGAGTAACGTCCGCGAAATAGGGGGTTCTTGCAAATACTCGTGTAGCGTCAGTGATATTATTAGACGGGTCCTTCCGAATACTCGTGTAACGTCAGAGATATTATTAGAGGGAGTCTAGCAAATACTTGTCTAACGTCCGCGAAATTGTTAGAGGGGGCCTTGTAAATACTCGTGTAACGTCAGCGATATTATTAGAGGGGGCCTTGCAAATACTGTACTCGTGTAACGTCAGTGATATTATTACAGGGGTCCTTGCAATTCGTCGTGTAACGTCAGTGATATTATTAGAGGGGCCTTGCAAATACTGTACTCGTGTAACGTCAGTGATATTATTGGAGGGAGTGGGGCCTTGCAACTATCGTGTAACGTCAGCGATATTATTAGAGGGGGGTCTTGCGAATATTCGTGTAACGTCAGTGTTATTATAAAAGGGGCCTTGGAAATACTCATGTAACGTCAGTGATATTATTAGAGAGGTCCTTGCAAATACTCATGTAACGTCAGTAACACTGTTCTAGGGGGGCTGGTAATTACTCACGTAACACCTGTGGCATTATTAGAAGGTGCCTGAAAAATACACTTGAGTAACGTCAGCGAAATAGGGGGTTCTTGGAAATACTCGTGTAACATCAGTACTATTATTAGAGGGCTCCTTGCAAATACTCGTGTAACATCGGCGACATTGTTAAAGGGGGTCTTGCAAATACTCGTGTAACGTCAGTGACATTTTTCTAGGAGCGCTATCAAATAATCACGTTACTCCTGGGGCATTATTTGAAGGTGCCTGGCAAATGCAGTTCTGTTACGTCAGTGATATTACTCGAGGATACGAACAAATTCTTGCGTCGTATGTTGAAACTTACATGAGACTTCCTCGCACGTAATTCACAAACCTTTAAAAAGAAAATCATATAACTAGTGTTTGTTCTATGTTTACTCTCACGGAGATTGTATAATGTGATTTTACCACAGTTCGTACAAGGACAAGGTACAAGGAGTTATGTTTGGGTTGGCAGCAGCAACCTTTATTATTGTAAGTGGCTGAATATATTTCTCGTATTCAGAGCATTAGCTCTTTTGCATTCTATAACATATGGAATTACAGTCCACTAATATCATGGATTCATTTAATTTTTCCCCCTGATGTTTTACCTGGGCACAATGATGTCATTGCATACACAACGAGATTGAAAGTGCGGTTCACATTATAAGCACCAAAACGCACCAACAAATTATTTTTGTAGTTAGATAATACCTCTACTTAGCATAAAACAGAGTCCCCGAATCTTGGATGTCACGGGTAATCTCGAGAACCAATGGAGGGATTTTGATGCGGTTTTCACCATTCTGTAAAGGATATCTCAAGGAAGGTTTCTTTGGAAAATAATTTTATTTATTATCAAAGGAAGCCATGCAGTAACGACTTAAGTGCAAACGTCGAAAAAAGAACCTGGCGTCCGTGCGCTTTTAAAGCTTACGATGGGCAAACCGTTAAAAATATCAACATACTATGAGTGCAAGAATTGTTCAGCATGAAATGCTCTACAAAAAAGTCCGGGAGAGCATATCTCTATCTTCAATACATCGCCTACTGTATGTGGTCTTACGTTTTCATTTCTTGCAACAATCTTCGTTCAATTACTGAGGCGACAGTTTACTAGCTAGCTAGGGGCAAACTTTCGAGTCGTGTTGAGTTAAGACTTCAGAGAAGACTGGAAGTGGAACTCGGCTTTTCTTCATTTCACCTGTGAAGTTTTCGTTCCGCAAAATACGGAAGGGGGATTTGTGTTTCATGCACCTCGCCATTCTTAAATTACGACTGACAAGAACTCGTTGCACATGTATGTCCATGATAATATAATTAATAGTCCAGTCAGTGATTTTAACCCATCATGCCGAGACGTAAAACGGATACTGGTCGTTGTTCATTGACATTGAAAAAAAAAAGCGCTTATCACGTAATGCATTCATAACTGTTCCCGGGCGAAGCCGGGGTGTGTTGCTAGTGTATAAATGTAAATCTCAACACAGTGATCAGGATCTAATTATGGCCTCTTGAAGGTCGAAATGCGTTATCCTAAAAATTGCCCCATTCTAGCAGTGATGTAATTTTTTTCAGGAGTGTTCGTTTACAGTATATTATATACGTTGTAACCACCCAATCATTGGACAAATGAGTCATCGAGTTGCAAAACTCGTTCAATCCGCTTGTGAATAAGAATCATTTTCATGAGAAAAGTTTCTCTGGACTTTGACTCACGTATCATTTGTGTTGGTTGTTTTTTACTTTTTGCCTTGTGTTTTTCGTTTTGGTTTTGTGTTTGCTTTGTGCTTTTGCTTTTGAATTTTACTTTTTGCTTTTCTTTCTTGATTTTGGTTTTGTGTTTGTTTTATGCTTTTTTGAATTTTGCTTTTTGCTTTGTGTTCATTGTTTTATGTTTTCAGCTTTTGCTTTTGTTTTTGAATTTTGTTTTTTGCTTCGTACTTTTTTTGTTTTGTGTTTATTTTCTGGAAAATAAAACAAAACAAAATAAAATAAAAATAAACAAAACAAAATCGAAATAAAAGCAAAATAAAATAAAACAAAATAAACAAAATATAATAAAAACAAAAATAAATAAATAAATAAATAAAACAAAAAACAATACAAATTTAAACAAAAAAATAAAATCAGTCAAAACTAAATCAAAAACAAAACAGAATAAACAAAAAAAGTAAAATTAAATAAAGTAAAATAAAAAAATAAAAACATATTGTACGACATGATCTTTACCCACATGTGGATTAAACGAGTTTTGCAACTGGACGACTCAAATTCATGTTGACCGACTGAAGAGTTATAAATAGGGCTCGGATTTTTAGGTAAATCTATATTTTCTTATTTAAATACATATTTTAAACATTTTGTCTATAAATACGTAAATTCCTGTTTTTCACTTATTACCACATACAAATACATAATATTTACATTTTTAAATCAGTATGATAGATCTTTCAGTTTATTGCATTTTTGTTTCTGTGTTACTTTAACTGGGAAGAACCTGTGAGCAATGCAGAGCGTAGGTCAGCTTGCAGCTGTGTTTTTCCTATCTTGTCGCCCCGTCCCACTCACTGTGGAAGCCGGGGATGCCTGAAGTAAAAGCAACTACAAGTTATCGTCTGCAGCAGTATGTTACAGAATTTAAGGATTATTTTAATTCTGATGGGGGCGATCTGCTCTGCCAACCATGTGCAAAAGCAATCAAGGCTGAACTGCGATCTCAAGGTACACAACATCTCAAGGACAAGAAACATATTGCCGCAGTTTCGCGCCTTCAGAAGAAGCGTTTCGCGATAATCGTCGGCTATTTGTGATGGACAACCTGAAGATATATATCGTTGTGTAATGTAATTCTTCAGCAGTCAGTGAGGCATAGCATAAATTGTATTCGTGAATACCGCATATTGTTTATATTGTCATAAATAAACTAAATTATAATTGAATATTTTTACTTTTTTGTCACATATTTCCGGAATATTTAATAACTTACATAAAAAATAAATATTTTCCCGATTTTTAGCACCTAAAAATCCGAGCCCTAGTTATAAATAACACTGAATGTAGTGTTCCGCCATCGTCCTAAAGATTATTAAAATTGGAAATTGGAACTGAATCGCAAGATGGAAGAATACAGGGAGACTTTGTAATCGTGGACTTACGTGCTGACAGTGTACTCACACACAGCGCGGCAGATCCAAGACGGGAATACGGAATTTGATGCGTCTCTAGTCGTTTCGTGAGCAGATGAAACAGGCTCGTTCCTGAAAGGCTTGGAGACACTTGGAGTGGTACGTGAGGCCTACAGCCGGGTCGCCTGGTAACCAACCTGCTGACAGAGTCTCTTTACTTAGAGAAACTGCTGATGGAAACAAGACTTTTACTAATGATTGAATGTGATTGTCAGTTAGTACGTCTTGTTTCTTACATTGAGAACAAGGCCAGTGTGTTAGGTAAAAAATCAGAATTATGACGAAAGTGTTTTCGTAGCCATGCGCGTTCACTTGCGCACCACGATTAGGATGTATTATTTATTTATCGTATGGATTTTAGTGCCGGGAGTGTCTGAGGACATGTTCGGCTCGTCAGACGCTGTAGCTGCTTCAACCGAACACCCATAGGGTGAGCTACAAGTTCCGTTCAATTTCCAGTAGTTCCAACTTTCGCTATCAGATGTCACTGATACCTAGTGGTGAACATTAGAACATTGATAGAGCGTTCCAACGAAATATAACCTAGAAATGTAGCTTCACACAAGTTTAGTCTGTGGAATGGTATTTTACATGGGACCGCGGGCTTTTCTTCCCCTCCGAAGGAAAGCATACTGAAGGATTTTAACGCTCTTAAAAAATCCGAAGACTTTGCCCGGGTTTGAACCCACTATCTTTGGCACAGCAGTTCAGCATGCTACCAACTACTCCATCGAAGCCGTTACGATTAGGATGAGGAGTGGCATCAAGTCCGGAGTTTGTGGGTTCAAATCCCTGCACTAACAGTGATGTATTAAGTGTAATAGGCTACATATCCGCCGAAACGTTTCTACTGTAAGCCTAAATGAACAGGATCTGATGATGATCGCATGACGATCGAAGCAAGTCAACCAATTAAATACCCCATTTTTTGTACACAAGGTGTGTAAATTAAATGATAAATAAGTCATCTAATATTTCTTCCAGGTCAGGTGTTTGAATGTACTCCACACCTAATATAATTGGGCACAATCGCGTTGACCGACTGAAGAGCAATATATAATAGATAACCAAGTAACACTGCAAGAATGGCTTCTAATAATTCAAGATTTATGCTTGAAGGAAAAGTGATGTCTCCTACAATATATAAGGAATAGGCTATCATCAACGTATAGTAATAAGTAGAGCTCTGCTGGGATAACCAGATTTGGGGGGCGTGGTGGCGCAGTGGTCAAGCTGTTGGCCTCTCAGCACGGCAGACCGGGCTCGATTCCCGGTCAGTGCATGTGAAATTTTCCAAGTGAAATGCCATGTCCTGTGGTTCGGATTCCACGTAAAAAGGAGGTCCCGTGGCGTATGATCTCGCAATTAACGGTCACGTACAATCTTCCTTCCTTCGGATAAACCAAACGTTATCCGCATCCGCACGACTTTTATCCGAATCCACTGACATTACAATGAAATGAAAATCCACAGCCTGCTTCCAGTCTCCGACCGGGTCAGGAATGGAATGAATGAAGCCCCCATCTAGCGGCGAGGATATGAACGGTGCCGGCTGCCGAGACCTGACGCACTCCTCTGGGGCAATGATTAAATGAATGACAGATGAAATGAAATGATAGTGGAGAGTGTTGCTGGAATGAAATTTTGACAGGGAAAACCGGAGTACCCGGAGAAAAACCTGTCTGCCTCCGTTTTGTCCAGCACAGATCTCACATGGAGTGACCGGGATTTGAACCACGGACCCAGCGGTGAGAGGCCGGCGTGCTGCCGCCTAAGCCACGGAGGCTCTTGACATTACAATATTATTTTCAAATTATTAGATAAAGCATTAAGTATTAAACCAATACATTTAGACATTTAAGGAGAAATTCGTTCTCCTAAACTAGACTGTGTGTGAATCGCAAGACAATGTTGACTGAGTTTTGTCCCTCTGAGTAACGGCAAGTGAAACAGCGGGTGGGTAATTATATACCTACGCAGGTACGTCCACACTAATTGAGGGTATTCCCATGATTGGCTTCTCTCAGTTGTATATTATTCTCATACAATCCAAACGAAAGCAAATAGGGAAATAACTAAACACGTGAAAGACGCAGATCTTAGCAAAACCTAACATTATTTTAAACAAGTAGTTCCGTGAAGAACTATACAGCCTAGTTTCATATATACTACTTATGATAATTGCCTCTATCTACATACAAAATTTCAGTTTGATTACTGTAATTGATTCGTAGATATTGAGAACCCACTAAATATTTCGGATGGTCACCATGTTGGATTTTATATATGTAGGTCATAGAGTTATGTGCTGTTACATGAAGATTATTGTGTACGTGTAGCATTCAAACTTCAATCGCATAATTAGGACACAAGAAGTAACAAGGAGATTTTAAAATTTCGCACAGCTGCCATCTTGTGGTTATGGAAACAATTGAAATAAATTAGATGCCAGTGGATTAACATTCGTATAAGGATTTACTGTACCAAGTTTCACTGCACTCGGATGGTTAAATTGCGAGAATCGTCCATGTGAATATTTATACTTCGCGTCGCCGCCATTTTTGATTTGTGATCACCAGGTTATTTAAAGTCCTATAAGGTGAACTTAAGTTCTTAGCCCATATGAACATTAAAAATTCAGTTTGATTGCTGTAATTGATTCGTAGATATTCAGAGCTGTCTAAATATTTCGGATGGTTGCCATGTTGGATTGTTAAATGTATAGGCCATAGAGTCATGTCCATTAAAGGAAAAGTATTGCGTTGGTTCATTATTCAAACTTTCACTTCGATCGCATGATTACGACACAAGCAATAAAATCTTAATTTTAAAATTCGCAAAGCCGCCATCTTGAGGTTATGTAAATAATTGAACTAGATTAGATACCAGTGCATTAAAATGTGTATAAACATTTTCTGTACCAGATTTCATTGCGTTTGGAACATTAAATCGCGAGAAAGGTCTATTTAAAATGTTCAAATTCGCTTGGCCGCCATGTTCATTTTGTAGTTAACCGGTTTTTGAAAGTCTTATAGATGAACTTCCAGTAGTGCCCTTTATCTCCGTACAAAATTGCAGGGTGATACCGCTAATAGTTTCCGAGATATGTAATGCTGGTGAAATATTTCGCACATCCGCCATCTTGTGGTTATGTAAACAATTGAACCAAGTTAGATGTCGGTGCAATACAATGTGTATAAACATATACTGTACCAAGTTTTATTGCGTTTGGTTTGTTACCTCGCGAGAAACGTCTATTTAAATGTCGCAAATTCGCGAGGCCGCCATGTTGGTTTTGTAGTTACCAGTTTTTCAAAAGTCACATAGGAGAACTTCTGGTAGTTCCCTTTATCACCGTAAAAATTCCAGGGTGATATAGGGAATAGTTTCGGAGATATTGAATGCTGGTGAAATATTTCGCACATCCGTCATGTTGGATTGATGAGACGTACCAAAATTTGAAGGGCACGGTCAGGGTCGTCCGGAATAGTGCTATGAACTTACCGAGTTTCATTGAAATCGCTCCAGTCATTTAGATATTATTAGGGGGACAAACACACCTCTCTCTCTCACACACACACACGCACACACACACACACACACGCACGCACACGCACACACACACACACAGACAAAAGGTAATCTCATCAGTCTATTGTTTTCAAAATTGAAAATAGGATAAAAATCCAGTTCAACATTGTATTTTAAAAACTATCCGCAAATTTACTCCAAACATTTTCCGCAGCGTATCCGCTATCCGCTCAGCCATGCGAACTATATCCACATGGCGAAATATTTTGCGGATATCTGCGGGTTTATCCACGGATATCCGCATCCGCGCAGGGCGTTAGTAATAAGTCTGTGATATCTCTGCTGATTTGTTATGATAGGTCTCGCCTGATGTTCCCGATGTTACAAGATCGAGTCCTTGGCATTTATGTGTGCGCAAATGCATGGGAGATCTGTCAGTACATTTACCGCACGTTTAGCATCCCCTTAGGTGCAAACCTCTGGCACCCAAACATCTCTAAAAGCCGCAGTAGTTCAAAGGGACGTAGAACCAATAAAAAAAACAAAAAATCTTCTAGTTTTCTTTTTTGAGAATTATTCAGTGATATATTTTGGGTCATACTAGACCCGAGGTTAGTTTAAGTGTCAAATGATCCATGATATTGGCTGGTGGTTAAAACGTCATACCTCTTTCAATCCCTGGCGAAACAATACAATTGTGTGGGTTGCTGGATACATTGTGCAGCCTATTCCATGTACACACATCAAAAAAAGTTTTGCATCACCTCGGTTCCAAGAGTTCCGGAACCTTTAAATACAAAGGGAATAGAGATCAACACAAACAACATTTCAGCTCGTTTTATTGCTCATGAGACCCACACATTGCATGTTGTACCATCATACAGCTAGACTTTCAGCATTTGTGGTCCAGATTGCAGTACACACCACTACCTCTAATACCCAGTAGCACGTCCTCTTGCATTGATGCATGCCTGTATTCGTCGTGGCATACTATCCACAAGTTCATCAAGACACTGTTGGTCCAAATTGTCCCACTCCTCAACGACAATTCGGCGTAAATCTCTCAGAGTGGTTGGTGGGTCAAGACGTCCATAAACAGCCCTTTTCAACATATCCCAGGCATGTTCGATAGGGTTCATGTCTGGCGAACATGCTGGCCACTGTAGTCGAGCGATGTCGTTATCTTGAAGGAACGCATTCACAAGATGTGCACGATGAGGTCGAGAATTGTCGTCCATGAAGACAAATGCCTCTCCAATATTCTGCCGATATGGGTGCACTATGGGTCGGAGGATGTCATTCAGGTATCGTAAAGCCGTTTCGGAGCCTTCCATGACCACCAGTGGCGTACGTCGGCCCCGCATAATGCCACCCCAAAACATCAGGGAACCACCACCTTGCTGCACTCGCTGGACAGTGTGTCTAAGACGTTCAGCCTGACCAGGGTGCCTCCAAACACGTCTCCGACGATTGTCTGGTTGAAGGCATATGCGACACTCATCGGTGAAGAGAACGTGATGCCAATTCTGTGGGGTCCATTCAGCATGTTGTTGGGCCCATCTGTACCGCGCTGCATGGTGTCGGGGTTGCAAAGCTGGACCTCGCCATGGACGTCGGGAGTGAAGTTGCGCATCATGCAGCCTATTGCGCACAGTTTGAGTTGAAACACGACGTCCTGTGGCTGAACGAAACGCATTATTCAACATGGTGGCATTGCTGTCAGGGTTCCTCCGAGCGGCAATCCGTAAGTAGCGGTCATCCACTACAGTAGTAGCCCTTGGGCGGCCTGAGCGAGGCCTGTCATCGACAGTTCCTGTATCTCTGTACCTCCTCCATGTCCGAACAACATCGCTTTGGTTCACTCTGAGACGCCTGGAAACTTCCCTTGTTGAGAGCCCTTCTTGACACAAAGTAACAATGCGGACGCGATCGAACTGCGGTATTGACCTTCTAGGCATGGTAGAACTACAGACAACATGAGCAGCGTACCTTCGTCCTGGTGGAATGACTGGAACTGATCGGCTGTCGTACCCCCTCCGTCTAATAGGCCCTGCTCATGCATGGTTGTTTACATCTTTGAGCAGTTTTAGTGACATCTATGAACAGTCAAAGGGACTGTATATTTGATACAATATACACAGTCAACGTCTATATGCCGGAGATCTGGGAACCGAGGTGATGCAAAACTTTTTTTGATGTGTGTAGTTGTGAGATCTGTTTGCTTTTCATCAATGGCTGCCAGCAACCGCTGATCTCGAGGTTATTATTAGTCATTAGATTCGTATGAGCATTACATACGCGAAATTACATATTTAAATGCTATGTTAAGGCACAGGGTCATTATCTATGTGCGCCCTGATAAACAAGGCAAGCTAAGCCAGCTGTGGCTGGCGCAGATCTCAGGCGCTCGTACCCGGTTCAGCAGTTCGTATCTTGGCTGAATCTTGATCATAGCCTTCAATGAATTCGGGCGCAGTACTGTGCCCGTTTAGACCGGAGTCCGCACGACCACATATGCATTTTACCAAGAATCAGTCAGCACGAGAGTCGAAATATCCCGGGGCGCCAGATGGGTTAAAGCTAATCGCAAAAACGACATCAAATGAAAAAAATGCTTTACTGATTTTTGGCTCAATGCAACAATAAGGATAGAAGGAGATTCAACTGGGCATAACACATCATGTAAAATTATCTCATTTTATTCTGAATTTAAAATTGACTGCAAAATAAAATGCTCAAAGCAGCATCATTCATGTGTGGCGACCCACATTACTATTTACACAATGTACAGAAATTTTCCAACACATTGGACATTTATCTTTGGAGACACAATTCTGATTATCAGTCCAGTAGACTGTGTTCCAAAATTATATCCCTTATTTATGATTAAATCCAGTTCAAATTTAATTGTCTTTACTGGAAATACTGTAGTTCACTGGTTGAATTTTTACATAATATTAACACTCGTAGAATAATTGTTCATAGAATTTTTAACTTTCACTTATTTTTCCAGTTTCAAAAAATATTGTCAAAAAATATTATTATCTCTGAATCAACACAAATTATGTACACATATTAATAACAACATCTGAAAAGTATCTGAACCTTGAGCATAGCATCGAAGAACTGTGCGAAGCACAACAAAATTAATTGTTCTTCTGACATTAAACGTTTCGAGAAGTGACTCGATTATGAACTTCAAGTTCCTAACAAAATATATGATTTCTGAATCATCAACTTGATCAATAAATTGTTGGACCATTCAACTATTTGATTTTCCACTTGGAATTATTATTAAGAAAAATATTTATATTTGTGGCCATTTTAGTAACTTTCACAACTTGCAATTCTTGAACAGAATGCGGAAATAAGAATTGTAGCTTCATAATAAATTCATTTAGTTCATGACACTAGGATTGAAAACATCCTTCAAATTATTCGTGGTTATAGAATTATTTTTAATTGGCAGTGGCCCATTCTATTATTTTTATAAGAACACAATATTCCAACAACAACGGCAAAGGTCTTCCTCTTAAGAAGAATAAAATACTATCATGACAAATCCGGGTTCTAGCAAAATCAAAGTCTTAATGGAATCCGTAAACAAGGTTGAAATAAGAACTGATGGTTTTTAAGAAATAACCTTTGGGTCATTCATACGACGCAATGTGTAGTTCCAATACTCCTTCTTTAACACTGAGTCATCGAACCTGCTATTTGATTGATGCTCAAATAAATACCTCCTCATTCCTGCGACTTAAACATGCGCACCTGGGAATGGCATTTCAACTACTCCACACATATAAATTTTCTTCCCAAAATTTATACAATAAATCAAGCCTCTGCTTATTATCAAAACTGGAAGATTTATAAACTTACAAGTTTATTTTATTTTACCATTCAGTTCAAATCGTGAAGTTACCACACTTATGATACTCTCTATTTCACTTTCGAATGTGTATCTACGTCATGATTTTATATAAATACAAAAAAAACCTAATTTGATACAAATATCATTTGCTTCCCGTTTCATGCCTCTCCGTGTTATCTGAAAAATATACTTTGCTCATTGCAAATATTAACTGTTCAACCAGAACTGTAATGTTGGTTGAATGCGGGCTTGCGCTAACCACTATCCTTCGGAAAATCACCTGTTCCAAACTAGAAATGATTAAACTACTTCATAAGCTCTCTCTCAATGAATGTGATTATTAGAAAATATAAGATCCAAGAATTATTTAGAAAAGTTATGAAAATCATTATTATTATTATTAGTGGATTATTATTATTATTATTAGTTATATTATTGTAAATGTGTTTAATTATTATTTCATTATGTGAGAATCCACATGTTCAATTCTTCGAATATGGATAAAATATCCATTTCTCAACAAAAATAATTATTAACTTTTACAGTTACCTCGGCTGATTACCGTGATTATCAAAAAATATGAAACATTCAAATAAATGCTCGTTATGCTCGGTCATCGATCCTAAACTGTTCTGAGTGCTGAAAATACTCAGAACAACTCTAATATGTCTTGCGTAAATCATTGCAAGATTTAAATACGAAGAAAAACAAATGTGTTGGTCATCTGCAGAAAATGAGTTTGTTCCAATTAGCTAGGCATAATATAAAAGTCAAATGTGGCTTACATTTCTCGTTGGTCTTGAAGCGTAGTGAACCTGGTCTGTACCAGATTTATCCAGATACATGCCCTATTGGACACGCACGTCTAAATCCTTGTATCGGCCGCCATTATATACCCACAATCTGTCTAACACGACATAGTGGAAATATTTCTTGAAGTTTGAAGTAACTGCTGATCCATTTTAATATTGGCTTCAATTAAATCCATAGCAGTTCGCTTAAATGGGGTCAGATCCAAATGATCTATTCTCAAATACGTCAGTTGTAACATAACTCACGGTAATCTTTTCAGTACAAGAAAACACTGACAGTCTAAATCAATCAACGGCTGTTCTGAAGATCGTTCCCTGGGCATGGTTTATCACCATCTATCATGCGCGAAGCAACTTATAATTTCCCTTTGTCGGCTAATGAACAACACCGTGATAGACTGGCCTTCAATATACTGAAAGATCGGAGTGGTTATCAAGTTACAATTTATGAAACTGACTAATTGGATTAAAATATCCAAGTATTGAATTATTATTACTGGACTGTGACAAAGCTTGGGCCGGTCGGCTTTTATTCAAAACGGTCGGGTCCACGCTGGATCACGCTGAAATCTGGAAATCCTCATATCTCCTGTGTCTCTGATCCGATTCACTTGAGACTAAGTGCATTCTCTTTCATTTGGCCGTGCCAGTAATCTGATCCAAGTCTCAAGTCTCTACTCCATGGCTAACTATTTAATCAACAAATAGTCTCGACCTCTGCTACTACTCGCTACGTCACTTAACATGCTCTTGGCTGCACAAATTTTCCATTCCATTCTAGAAGTAATGGAGCGCGATATTCAAATATCTCAACTTTCATAAGCGGCTGTAGCCTTTCCCTTGATATCTAGGTGTCTGAATCTTGGAATACCCATTCCTAGAGTTGGGCACAGTACCAATGATTTATTGTAGGAATATCTTCAATGGAGCCTCCAAACCTTGAAGTAAACCGTATGCGATATACATTCCACAGCAAAAGTATGAAGATTTAATAAATCATAATTGTTTTCAGCAAATATGTTATAATGAATATTTTCACACAAAAGAACGACAACTTGAAGATGATTTATTGTAGGAATATATTTAATTGGGCCTCCAAACCTTGAGGTAAACCGTATGCGATGTTTCCTCTTACACATTTCCGTCCCATTTCCGTCCCTTTCCATAATCACTCCCACAAAAAATATCCAGCAACTGAGTGGAAAGATGTTACACATCAAAAATAAAATAAAATACAGGCCCACACAATTGTGTGACCAGATGAGAAAAGAAATGCTTGTGATTCAAATGATTAAATGAGGTCGTATACACCTATTCTTTGGAAACAGCTACGAAGTATGACTCGATTGAACTTTGGTCTACATGCGACTTATCACGCATGACTCTGGATGTTAGCAGGGGAAGTAAGACGAAGTAATATGTGGGCTATGTAAAGAGAAGAGTCCTCGATAGCTGTTCGCACTTTCTTCCTAGTGCCGAGCTTCCCTTGTATCCCGGGGCGGAATAAAGGCTAATAGCACTCGAGGGCGCTGGGGCGTACTGCATGCTAGCTACATTCTCCCTTGGGGCTTGGCCTTGCAGTGCTTCCACCGCCCTTTCTGATGAATGTACACCGATTCACTCTCATCATGTCTCTCATGACTCTCGAGCAGAACATTTGTTTTCTTACCATGCTGTCGCTGCGAGTAAAAACCCACTATATGAGAATGTTGCTCTTTGCTGTTCAATCTGTTCCGTCAGATAATCACCCTACAAGTCCACTTGAAAATACGGTCTAACACAACAATTCACCTAAGGTTATTAGTCTATTTTCATTTATGAATAAAAGTAGGCTGATGAGATCTCCTTTTGTCCGTGTGTGTGTAGCCTATGTGTGTGTGCGTCAGTGTGTGTGACCCCCGTAATAAAATCTAAACGGCTGGAGCGATTTCAATGAAACTCGGTAAGGTCATAGTGATATCTTGGCCGACCCCGATCGTGCCCTTCAAATTTTATTACGTCTCACCAATCCAACATGGCGGCTGTTCAAAATATTTCACCGGAATTCTATATCTCCTGAGATGTTGTAAGGTGACAAAGGGCACTACTGGAAGTTCACCTATACAGTATAAAACTTTCAGAAACCTGTTAACTGCAAAACGAACATGGTGGCCAAGCGAAGTTGAAACTTTTAAATTAACTTGTTTCGTGATTTAACCATTCGAATGCAGTGAAACTTGGTACAGCAATATGTTTATACCCATTGTAATGTACTGACAGCTAATTTAGTTCAATTGTTTACACATCCTCAAGATGGCGGCTGTGCAAAATTTTAAAATTAAGATTTTATTTCTTCTGTCCTAATAATGCGATCGAAGTCAACGTTTGAATAATGAACCTACGCAGTAATCCTCATCTAAAAGTATATAACTCTATGGCCTACGTATACTAAAATCCAACACGGCGACCATCCGAAATATTTAAATTTAGACGATTCTCAATATAGGCCTATATTAATTTATGAAAGCAATCAAACTGAAATTGTGTATGTTGATAGTGCCAATTAACATAAGTAGGATATATAAAAAATAGGCTAAATAGTTCTTCACGGAACTGCTTGTTTTCCTCTTTATATTATGTCTGGCAGAATTAACCGTTCTTCGAAAGGAACTGTGTACATATCTATTAAAATATCCCTCTCGGCACGCCGAAAGTCCTCACTGAGTCCTTCACCATAAAGAAATGTTGAAATCTTACAAACCAAGTTAATATGTTAGATTGAGTCTTAGTTTATAAACTAACTAGCAACCCGACCCTGCTTCGCCCGGGAGAAAGCATTACGTGATAAGCGCTTTTTTTTTCTCCAGTGTCAATGTCCGTTTTACGTCTCGACATGATGGGTTAAAATCACTGATAACCCGGCCAAGTTAGTCATGCAAGGTTACAAAAATTCGCATAGAGCTGAAAATTTGTACTAATGGTCGAAACATCATTATAAATGAAATGTGCAAAGTCCCCATCGATCCGACGACGGAAAAAAAATATTCAATGTCAAAGTTCGCAAATACGGTTTTTTTGCGTATTTCGAACAAACGGTAAGTTTTATCAAAAAATAGATCAAACTAAAATTGTAGATCATGCCATTATCTATAAAAATTGTCTCATCACTTTTTTTCGTAAGAATCGACGTTTTTGAGATATAACGATTCAAAAAGTTGTCTTCTTCATAATACGCACACGTTTCCACGCCACTTGTGAGGTAGTGTACTTGGCGCGTTTTTTAACGTGATTTGCCCGGTAGGCCTATTCCACTATCTATTGTGATCCTGTTTAATTCAATAATAATATTTAATAATAAAAATGGTACTATTGGAAATGATGAAAACGGTGTGAATTTTAAGAAATTGGGGGAAATTATTTGGAATCATCTAATATTTCTGCTTCCTCGTGTTCTTGTTTTTCTTTTTCCTCTTCTTCTTGCTCTTCTTCTTCCTGCTGGTTGCAGGTAAATTGTCCTAACAGCGATGAATCAGATGGCTCCTCTCTGATATCGTATGAACACTCTTCTGATGCAAAATGCAGCTGCAAAAAAGTTGGATTATTTTGTTCATTAGCATGCACCAGTTGTCAAGGCCAGTCATGCTCCAATGTTGATTGCCATCAGAAGAGTGTTCATGCTATATCAGTGAGGAGACATCTGATTTATCGCGGTTAGGACAATTTATCTGCACCCAGCAGGAAGAGGAAGAAGAAGAGAAGAGGAACAAGAAGGAAAAGAACAAGAACATGAGGAAGCAGAAATATTAAAAGATTCCGAATAATTTCCCCCAATTTTTTAAACTCGCACGTTCATAAACCACAATTTCCCCAATAGGTTTCTAATGAGAGACTTAAGGAGAAAGGTTGTTATGATTTTATTTCAACCAAATGATTATAGAACACTATTTACATTTCAGTTAGAATTCCAAGTTCTACGTTCCCTAACTTAAGAAGGCAATCACTGAAAATTGGATCATCATAACACTCACCGGTTATTCAATATTTATGAAATTATACGATTTGAGTATTCATTTCTTTGATTTACTGTTTCTAAAATCCATGAACAATGATAAAGGAAAGACCTCAGATGTTAAAAAAGACATGAAACAGGCGTCACAGCAGTTAAAATGTGAAGTGGACAGTAATTATGGAGCATATTTTCCTACAGCAACAGTATCTGCAAATCGCACACTTCGTACATTTTTTTGAAAGTCACTTTTTAAAGAAAGTATAGATACTTATGAAATTAGAGTGCAATTCGTCACTGCTAATGTCTATTCTCTTTCATTAGAATGCTCATTTGTCACGATTAGTCTCTTGTAAGCGCCGGAGGAGGGATCTATACTACTGAAATAATATATATGATTAAATATTATTGAATTAAATAGGATCACAATAGAGAGTGGAATAGGCCTACCAGGGAAACCATGTAAAGAAACGCCAAGTACACTACCTCACACGTGGAGTGGAAACGTGAGTATACAACTTTTTGAACTGTTTGTATCGTTATATCTCAAAAACGCTGACTCTTAGGAGAAAAGGTGTTGAGACAATTTTTATAGATAATTGCATGATCTACAAGTTTATTCTGATCTGTTTTTATGATAAAACTTACCGTTTGGCTAAAGAACGCACAAATACATATTTGCTAACTTTGACCTTGAATATTTTTTTTGCCGCTGTCGGACCGATGGGGACTTTTCACATTTCATTTATAATGGTGTTTAGACCATTAGTAAAACTTTTCAGCTCTCTGCAAATTTTCGTAACATTACCGCTATTTTTTGGGCTAATTTGACCGGGCTATGACTGGACTATTAGTTATATTATCGTGGAGATGCATGTGCAACAAATTCTTGTCAGACGTAATTTAAAAATGGCGACGTGCATGAAACACAAATCCCCCTTCCGTCCAATCTTAACTTGACTGTGAATTTTGCAGCCCGAGTTGCACTTCCAGGGAAACTCCAAACACAACCACCCTTCTCAGAAGTCTTAACTCAACACGACTCAATGGTTTGCTGCTGGCTGTATCTGGGGCAATAGGTTCACCCGCTAGCTAGGCTGTTACAGGGATGATAGATTCGCCCTTAGATAGGTCGTGTAAACTGATGCCTCAGTATTTGAATGGACATGGTTGGAAGAAATTAAAACGTAAAAACACTCATAGTGGGCGATGTACTGAAGATAGACATACAGTATGCTCTCCCGGACTTTTTTGTAGAACTTTTCATGCTGAACAATTCTTACACTCATAGTATTTAGATATGTTTAACAGTTTGCCCAGCGTATGCTTACAAAGCGCTCGGACGCCAGTTTTTTTACTTTTCCACCGAAATCCTTACTGCTCGGCTTCCTTTGATGATAAATAAATTATTTCCTACAGAAATCATCCTCGAGATATCCTTTACCGAATGGTGAAAACCGCATGAAAATCCATCCAGTTGTTCTCTAGTTTACCCGTAACATCCAAGAATCGGGGACTTTGTTTTATACTAAGTAGAGATTATACGCCAATCAGTATAATTTAATATAATATAATCCTCCTTCCGTCAAATCTAAATTAACTGTGAATTTTGCGGAACGAAAAGTTCACAGGCGAAATGAGAGTTGCACTTCCAGGGAATGGCGAGGTGAATGAAACTCAAATCCTCCTTCCGTCTAATTTTAACTTGACTGTGTTTCACAGGCGAAATGAAGAAAACCCGAGTTATACTTCCAGGGAAACTCCAAACACAACCACCCTTCTCAGGAGTATTAACTCAACACGACTGGACGGTTTGCTGCTGGCTCCTATCTGGGGCAATAGGTTCGCCCGCTAGCTAGGCTGTAACAGAGATGATAGACTCGCCCTTAGCTAGCTCGTACTCTGTCGCCTCAGTAGTTAAATGGACATGTTTGGAAGAAATTAAAACGTAAAAACACTTATAGTGGGCGATGTATTGTAGATTGATATATGCTCTCGCGGACTTCTTTGTAGAACGTTTCATGCTGAACAATTCATACACTTCTTGAGATATTTTTAACGGTTTGCCCAGCGTAAGCTTACAGAGCGCTCGGACGCCAGTTTTTTTTCTACCTTTCCACTGAAATCGTTACTGCTCGGCTTCCTTTGATCATAAATAAATTATTTTCCACAGAAGTAATCCTCGGGATATCCATTACAAAATGGTGGGAACCGCATCAAAATCCATCCAGTGGTTCTCTAGTTTACCCGTAACATCCAAGAATCGGGGACTTTGTGTTATACTAAGTAGAGATTTAGATTTCAATGTTTAAATATTTCTTGCTAACGAAGGGCTCAATGAGGTTTGAAGCTTGTAGAACACCTTATCTTGTTTTGTGACATTAAAATATTGAGAACAATATGTTCAGTAAAGAACATTTAGCCTACTTTCTCCTAAAGGCATGGGTATTGTTATAACTCTTTGTCCTTTTCAAGGAGTATAATTGAATGTCGGTTGTAGTTGTTTGTTGAAATACAACGAGCTATACGGATATTTAACATGAATATGAGGTGCCCTTTGCTAGTGCTACCTCTGTAAAAAAAATTGCACTCAATTCGGTTTCACCGTGTTTGAATTGATAGGGGGAATCGATTTGCACACATACATGACCGATATCTGCAAACTATTGGGCTGATGATCTTGTAGTTTAGTCAAAAGACGCTCGCCATTTGAATATAATGTTGTTGCAAAATTTGGTAGAGATCGGATGATTAGGTTTGTCGTAATTTGATTTAAGCTTTGAACATTTGGGTGGCCGCCATTACGTTTTCGTCAAGATGGCGGCGATATAAAACGTAACAATGAGGTGCCCTTTGCTAGTGCTACCTCTGTACCAAATTTCGTTCAATTCCGTTTCACCGTGTGTGTTTTCACACACATTCAGAGAACAAACACACACTCACACACACACACTCACACAGACGCAACCAGACACACAATTTTTGGCCCTGTGTAAATCTCCTAAGTCTACTTTCATTTTTTGCAAAAATCGAAAGTAGGCTAAAAAAAAGCGGATATTAATACCAATATCATGATAATAAAACGATAAGGTGTACTGTATGCTTCGCAAAACTCAAGCTCTTAAGCCAAAGGGAGTTAGAAAGTGCGGTTTGTGCCATGATCTGCCAAATCGTCTCAATC
The DNA here is from genome assembly GCA_946902985.2 of Meconema thalassinum. Lineage (NCBI taxonomy): Eukaryota > Metazoa > Arthropoda > Insecta > Orthoptera > Tettigoniidae > Meconema > Meconema thalassinum. Next base: position 59,274,333 of record OX336399.1, read on the forward strand.
GGACAGCAAAAGTCTTGCATTTCTTTAAAAGTCAACGAATATATCTTCATTTGTTTAAAAAGTTCGTTTATCCAAAATAAACAATACGATAGCCCCTGTCGGAACTGTGCCGCTTAAAGCCCGCATAACACTAAAGCCGGCCGGGCGGTTCAACACATGCGAGATTTCTCGCACAGGCCTTCAATTTATTTGATAAAATCCTCACTCTATTATTAGTAGGAGATTCGTTTGAATTTGTGGTTGGATATGATTATTAGCATTATTTTAATTCTTATTATTATTATTTTACGCTTCGAGCCTCCGTGGCTTAGGCGGCAGCAGCCAGCCTCTCACCGCTGGGTCCGTGGTTCCAATCCCGGTCACTCCATGTGAGATTTGTGCTGGACAAACGGAGGCAGACAGGTTTTTATCCGGGTACTCTGGGTTTCCCTGTCTCAATTTCATTCCAGAAACACTCTCCACAGTCATTTCATTTCATCTGTCATTTATTTAATCATTACCCCAGGGGAGTGCGACAGGCTTCGGCAGAAGGCACAGCTCATAACCTCGCCGCTAGATGGGGGCTTCATTCATGCCATTCCCTGACCCGGTCGGTCGACTGGAAGCAGGCTGTGGATTTTCATTATTTTACGCTTCGCTGTGGCCCAGTCAGATATGAAATGGGTAATTAAATAAAAGTATTGTAGCGAACATAGATTCATCTAGAAATCACGTCATTCAATGCAACATCCTGCCTTGCGTACTGTGTCTATGCTGTGGAATGAAAGGAACGGAAGAAAACGATGTTTTTCACATGAGATCATTTGTTATCGTAAAGCTAGTGGATTGACAAATTCTTTGTTTGTCCGTTTTCTGTATACGCATAGAGATCAGCTGGTTTACCGAATAATGCGACGAATAATTGCCCATGAGATAAACAATCGTCTTCTGAAGTCAAACCGCACACTTATAAAGATTGTACTTGAGCTTTATTTATAGCCATAGCGAATGCATGGCGTATTGGAAATTGAAGAGGTCGTTTTTACTTGAATGCCATGTCGGTCGGGATGAGTAGTATCCGAGAAAGTAGTACGTCTTCACCTACAGGTGGCACTATGAGAATTGTCGCTTAAATGAGATTGCTCATCAATTTCTTAACTACTAGTCACATGCCATTACATAACTTTGGCTGATTGATGTTTCACATTAATATAATTGGCACTCGAAATTTCAAATTCATAATGTCTGACCGTAATCCGGGAATTTCTAAAGAATTAAGAAATTCCGTTGGAGAATTCACTATTTCATTTTGGTTCATCACGGAGTCAATGGATTTGTATGTCACGGTTTCACCTTCAATTCTGTTTAGAATGAAGATGTTCATAACGTTAACGTCTACATTTTTAGCCGCTAGAATGGCTCTTCCGCTCAACCACGCATGATTTTGATAATTTGTTTCGATGGTTTGGAAAACCTTGTCTGCTAATTCTTGCTTTGAATTCACAATGTTGCAGAAATGAGATGGAAAGGTAACTTTCCCTGTTTCTGAATTTCCAGGTGCAGTGCCGTTACCCAGTTCGAGTAATTTTGTTGAAAATATTTAAGCTGTTGGGTCGTTTTGAAGTTGAACTATCATATTTCTATCATGTGGTCAGGAGAACTCCTAAACATACGCAGTTCTCCTGGTAAGCACGCAATTTGCCTAACAGTGGTGGCCAAACGGTGGGATATCTTACAGGGGAGTCTTCGCTCTCGTTTACGGTCGGCGGCAAACTTCTATGAAGAAGGTATCCAAAAACCTGTGCCACGCTATGAGAAATGCCTGCAAAAGTTCGGCAGTTATGTGGAAAAGTAGTTTAAGAGGTGTAGAATATTGTGCAATAAATAATTTTTCTGTATCTGTACACAATTTAATTTTATTACCAAACGGAACTTACTTTCTGGACGTGCCTCGTATATTTATGTTGTGCTTTCTTGACGCCTTCTACGCAGAATATCTTCGGCCATGTATCCATTGTATTTCGCCCACAATTGTGCTGGCTGTGAAGGGGAACATGTAGATAAAATAATTGCCAATAGTGTCCGTATTTGAAATGGATCAGAAGGGGTCGCTGAATCTAGTATGAAGATGTACACTCTACTTTCTATTCACGGCGTTGCCTAGGTCAACCATCTTTAAGATGGGCATTGTCCTTTAGCAATTTTTACCGGACTATCATGATACAGAGTTAGTCGTTGTCGCCTAGCGACAATATGTCCGTGAAGTAATTGGATTCAACTTTGTAGCATGCTGAGCTTCTATGCCCAAGATAGCGGGTTCAAACCCGGCCGAAGCCGTCGGATTTTTTAAGAGCGTTAAAATCCCTCAGTATGCCTTCCTTCGGAGGGGAAGTAAAGCCGGCGGTCCCATGTCATAGATGTATGGCACGTTAAAGAACTTTCCACTAAGTACACCTGTGTGAAACTAAATTGTATAAGTTAAGAATGTAAACAACGCTCTTAGGTTGCTACGTTCGTTGCCAAGAGCCGAGTGCGGTGGCGTCTAGTAGCTATGTTCTGAACTAGGCCTAGTAGTCATTGACGGTGGCGTTTGGCGGCCAAAGTAGGAACTATTTGAAAATATCAAAGTTGCAGTCCTTACTTGAATTTAAAAAAACAGATACACACACTAATACAGTCATAACACCGGTTATCAGACAGATTCTACACACACCCAAAGTACACGGGGCTACATGACCGCGTTGTCGCAGCCCCTAAACTAAGGAACCAACCAACCAGATTCAACTTTAATTGTTAAAAAAAACTTTTAAACAAATAAATATATTTCCGTACACCTTTCAAGAAATGCAGGATTTTTCCTGTACAATTGAGACGATTTGGAATATTTTGGTACAAACCACACCTCGTAACTCTCTCTGGTTCAGGAGCTTGAGTTCTTTGTCGGATGTAATTAGCGTATTTTATAGATATGATGTCATGAGTTCATTCTCACAACTGAAACAATCACGCAGCGAAAGTGGACTAATGAAGCTCTTGACTTTGATTCTCTTTTTACCGCACAAGCCTCGTTATGAAACTAGTAACGAAGTTGAAGTGTTATAAAAGCGATGCTTGCCTGAACACGCACACTTAATGTTTACATTTCTGTATCTTTATTATTTAACGCTGAGCTGTGCTGCGGTGCGATGTGGATTTTATCGGCACACGCCTTGTGGTGGTCACGTCAGCCGCAACTTAAATACTCTTTCATCTTCATAATATTGTTGCTGTTGGTTCTTTAGGGGCTTTGTGACATCATGTTTATGTCTGTGTACTGTACAGTTTGTCTGTTAACCTGTGTTACTGTGGTGTCTGTATTACTCTGTGTAATTGTAATTGTGGTAGGAATTGTTTAGGAAGCGGCCGTGGTCTAAAGTTAGGTGCCGTTCCAGCACTTGTCTGACCAATTCTTATGATTCTTAACTCATTGAAGTCTCTTTTGTTCCACAGCAATTTTTAACCTCAGTTTCTTTAAAGGGCGACGACACTTCAGATCCATCTTTTTGAAACGCTGTTGTAAAGATTAGAATATGGTTTGCTTCTCCAATAATAATAATAATAATAATAATAATAATAATAATAATAATAATAATAATAATAATAATAATAATAATCATAATAATAATAATATCGTATGACCTCGGGTGTCGGGTGCAAGCTTTAATATTCACTCCAAGAGGGCAGCTTGCATGTCGAATTTTGTTGTTCCTTGGAGCGCTATGACAGTCAAGAAGGTTAGATATCTAAGCGCCTTGACACTATAGCGCTTTCTAGTAGAGAATGGAAGAACTTGTGTGTTGGTGGAAAATCCCGAGATTAATTTTGCCATTATGAACACGGCCTACTGAATTCAAATGGGCTATTTAACATGCATGTATGTCGTGATTTTTGTCGCCTTTCAAAAATCACTTACCATGGTCAGGAGCGAACCTGCAAGCTTGGGGTTGGTAGTGCGGCACAATAACCACTCACCCTCCGTGGCAACTACTTCCCCAATACTGATCCTGAATGATAAAATCGAGTTTGTTCGACGTTGCACTAATCATTTTTTTAAAGAAGTCTGCGTTGTTGAACTGGTGAAGTATCCTCTCTCCACGATGGTATGGTCTATGATTAAGCAGCAAGGGTATTGGGCCTCAGTATATTGTTCACGGTACAACGTGGCAGGACCAGTACGAGCTTGTCTGAAGGATCGAAATTTCCCTTCAAGCATCAGAATGGTTCCCGAAAACGAGGTTTCACTTCCATGCCTGATTCAGCTCCATGCAACAAGGCTAAATCTGTAACAGCCTTTCTAAATAAAATAAAAACTATTTTTGACTGGCCGGGCAATTCTCCAGATAGGAATCAAATAGAAAACATTTGGAAGGCACTGAGGAAAGAAATTACTAAAGAAAAGAGGTGTCATTAAAAGTAAGACCATTCTTCTAGAAATACTTAATGAGGTTTGATGAAGCCCATATATTGGGGTGTTCGCTGGAAGTAGCTACAGACTCAGGCGAGCCGAACATGTCCTTGGACACTCCCGGCACTAAAAACCATACGATAAATAAATAAATTGGGGAAATGTCGAGAAAATGCAATACAAGTGATATTTTTTCCAAGAGTGTTTTAAGTTATTATTCGTACACAGCAGGGGTTCTCAACCGGTGGGTCGCGACCCCCTGGGAGGTCACAGGACGTGTCTTGGAGGGGTCCCGAGATACGGAGAAAAAGTAAACTAAATTACTAATTATATACATTGTGTCCCGCACACTCATTGCGCGATTTCAAGTTGACCTACTGAAGAGTTACATCTGGCAGTTCCCGGAAGACAACATTAAAAGTTAAAATTCATTTTCCACTGGTGTCGCTTTAAACACATTTACTTGATACACCTGCTCACTGAAACCCAAATGTCTCCAAAATTACTACACCTACTGTATTCGCTTGAAAATTGGTACCGAGACCATTTCTGAAGATTTCTTTGTGTGTAAAGGTTGCAAATCTGCAACTTATCACCCATATTTTTCAATCTGAACATTGACAAGGCAATGAAGGAAATTAGAGAAAAAAGTAGGAATAAAGATTTAAGGAGAAATAATTTCAACACTGAGATAATTATGCTCATGATAATAGCCGATTCACCAGAGGATTTGAATGAGATTTTAAATGGTGCAGACTCCGTCTCAAGAAAAGAATTCTTGATAAAAATCAATGAAGAACAAAAAATAATGGAATGCAGCCGAAATAAATCAGAAGCCCCCATTGACGTCATACTGGCAGGTGAAAAGCTAAAGGTAGTAGGAGACTTCTGTTGCTTAGGAAGCAAAATAACCAGTGATGGATGAAGCAAACAGGATATAAAAAGTAGGTTGGCTCAGGCAAGGAGAGCATTTCTACAGGAAAGAAAATTGTTGACGTCAAATATAGATTTAGCCTCAATCAATCAATCAATCAATCAATGTCTAAAGGCAATGTCTTGCCGATTAAACCATTGTCTTCTGTCTTCAGCTTGTCTTTTCATCTCACAATATGAACCACATCCTACGTTTTACATCAATACTTGAAGGAATTGCTTCCTAAATCGACCTCGTCCCTACTTTCCTAAGACCTTTCCTTCTAGTAGATTGGTTAGAAAGGTATTATGACGCACAGTGGGTCCAATGAATTTAGCTATTCTTCTATGTACTGTTACCATCAGCAGTTTCTTCCCCTGGATTTCTCGCAGTATACTTTCGTTTGTTCTTTTTTAAGTCGAACTGACCTTTAGCATTCGCCTCCAGACCCACATCTCAAACGCTTCAAGCCATTTCCTATCCTGTTCTCGAATTTTCCAAGATTCACATCCATTTAAGAGTACGCTCCACACAAATGACATCACAAAATCTTTCCTAATCTCAATATCTAGTTGTATATTGGTCAGAAGAGTTCTTTTGATGCTGAATGCTTGTTTGGCAAGCGCTATTCTTCTTCTTATCTCTTTGCTGCAGCGGTTATCATTTGTGATTTAAACTTCCGAGGTAAGGGAAACTGGTGACTTGTTCCACTACTTTGTTAGCAAGCCTGATGTTGGTATGATTTCGCTCCGGATGTTTACTTACTACTAATATTTTTGTCTTCTTCACGTTAATTGTTAAGTATAAATCTAATAAATATGACAGTATATTCAGCATCTTGGATAATTCCTTTTCTGAGTCTGCAACCACTGCTATATCATCTGCAAAGCGAACATAATGGATTTGTTGTCGTTTTATTCTAATTCCTAGGTATGAGATAGTCATTTTTGAAAGCCATTGTCTGGAGCGTGGCACTCTATGGAGGTGAAACTTGGACTGTTGACGCAGCAGAAAAGAGGAGATTAAATGCATTTGAAATGTGGTGTTACAGGAGAATTATGAAGATCACATGGGTAGGTAGATAGAGTAAAAAGTGAAGGGTTTTTAAGTCGAGTGTGAGAGGAGATATGTTTTTGTTGACTGCTAATGAAGAGAGAGGTTTGCTTGACACATACTAAGACACCGAGGATTAGGAAACTTATTCTTAGTTATGGTAGAATGAGTCGAGGACAAGAAATGTAGGGATAGGCCAATGGTAGAATATGTTGAACTGCCTCGGATGCAAGGTGTGATAGCCATGTAGGAATGAAGCTATTAGCTCAGGACAGGAAGAATAAAAGTGCTGGATCAAACCAGTTAAAAGATTGAAGACTTATACAACAACAAATCCCCTTAATTTATCCTGAGCAGAGTTTGTCTTGGAGCAGAATTGGTCGGGACACAAAACACACAGTGTTATGAACTTGGGCTACAGTGTCTGCGTGCAGGAAATCCTGCCGCAGGTGTACCCGCAATCTGGAGCTTGTGTAGTGTACACAGCGTAAATCTTGCACGAAACCGCATTTCTAATGCGGTGATAGACCAGCTGTTGGCACGATGATTTACTTCTCGCAACAGTTGCCGCGGGAGACAGTCTTCGCCAGCTGATTCCTTCCTTTCCGACTCACACGACGACGTTTTGATTTATTAGAAAGCGATTAATTTGCAAATTGTCTTACATATTGTCCCCCAGGGGCTCACATCTAGTGGGACGTGGGTTGGCGAACACGGGGCCCCAGTTAAGTCTGGCATTGCTTCCACTTACTTGTGCCGGGCTCCTCTCCGTCTTCTTTCCTGTCGACCTCACTTGGTCAACTCTTGTTCTCTTCCGATCTCGACGGTATTAGGGTATCCGAGGCCTAGGGAGTCTCTTCCTTTCTCGCCTTAATTGGCCCTTGTTTCATCATTTCTGATACCCTTCTTCTACGAGGGGTCAGCCTTCTTTTTCTTTTCCTTTTACCTAATGCCTTGAGCTAAAGGCCCTTAAGGACGCAGGGTAGGTACAGCCCCACCACTTCTGGTGCACAGTAGATATTGCTACACCCTCAGATGCTCACGGCTAATGAGTTCGGGAGTTGGAAAGCACGAGGGATTCCTGAGCTGGGTCCGTCTTTCCCCCTTTTATCCATTACCTGTGGGGCGGACACTCTCTTCTTTCACTATCTATCTGCCTTTTAAGGCTATCCTTCCTTCCAAGTCCCTCAAATAACATTCTTCGAGTGTTGAGGATATTTCTTTTTCTCCTGTCCTTTATTTGCCTTATTCTCCTTTTGTTTTCCATTTCTTCTTCTAGTTTATAAGTTAGTAGTTAGATTTAGTTAATAGTTTACATTTCATTATCATCTTCACGATCACCCAAACCATTAGGGGCCGATAACCTAGATGTTAGGCCCCTTAAAACAACAATTATCATCATCATCATCAACTTACATATTGTTAGGTGAAGTGTATTCATCGAGAGTTGCATTAATAATTATTGGGATAAATAATAAATAGCAGTTAATTTCGTTTAGATTAACTTCAAAATAGACCATAATTATTGTTTTTTTTTTGTTTGTTTGTTCCGTATTGAATTACAATTAAGTTTGAGACTAACACATATGGTACCAACCTAGACAATACTTATATCTTTTTTATTTATTCTTCGTTGTACAATTGTACACTGTTTTAAAATAAATGGCTTATTTTTAAACTAATTTTGTTTATATAAACTCTCGTACACCATAGTTATTGATATCTCGCCAGGAGATGGCAGTCGGGTTTGAACTGCAGTTGTCTTTCCACTCACTGCATATCGCGCATTCCAAAAACATTAAGTTGGTCACTGTTTCCATTACTGTATCCGATACTGCCATATTGTTAAATGTAAACACAAAGGCTTGTATGAATATCGACAGTAGGAAGGAAGGTAACAATATACACACACGTGAAGCAAAATAACAAATTATCATACCGGAAGTAGCAGCAACTGACTGCCAGCCGATATATTTAGGTTTGGAATAGGCGGGCCGCGCATGCGTACTGCAAGTCCCCCCCCTTACCCCGTCGCAGCGTGTTGAACTGCCATCTCCTCGCGGGATGACATTAGTTACCGGGTGAGTTAGCCGTGGTCGTTTAGGCATGACTGCTGGCAGTCGCTCACATCCGGGAGGCGAGGAGGTTCGAATCCCTTCGCCGGCAACCTTGAAGATGGTCTTCTGTGGTTTTCCATCTTCGTTCCAGGCAAATGCCGGGGTTGGTCCCTAACTATTGGCCACAGCTGCTACCTTCCAACTCCTTGACCTTAGATTCAAACTTTCCTTCCCAGACAACACTCCACACGCGACGGTACTTGTAGCTCACCCATCGGGTGTCCGCCTAGAAGCAGCTACAAAACTGGCGAGCCGAACATGTCCTCGGACACTCCCGGCACTAAAGCCATACGCTAAAAAAATATGGCATTAGTTATGTTAGTGTTATTGTTGCATTAACCCTTCAGTGCATCAACCTTCTTTTTTTTTACAGATTTACATAAGACGGGCCTGTATGGTCCAGGTATGGACTATAGAGGAAATACTGGTGTGACGTCAATATTAATAATACCAATGAAATGTGAATATTTCACTACGTTCATTTAGGTTCTAAAATGGAAATTTAACATCGAAATGAGGAAATAATTAGAACAAATGTGAAAATTCCTAGGTATATACACGAATGTGTGATTTGAAATCACCATCACACCGCATGAAACCATTAAATTAACAAACTATGGCGTTTGCTAAGTTTTCTGTCAACATCCACACATCTTGTATAATAAAATTAATAAGTAACAGAATGATCTCAAAACATGGGACGGAAAGGCCTGGCTCATGTAAATGTGTGGTAAATTACAATAAAGCTAAATTGTTACTCACCTACAAGCAATACTGTTTGATTGGTTTTATTACTGCTTTTCTCCCTAACTGTGGAGGAATATTGGGAAATTCACACTAGAGGTCCGAACACTTTTACCATAAATGATTGATAAATTACACCCTGGGCCTCAGAGACTCGGCTTATGCACTCAAGGATTCCCGCCCGTGGTTGCTATATGAGAAAAATGGTTACGCTTGTTGAAACGTAGCTAGCGTTTTTGACAATTGTGGTTTTGACCTTGAGATTCGATACACCTTCCTATAGCCACTGGATGCATTGTCACGAGCTTCCATGATCGTATGACGTTACATACAGGAGAAATTATGACCTTTTCTCGGCAGTGACGTTGGCAATAATTTCCGTGTGATTTAGTTTCGCTGTAAATACTATCCACTGTTGTTTCGAAACTTATTATATAAATGTTTGGTTTGCTGAAACCTCACGTGGTTAGGTTGAGGGTGAAAATAATGACACTGACTTTCAAAGTGAATATCATCATCGTCATCATTATCATCAATGTCCGTTTTCCAGCCTAAGCCAGGTCGGAGCAAATATGACACCCTTCCACCTTACTCTGTCTGTCCACCATCCTTCCTTTACCACTGAACTCCACTCCAGGTTTCGTTCTCCCACACTGTCCTTCAGCAAATATAGCCACCGTACTCTAGGTCTTCCTCAACCGACAGTAGTGGCTGCGCTCCCTAAAGCGCTGCGTTAGGTCATGGGGCCAGCTCTCTGCTGACTCGGTGGACGCGTGGGTTCGAGCCCCACCGTCGGCCGTCCTTGAAATGCTTTTCCGTGGTTTCCCCATTTTCAACTCCAGGCAAATGCTGGGACGGTACCTTCTCACAGGCCACGGCCGCTTCCTTCCACATCCTTGCCCAGTTTCATTCACCATCATTCATTTCATCTCTCATTAACTCCTCTCATGAGGTTGGTGTCAGGAAGGGCATCCGGCCGTAAAAATCATCCGCCACAAAGACTTCCATCGCATCTCATCTCCGACCCCGTAGGAAAAACGGGAATAATAAGGGGTAGACATACATACATACTCTAGGTCTTCCTCGTACTCTCTTTCCAGTCATCCGCCTCTCCAAGACTTGTTTCGGTATTCTTTCATCATTCATCCTTCTCACATGCCCAAACCATCTCAATCTGTTTTGCTGGTCTGGCTGCGTGGCTCAGGGGTGACGTTCTCGCTTGCTGAGCCCAAGGTTGCAGGTTCGAAACCTGGCGCAGTCAGCTGGCATTTGAGGGTGCGCAAATGCGAGGGAGCCGTGTCAGTAGATTTACTGGCACGTTAAAGATCCCCTTCGGGACGAAATTCCGGCACCCCGGCGTCTCTAAAAGCCAGTGTAGTTAAAAGGGACGTAAAACCAATAACATTAACATTAATCTGTTTTGCTCCAGCTTATCATTCAGCTTCTGTACATTCACTTCCTTTCGAATGTCTTCATTTCTCACTCGCTCTCTCCTAGTCTTCCGTACAATACTCCTTTCGTCTGCCTGTATTCTATTTTCATCTCCTCTCGTGCCGGGTGATTTAGCCGTTGTCGTTAGGGCATGGCTACAGGCAGTCGCTCACATCCGAAACACGAGGAGGATCGAATCCCCCCGCCAGAAACCTTGAAGTTGGTCTTCTGTGGTTTCCCATCTTCCTTCCAGGCGAATGCCGGGGTTGGTCCCTAACTATAGGCCACAGCCGCTACCTTCCAATTCCTCGTCCTTACATTCACACTTTCCTCCCCAGACAACACTCCACACACGACGATTCTTGTAGCCCACCCCATGGGTACTGCATAGAAGCAGCTACAAACTCTGGCGAGCCGAACATGTCCTCGGACACTCCCGGCACTAAAATCCATACGTTAAAAAAATAAGAAAAATAAAATAAATAAAAAGTATTTTCTCGTCATTGGTCAAGTTTCTGCTCCATACGTCATAATTGGAAAGTAATAAGTCTTGTACATCTTTCTTTAGGCTTCAGTGGTATGCTTTTATCCCAAAATTAAACTCTACCACATTGCTTGCCACGGTGGGTGAGTGGTTAACGTGTCGGTCTACTAACCCCCAAGCTTGCAGGTTCGCTCCTGGCCATGGTAAGTGATTTTTGAAAGGCGGCAAAAATTACGACACCCCTGACATACGATGTTGGCATGTCAAAGAACCCATTTAAATTCAGTAGGCCGTATTCATAATGGCAAAATTAATCTCGGGAGTTTCTGCCAACACAAAGTTCCTCATTTCTCTACTAGAAAGCGCTATGGTGTTCAATGAGCTTAGATATCTAACCTCCTTGACTCTCATAGTGCTTCAAGGAACAACAAAATTCGACATGCAAGCTACCCACTGGGTGTCAAATAACAAAGCTTGCACCCGGCAGCCGAGGCCATACGATATTATTATTATTACAACCACATTGTATTTTCTTGTTGATCTCCATATCTAATCTTGCATTTTCCATCAATTGGGAGGGATTGTTAAAATTGGAGATGTAGATCTGGAAGCACTTCAAATATTTAGGAAGAAGAAAGTGAATACAATGAATATAAATATTGAATCTATTATATAGCTTTGGGGCTGTTAGGTCAAGTGGAAATATTTAAAATACGGACGTTTGAAGACAACTTCTTGTCCCTTTATCAAGGTCTGTGATGAAAGACGGAGTGAGTCAACAATGGCATAGAATGATATAGTTCCCATACTTTCCTGGTTAACGAGCGACGACTCAAACGAACGACAGTAGCACGCGCCGACAATTTTTCTCAAAAAATCCCCCACAGGTTCCATTAATAATGAACCCTTTTGCCGACTGTCATTGGCATATCGCTCAGTTCGAAGAGGATGAGCTGTAACTGTCTTCCCACCCGTAACTCGTAGCAATGCCTACCTGACAGGTTTCTACGGCCGCTCTGCGCGGTTATGGAACACGCTGCCAGGGGATGTCAAGATCTTGCCTCTTTGGAAATTCAGGCAGTACATAAAAAAGGTACATTGTATAAATAAGCTTCTGTATGAGTGATTGATTAGAGCCTCCGTGGCTTAGGCGGCAGCACGCCGGCCTCTCACCGCTGGGTCCGTGGTTCAAATCCCGGTCACTCCATGTGAGATCTGTGCTGGACAAAACGGAGGCAGACAGGTTTTTCTCCGGGTACTCCGGTTTTCCCTGTCAAAATTTCATTCCAGCAACACTCTCCACTATCATTTCATTTCATCTGTCATTCATTTAATCATTGCCCCAGAGGAGTGCGTCAGGCCTCGGCAGCCGGCACAGTTCATATCCTCGCCGCTAGATGGGGGCTTCATTCATTCCATTCCTGACCCGGTCGGAGACTGGAAGCAGGCTGTGGATTTTCATTTTCATGAGTGATTGATTGTCTCGCCGAATGAATGAATGAATGAATGAATGAATGAATGAATGTATGGAGTGATTTAGGTGACGAAAATGCGTGCGTTAGAGAGTGAGTGAACTATGTTAATATTCTAAGTATGTAAATAATGCAAACATCTTCGTAAATCATGTAAATATTGCAAAACCAAAAGTAGATGTGAATTGTGCCAGTGAAACATGTAATATGTATGTGGGGCTTGCCCTTTTTAACTAGACCTTCCATATTTCAGTTTGATTTATGGTCAATAAATAATAATAATAATAATAATAACCATTGTTCGTTACTAACCAATAGCTGAAGCTTCCTCTGTCACTCCACGTGGACTGCAAAGTCCCACCCTGGCGGCTAGCTCGTGTCCCACGCAGGTATCGTGTGTCCAGTGTTGCACATCTGCATATATTTCTGTCCAGTCTCACTGCTTGCTCTCAGTGGCTACGGTGGAAAATTGACAACGCTGTGCGTCGCGCTGGAAAAGCCTTGGCTGACATGGAATGTTAATATATCCACCCTTTCACAATAAAAGGTGTAAGATAGGAATCCATATCGAAACAAATAGTTACTTCATTACCTCCTGAAGTGGCTTCGGTGGCGTAGTTGGTAGCATGCTGAACTGCTGTACCCAAGATAGCGGATTCAAAGCTGGCCGAACACGTCGGATTTTTAAGAGCGTTAAAATCCTTCAGTATGCCTTCCTTCGTAGGGTAAGTAAAGCAGGCGGTCCCATGTCATAGATTTATGGCATGTAAAGGATCCTTCCACAGACTAAACTTGTGTGAAGCTACATTTCTACGTTAGATTTCGTTGGTACGCTCTATCAAAGTTCCAGCGTTCACCTCTAGGTACCATCGACATCTGGTAGCGAAGGTTGGAACTACTGGAAATTGAACGGAAACTGTAGCTCACCCTATGGGTGTCCGCTAGAACCTAGAAGCTGCTACAGCCTCTGGCGAGCCGAACATGGCCTCGGGCACTCCCGGCACTGAAAGCCATACAATAAATAAATAAATAAATAAATAAATAAATAAATAATACCTTAATTACAAATACATACACTCATACAGGCAATCAACCAACTACACGGGGCTAAATGACCACGATGTCCAAGCCCCTCAAATGAAACAACAACAACAACAACAACAACGAATTTGACTCTTTAACAAAGCCCAGTTCGGACTTTCTACAATACCCTCAATGACTACATTTTGTTTGATGCTCAAGGCAGCATTATCTATTCCCCTCTGCATAAATATTTCCACATTTCTTGAAACGCTGAAAGCGGTATGTCTTAGTTTCCGCACACGTGTGGCGAAATGTATTAATTATTCAGATGTGATGTGCTCTGGATGTTGTAGCCTATTTCTTGACAAAGCTTTAACTGGCCCACGTGTGAGAGATTTATTGTTGCCCCGTGTCTCCTGCCGCCGTATTTCGCTATCACAGTAACTCCGACACAAGCACAAAGACGGGTAGCACCATTCGTCTACCTCCGTTAGGGAGGGCCTGATACTTTTCTTTTGCTCAAGTAGGGTGGTGGAGATACGTCTCTTGCTAGATTGCGTGTTAGTCTTCAGTCATTTCACTAGTTTGATGCAGTCTCACTGTCCTGAGCTAATCGTTCCTTACCCCCAGGTGCTCACATCTAGTGGGACGTAGGTTGGCAACCACGGGGCCGCAGCTGAGTCCGGCATTGCTTCCACTAACTTTGCTGGGCTCATCTGCGTCTTCTTTCCTGTCGACCTCTCTTGGTCAACCATTGTTCTCCTCCGACCCCGACGGTATTAGGGTATCCGAGGCCGGGGGAGTCTCTTCCTTTCCCGCCTTAATTGGCCCTTATCTCATCTTTTCCGATACCCTACTTCTGCGAGGTGTCAGCCTTCTTTTTCTTTTCATGTTATCTCCTGTCTTCTTCTCAAGGCCCTCGAGGAGGCAAGGTGTATGTAGCCCCACCACTTCTGGTACACCCTGGATATTGCTACACCCTCAGGGGCTCAGGACTGGTGAGTTCAGGAGTTCTCAGGGATTCCTGAGCTGGGTCCGGTTTTTTCCCTTTTATCCACTACCTCTGGGGCGGACCCTTTCCTCTTTCACTTTCCTATCTGCCCTTCATGATTCTTCTTCCTTCCTAGTCCCTCGATCCACATTCTTCGAGGGTTGAGGGCATTTCTTTTCCTCCTGTCCTTTATTTGCCTTATTCTCATTTTGTTTTCCATTTCTTCTTCTAGTATATAAGTTAGTAGTTAGTTTTAGTTATAGTTTACATTTCATTATCATTTTCACGATCACCCAAACCATTAGGGGCCGATAACCTAGATGTTAAGCCCCTTAAAACAACAATTATCATCATCATCATCTTTTTAATCTTGGTCTTCCCCTACAGTTCTTGTCCTCGGTTTTTCCTACCACAACCAAGTTGGCTATTCTTGGGTTTCTTAGTATGCGTCCTACCAACTTATCTCTTCTCTTCATTATCAGTCGCCAGAAACATCTCTCATCTCCCACTCGTCTTAATACCTTGTCATTTGTTCACTCTATCTACCCATCTTATCTTCATCATTCTCCTGTAACACCACATTTCAAACGTTTCTATTCTCCTATTTTCTGTTGCACTAACAGTCCAAGATTCACTTCCTTAGAGTACCTCGCTCCAGATAAAGGCTTTCAAAAATGACTTTCTAATATCTAATTTTATATTTGATGTCAAGAGATTCCTTTTCTGAAGAAATGCTCTCCTTGCCTGAGCTAGCCTACTTTTTATATCTCTTTGCTTCCTCCATTACTGGTTATTTTGCTTCCTAAGTAACAGAAGTTTCCTACTTCCTTTAGCTTTTCACCTGTTAATTTTACGTTATAGATTGTTATTACTTTATTTAATTTTATAGCTTAATAATTAGTAAAATTCCAGTACAGGTATTAAGGTTTTGTAGGTTAAGAATGACATTTTTGAATATTTACTTATTATAAGTTGCATTGTATAGGGCGCCAGGAAATGTTCTCAGCAGTGCCTACAAGCGTCTGCGAGAGCTAGCATCAGCAGTTACGTTGGCAGCACGACTGCCGCTTGTATTACAACAAACAAACAGTAAATTAGTACTCATGATGATGATGATGATAATTGTTGTTTTAAGGGTCCTAACATCTAGGTTATCGGCCCCTAATGGTTAGGGTGATGGTGAAGATGAAAAGGAAATGTAAACGTATAGCCTAACTAAAACTAACTACTAACTTATATACTAGAAGAAGAAATGGAAAACAAAAGGAGAATAAGGCAAATAAAGGACAGGAGGAAAAGAAATGCCCTCAACCCCCGAAGAATGCGGATTGAGGGCCTTGGAAGGAAGGAGAGCCATGAAAGGCAGATAGGAAAGTGAAAGAGGAGAGGGTCCACCCCACAGGTAAGGGACGAAAGGGGGAAACCGGACTCAGCTCAGGAATCCCTCGGGGTTGCCAACTCCCGAACTCACCAGCCGTGAGCCCCTGAGGGTGTAGCAATATCCAGGGTGCACCAGAAGTGGTGGGGCTACATACACCCTGCCTCCTTGAGGGCCTTGAGCAGAAGGCAGGAGAGAATATGAAAAGAAAAAGAAGGATGACCCCTCGCAGAAGGAGGGTATCAGAAAAGATGAGACAAGGGCCAATTAAGGCGAGAAAGGAAGAGACTCCCTAGGCCTCGGATACCCTAATACCGTCGGGGTCGGAAGAGAACAAGAGTTGACCAAGTGAGGTCGACAGGAAAGAAGAAGGAGAGGAACCCGGCACAAGTAAGTGGAAGCAATGCCGTACTCAGGTGGGGTCCCGTGGTCGCCAACCCACTTCCCACCAGATGTGAGCCCCTGGGGGGAAATTTGTACTCACCACAGCCATTCATAACATATATGCTGGAAGTGCTGATGACACACATGCTGGGTTATTGCAATACACACTGACGATTTAGACAGCGTACAGCTCACACGTGTGGGATTCATCCTGTCAAGGACACCGTGCTGCCAACTAAACTGCTGATGCTGGCGCCCTGTATGTGGTTATGTGTAAGAGAGGGTCAGGAGCACTAACTTCGCTACAATGAAGGCATCAATAATAATAGAAATAATAATAATAATACGCTTGAGGACTGTGGAATTACGAGTTATTACTCAGTGTACTTGACGTAGGCCTAAGTAGCCTGCCTGTGGTGGGTGGTTACATGGAAATCCAAAGCTATTATTCCACTGGGTTTGCGGTTGGGAATCTGAGTTGGGCTTTGAACCCTCGTAAGATATCGGGACTGAAGATTAGAATGCAACGAGCCACAATTAGATCAAACACGGTTCGCGCGCGCACACACACACCCCAACAAAGGGTTGCGGAGAAGGCTGGCAGTTGGAGGTAAACACAAGAGTCAGAACCTCGGTGATTATAGTGTGTGGTTCACCGTAACTTGCCAAGTGACGGTGCCCAACCATAATGTTACTTCACGTTATAATGGCTCGAGGTCGTAGCGTTGCCAGTGAATGATGGCGGTAGAGATTGCTGTATAAAGGGGCAAAACATCTAGATCATTTTTCAGTAAGGTATATGGGGATAGTGAAGATGAATATAAAATGAAAATAATACTCTTTCTGAAGCCTCCGTGGCTTAGGTGGCAGCACGCCGGACTCTCACCACTGGGTCCATGGTTCAAATCCCGTTCACTTCATATGAGATTTGTGCTGGACAAAGTGGAGGAAGGAAGGTTTTTCTCTGAGTACTCGGGTTTTCCCTGTCACAATTTCATTCCAGCAACACTCTCCACTATCATTTCATTTGTCATTCATTTAATCATTGCCCCAAGGGAGTGCGACAGGCTTTGGCAGCGGTCACAGTTCATATCCTCGCCGCTAGATGGGGGCTTTATTCATTTCATTCCCTGACCCGGTCGGTCGACTGGAAGTTGGCTGTGGAATTTTCAATACTCTTTCTACAACTAGCTCTATCAACTGAGTTACAAACAAAAATAATGCACAACAACAACGACAACAACAACAACAACAACGTATTATTATTATAATATATATATATATATATATATATATATATATATATATATATATAATTCGTTGAGGCCATCTAGGACCACGTTAAGTCTTGCTACACATGGCAATTTGTTTCGCCTTCCTCTGAGCCCAGAATTCCCTCATTCTATGTGAGTGGGCCATCTTGCGCTCCGCTGTCCAAGTGGTACCTTGTCTTCTTTTCGGGTTCGATGTCCCGTCTCGGGTTAGCCCATTCGTCAGTATCTTTTTGCGGAAGAGATCTCTATTGAAGGCGTCGTCGGGTTTTAGATGCAGCATTTTGAGGTCGTCTTTGGTATTCATAAACCAGGGCATTGTGGTTTTGGGTTTGGAGTCAAAGAAATGAAAAATCTGTTTAGTCAGCCTGTTTCCGTCCATTCGTTTGAGATGACCGTAATACCGTGCCCGCCTTTTACGGATCGATTCTGAAATGTTCTCTATTTCACTGTAGACTTCTTTGTTGGATTTTTTATAGTGGATACCATTCTTGTAATTTGATCCCATTATACCTCTGACGATTTTGCGCTCTTTTTTCTCCAGTTCTTCAAGGAGTCCTTTATTATAATTATTTTTATTATTATTATTATATAATATTTACAATAATATTTCCCCGATGGAAATTGTACAAATACCGAAAATCACCAACAATAACATCAAGCACGATATACACGATTCGCAATTTAGGAACTATAGTAATTTCATCGTAGTATTTAAACAACATTTCTATCTTCTCTCAAGCACATCAATATGTTTGGGGAAAGACTCTAAGACTGAGGCAGGTAATGAGTTCCAATTAGCCATACCACGGTTAATGAAAGATTATTTCCCATAATTTGTTCGCTGTGGTCGGACCTTAATTACATGTGGATGATCTGCCCTGCTCAGGTAGGTGTGATTTCCCAGACGTTTGCTTAGTTCTCCCCATGCTGTTTTTTTTTTTTTTTTTTTTCGTTTGGTCTCCTGAGAGGCCGAGTGCAGGTCTTTCTAGTCGACGCCCGTGGGCGACCTGCGCGTCGGGATGAGAGATGGAATAGATGAAGATGAATGAAATTGGGCAAGGATGTGGAAGGTACCGTCCCAGCATTTGCCTGGTGTTGAAAATGGGAAACCACGGAAAACCATTTCAAGGACGGCCGACGGTGGGGCTCGAACCCACGTGTCTACCGAGTCAGCAGAGAGCTTGGCCCCATGACCTAATGCTGCGCTTTAGCCAGCGTAGCCACTACTGTCGGTCCCATGCTGGCTGATTAGTGCAGGTGTTAAACATAGCGTAGAGTCTGGATTTCGTCCTTCTATTTTCCAGAGATTCCCACCCTAGTTTTTATATCATTCGAGTTACTCTACTTCTAAGATTAAAATCATTGAGCATAAACCTAGCAGCCTTCCTTTGTAATGGAATGGAAGAAGGAGGCAAATAGGTAGAACTGCTCTCAACGCTCGAAGGTATCCCAGCATTGAAGCTCCACAGAGGTTCACAACTCGTGAGACGTGGGTTAGCGATCACGGGATCCCAGCTGAATCCGGTATTGCTTCCACTTACATGTATGTAAAAGTTTGAAGCCAATTCTTTCAAGGGGCGTGGTGGCGCAGTGGTCAAGCTGTTGGCCTCTCACCACGGCAGACTGGGTTCGATTCCCGGTCAATGCATGTGAGATTTTCAAAGTGAAATGCCATGTCCTGTGGTTCGGATTCCACCTAAAAAGGAGGTCCCGTGGCTTATGATCTCGCGATTAACGGTCACGTAAAACTACAATCTTCCTTCCAATTCTTTCAGTATTGCCTGTACAAACTGTTAGTTGTAACTCTTCACTCGGTGAAAACACAGTCTAATTACCTCCATTGGTCAACTCTTATTCTCTTCTGACCCCGACGGTGTTAGGTTATCCGACCGGGCCCTAGGTTGTCTATTATTTTCCTCTCTTAATTGTACCTTCCTGAAAGCCTACCCTCATTCTTCGAGGGGTAAGACTTCTTCTTTTATTTTTTTACTGTAGTATATCCTGCCTTTTGCACAAGGCTAAGGAAGGCAGGGTGTATGTAGCTCAACCTTTATGGATAGTACTACACCCTCAAAGGACCATAACTCTTTGGATCAGGAAGGTATGTTCCTGAGGGATTCCTGAGCGGGTCTGGTTTCTCCCCTTTTTCCATTAACAATAGGACGGATCCTCTCGTCTTTCCCCTTTCCTGCCTGCCTTTCATGGCTCTACTTCCTTCATAATCCCTCAGTCGCTGTTATTCACCCTGTCTCTTGCAGTTGACATTTGTAGCTTTGTAGTTGGTGAACACTATTATGTCCAATGAATTGTGCCCAATAAATATGTGAATACACTCCTAGAAAAAATTACATGTGTTAGTTATATCACAATTAAATGGGGCAATTCATTGGGTACAATCGGGTTGATCGACTGAAAAGCTACAAATGGCAATTTGTATAGGCAACACTCAAATATAATGGTTTCAAATCTCTACGCTGTATCTTGTATATTCAAGCGCTGCACGTTAGCTAGTGTAACTACGCTAAGTAAAAAAATCATATATATTATTTCAGTTGTATAGATCCTCCTGTGACGCTCACAAGCGACCTATCGTGACAAATGAGCATTCAAATGAAAAAGAACAGACATTAGCAGTGACGAATTGAACTTTAATTTCATAAATATCTATAATTTATTTAAAAATGACTTTTAGAAAAATGTACGAAGTGTGCAATTTGCAGATACTGTTGCTGTAGGAAAATATGCTCCATAATTGCTGTCCACTTCACATTTTGGTCGCTGTGACGCCTGCTTCATGTCATTTTTAACATTCTAAGGTCTTTTCTTCATCATTTTGCATGGATTTCAGAAACAGTAAATAAACAGTAAATCAATGGAATGAGTACTCAAATTGTATAATTGCATAAATGTCGAATAACCGGTGAGTGTTATGATGATCCAATTTCCAGTGATTGCCGTCTTAAGTTAGGGAACGTAGAACTTGGAATTCTATCTGAATTGTAAATAGTGTTCAATAATCATTTGCTTGAAATAAAAACATAACAACCTCTCTCATTATAAACCTATTGGGGAAAGTGTGGTTTAGGAACATGCGAGATTTCTCGCACGGATCTGCTAGTAATTAGATTTATTTAGCTTCTCTGGTAACCGTTATATTTTATCTTTGTTTCCATTTCACTCAAGGCAGTGGTGAATACACCAAGCTGACCAACTGAACCTTTCCTATGACGCCCATAGATCTCGATGCAATGCTGCCCTGTATTGTACTGTAGTTTCTCTTCAATTGGAAGCAGCGCACAGCGGAGACTGATGGCAGTGTGTTGTAGTGTCGTCCCCAGAGACACATTTCAACTGAGCCAGACATTAGGCTTAGTTGAACACTTGCTCATTGTGATCGAGTTTCAGCTGTCTCGTGAGGATTATCTTCAAAGGCAGTCATGATCACAGGAAATGACTCGGGACATGACAGCGAGAACAGAGCGGGAACTAGAAGTGTGCTTGGAACTAGCGGTAGAGCAGTGGAGTAGTCTTGTATATCCCTCAAACTGCGTCGAGGGGTCGTGAACAATTTGCTCTTAAGCAGCGTTTACACCGGAGTTGACAACAGTGTTGCCAAAAAATGTTGACAACATTTACAAAAATCGTACTAAAATTTTTGTCAACATTGTTGCCAACAATGCTGTCAACAGCGAAAAAGTGTTGGCAACATTACCCCCCAGCAGTCGGTAAAGATCGAAGAGTGTTGTTAACATTTTGTTGGCAGCAATGTTGACGGGACTTAAAAAGTGACCCGCAATAATGTTGGCAACAATTCCCCTTCAACTGTTCAGCGCGCATGGTTGACCGACGCGGCTTCACTCGAGTCACGGCTGTTGCTGGTAGTACTGGACTTCTGTTTGTGGTGTCGAACTGTCGAAGTGCAAGTCAATATGGGCAACCTATTAAGTGATTTTGATTGGTCGCGGGATAATGTCCTAAATTTGATCGAGCTCTATCGTGAGCAACCAGTTCTCTGGAACCCGATGGACCCAGACTTTAAAAACAAAAACTTGAAGAACTATGCCTGGAATGACATTTCGCGGGAAATGAAAACCACCAATTCTCCTTTTACATATGATAACGCACGCTGTTGCTATCGCCGCAAGTTTCTTTAGTGTTGACATCTCGGAATGCAGAATGCAACGGTCGAAACGCGCCAAAAATGAGCTAACTTGTTGTCAACAAAACTTACCATTCTCGATATTCGCCAACATTGTTGCCAGCATTTGTTGCCAACTTTTGTTGTAAACGGGGTTTATAACAGGAAGTAGTTTCGTATGCAATTGTTAGTAGTCCCTGTAACTTCCCGCCTTTGTTCCGTTTAACCTTTAATTAGGTATGTGGGGTAGCATGCTGAGCTTCTATGCCCAAGATAGCGGGTTCATACCCGGCCGAAGCCGACGGATTTTTAAGAGCGTTAAAAATCCCTCGGTATGCCTTCCTTCGGAGGGGAAGTAAAGCCGGCGGTCCCATGTCATTGATTTATGGCATGTTAAAGAACCTTCCACTAATTGCACCTGTGTGAAGCTAGATTGGATAGGTTAGGAATGTAAACAACGCTCTAAGGTTTCTACGTTCGTTGCAAAGAGCCGACTGCAGTGGCGTCTAGTAGCTAAGTACAGAACTTGGCCTAGTAGTCGTTGACGGTGGCGTTTGGCGGCAAAATTAGGAACTATTTGAAAAATTCTAAGTTGCAGTACTTAAATTAAAAAACAGATAGCACACACTAATACAGTCATCACAATTAACACCGGTTATCAGACAGATTCTACTCACACCCAAAGTACACGGGGCTACATGACCGCGTTGTCGCAGCCCCTAAACTTAAGAACCAACCAACCAAGGTATGTGGGTAAGAGTTACATATATAAGTGGGTAGGTGGCGTATTCACAACACCCCAACTAAAACTTGCACTATTCTTTTACAAATGTTAGATAAAGACCAAATATACCAAATTCAATCTGTATTACTACCATATAATAAATTATCAGAAGATATTTGGCACCCCAGTTATAAAAATAAATGCCTTACTGATTTCCAATCCTATAGTCTTAATATTTTGGTTTCGTACTACATGTACATTTTAAAGCCGGCCCCGTGGTGTTGGAGTAGCGCGCCTGCCTCTCACCCGGAGGCCCCGGGTTCGATCCCCGGCTCCGTCAGGGATTTTAAAACTAACGTGAGGGTTGGAACGGGGTGCACTCAGCCTCGTGAGGACAATTGAGTAGCTGTCTGACAGTGAGACAGCGCCCCGATCACGAATACCAAGATTAACGGCCGAGGGGACCCGACGCGCTGATCACGCGTCACCCCAATATCTGCAGGTCAAATGGCTGGGCAGCGGTCGCTTGGTCGGCCTTAGCCCGTCATGGGCTGGATAGTGCCAGGGGTTGACTTTTTTGTTGTTTGTACATTTTAAAGCTCAATTCTTCATTACTTCCAGACAATTATTATCAACACAAATATGTAAACTGATCCATTCCTGCACTTCATCCAAAGAAGTATTCATTTCACACACTCCCAACACCACACAGAAGTGACAGCTCAATTTGCTAAGTAGAAACCAACTAGACACGATGGGTAAAGTAACTGGGTATTCGGAGAGCTCACGACACCCCAGCTTATAAATTCTATTGTCGGCAATAATAGACACAACTTTATACAATGCAAATGACGTTATATTAAAAACTCCAAGCTTATTCAAGAAGATACTCAGTTCTTCAACTGTGTAGCCAACTTCTGTTAGAAAAAAACAAGAAGCGAATATTACACGCGGGATGTTCACAACACTCCACATACCCAGTTAAAGGTTAAATGTTGCTGGCAAGGTTCTGCTCAGTTCAGTTTGTGTTGTTACAGTGTGATAATCGTGAGTGGTGCCTCATTCGCCCACGACGCAGTTTATGTGGTAAATGTTGGCATGCGTGAAATACGACTGTATGAGAAACATTAACGAAATTCTTAATTTGTCTGGTTGCTATAAGTTTTGCCTTTTCTGTGAAAAAAATATTATTTAATTTTATGTTTATCTTCTTTACATAACACTCTTAAATTTCGTAGTGGTGTAGTGGTTGGCAACAATCGCCTATAAATGATGCCATTGTTAAGAATGGCATGCAAATTCTGAAAGTAACACATCATAGTAAAATAGCCTAATAATCTTGCAATAAACTGATATCAAACGACAGAGTTATTCGCCTGTACATATCCGGTGCCATTAATAACCCCACGATGTAGTTTGTACACCGGACATGCCACGACGCAGTTTGAGGGATGTTTTGAATTATATTTTTAAATCGCTTATCCTCTCGGCTGGGCATCATCCACGACACTACGAGGGGTCATTCTTCTACCGTTGTAAGGGTGGTGTCTAGTAGCTGAACAGACTTTGAAACCAGATAACTTACTACTGGGGCCGCTACCTTGGGTCTCAATAAGGAAGGATTATTGAAGGGATTTTGGTAGGAAGCCTGCTATGGACCTGTTTAAATGAACTGTTCCAGCATTTACTGTAACTGCTGATGAAAATGGGAAACCACGAATACCATTTTCCGGACGGTCGAGGTGGGATTCGAACCCACGCTCTCCCGATGCCAAGTTATTTTAAATGAACACTTCTCATAATATAATAAATCAGGGCCTTTTTAATGTTCACTCTAATATATCCGGTTGAATGAATAGTCTGGTTTGATTCACGTAGTATGAACGCGCTGTTCGCGCATGCACTTGAGAATATATGTGGGTTAAATTCGGAAAATGTGGCATTAATAGCTCTAAAACGTGGTCCTCAGACTATTGTTCCTCCGCTGTGGAGAGTTGTTTCAAAACTAAAGAGTCTCTGATCATTGTACAAAGTATATTTCGCTGTCATTTCGCATTTCCGAATTGGAAACTTCCAATGGATATCAAGTTCACCAGACTTAACCATCCCAAATATTTTGTTGTGGGAGTACCTTTAGAATAACGCCTTTGCTATTCTGACTGATACATTGCCTAACCTCAAGTACCGACTACAAGAAGCAATAGGTCAAATACACTGGGAAATGCCGTGTGCAGCATTCTGCAATTCAGCGATTGAAGGAGTGAGTCCAGCGAAATGGTTGTCACCTATCCGCTGTCACATTTAAAATGACCTAACCGTAACAAAACAAGAAGTTCCGTGACGAACTAAAGAGCCTACTTTTCATGCCAATGATTATTCTACAGTGTATTAACCTATCGAGAATAATGACGAAATTAAGTTGGTAATATCGAAATGTCCAATTAGTTCGAAATATTCCTGGTACAATGTAGCCTAATAGAGCACTGCAGTTGGCAGCCCAGGTGACTGAATATATTCTTAGTTCCATCTCTTAAGGTACAGTATACAAAATTTGGTTGAAGTCCAATGGACGTTACATGCAGTTTGTTTGATCGCGAATAGAGTGCATGCTCACGACCGAAACTTTACCTCTGGTGGTCGCATATAAATAGGCTTGCCATATTTTTGGTGAATGAAACCGGGACACATTAATATGGGATGACCTTACCGGGGGGTCTGGGGGGTATTGAGGGGGTGTCCAGGAATTTTTAAAAATTAGAAGCAAAATGGTGAGTTTTAAGCCTTTTTTTAAGCCTCTCAAGTGACGGGAGGGGGGAATCTGGCACCCTAAATTGCTAATTCTACACACCTTTTAAAAATAAAAATAAAGGATTGTTTGCTTCATAAAAATAAATAATTTTTCCTTTTTAATGGTAATTTTTTCTAGTCTACATCTAGAAAGAAGTGTTAATAAAATACAATTTAAAATACTTAATAAAATTGTTTAATTGAGCAATTACTAAGTCTTATTATTTTTTGAAAAACTGCAACTTTGTGTTAACTACAAAAACAATTACAAAAAAACTATGTTGATTGTTGAAACGTAACTGATTCATAAAAGATTCTAAAACACAAAAATTCATTACTTTTTACAGCTTACAGCCGTTTACCGGGACATAGATAAAGCCGGGCGGGACACCGGGACAAGAGCAAAATACCGGGACTGTCCCGGTCAAACCGGGACGTATGGCAAGCCTACATATAAACATCACGTTTATTAAAAGTAATTTGCGGAGGACCACTTAAATGTTATTAAGAAAATAATGAAATGTAATGTCATCGAAATCAAATAAAGCACACCGGTCATTGGTTTATTGCACCACATAGTTGCCACTGCCATACACATAATGTAAGATACTGTCGTATACATTTGTTGATCCCCATGGTAACTGACTCCAAAGATACACTTACTAGACTAGTTTCTCCCTTCACATTGCAGGGCTCCAAGACTAATTTTGTCTCTGCATCCGACCTCTCAACAACCATAAATCATGACACCTGTCTGTCTGCGACATACGTGCCCCAGATAAAACATCAGGGGATAAATGAAAATGACGAATTAACTCTAGTGGACTGTATTTACAAAAATGTACATGTTACAAAAGACACAACACTTGATATGCGAAGGAGCTGTTGCTCCGAAACACAAACACATTCAGCCATGATGGCTACTTCACTCTCTGTCCCGGTCACTGCTGCCAACCTAAACATAAATAAATGTCCTTTGCCAACTGTGGAAATAACACAATTATATTCTCCCTGAAAGCAAACATACTCCCCACCTTGAAATACATGGATTTCAATAATCTGAAATGGAAACACTGAAATGTTCCAATGACAAGGACATGAAACACTAAAATATTCACTAACTTAAAACACTGATATATTAACAGTCAAAATTATGTGTCTGCTCAATTGGTAGCGGAGCTACCTTGGAAACTGGTCGTTTAAAAATACCACTGTTGCACTTCACTGAAACCACTCTTACCACATTGTCTTGACCACCATGCGCTTCAGTGATAACACCAAGGGGCCACTGGAGTGGGGGAACATTGTTTTCCCGTATCAGCACCACAGTACCTGGTGATACGTTGCTGGAGGAGGTCGTCCACTTGCTGCGCTGTTGCAGATGGGTGAGGTAATCTAAGGACCATCTCTTCCAATAGGATTGGAGTCTTTGTTGCAGAACCTTATATCTAGTTAACAAAGGCCGTTTACATAATGTTAAATCGGGTTCGGGAAGAGTAGTGAGGGGTTCGCCTATAAGGAAGTGACCTGGTGTCAAGGTAGATGCATCAGAAGGGTCATTTGACAGGGTTAGAAGGGCCGTGAGTTTAAGCAAGCCTCAATTTGCGCAGTTAATGTAGCCAATTCTTCATATGTGAAATGAAGTGTTCCGAGAACTCTTCTTAGATGATGTTTGAGGGATTTTACTCCGGCCTCCCAAAGCCCTCCAAAATTAGGGGCATGAGGAGGTATGAAATGCCACTTAACTCCACAACTACTGGCGAAGTTACTGATCTCCTCTCTAGTCCGTTCCTGAGTGAACAATTTCTTGAGCTCCTTGAGCTCTCTACTAGCACCTTGGAAATTTGTACCATTGTCGGAGTACATGTTGCTGCATAATCCTCTTCTTGCGATGAATCTCCTGAGTGCTGCGAGGAAAGCTTGAGTGGTTAGGTCGGAAACTATTTCTAAATGAATGGCCTTGGTGCACATACATATGAAAATGCATATGTAACCCTTGACAATGGTCTTGCTACGTGGATTGCCGATCTTCAAGTAGAAAGGGCCCGTGAAGTCTGTGCCGGTGTTGCGGAATGGTCTTGCTTGAGACACACGAACTGAGGGCAACTGTCCCATTACTTGCT
The DNA here is from genome assembly GCA_946902985.2 of Meconema thalassinum. Classification (NCBI taxonomy): domain Eukaryota; kingdom Metazoa; phylum Arthropoda; class Insecta; order Orthoptera; family Tettigoniidae; genus Meconema; species Meconema thalassinum. The sequence continues at coordinate 59,301,792 of OX336399.1, forward strand.
GTGTAGTTTTGGCTTTGAACCTGAAGCATTTTGTACAAGTGTTAATAACTCTTCGAACCACCGACTTTCCATTGATGATCCAGTAGCACTGTCTGATGGATGCTAAAGTCAACTGGTTTCCTGAATGTAGGAGTCTTTCATGTTCCCTCTTGATTATTAAATCAGTAAACTGATGTTTAGCGGGCAAAATCATCTGATGTTTGAAATCGTAGTCTTGATTGGAGTTCTCTAGTCTTCCTCCAACTCTCAAGATTTGATCCTTGTCTAAAAATGGTACTAAACTTTGAAGTTTGCTACGTCTTGACACTGCATTGTGTTTCAAAAGATCAGCTATTTCCTCGCGGAATGCTATTGACTGGACTAGTCTAACACATGTCATGTTAGTTTGCTGCAACTCTTCTATTGTTAATGGACCACGTTTCCGTTCTGAAGGTTTGTGTTTAGTGTTGTGCACGAATCTTAAACAGTATGCTAACACTCTTTGTAGCTTGAGATGGGAAGAAAATCTTGTGAGCACGTCTGCAGGATTAGAGTGGACTGAACAACTAAGCACTATCTTGCGTTGCTCAGGAATCTCTGATTCAGGTTGTTGACTGGAAGTGGGCCAGTTCCGTTCCGAACACTGTAGCCATTCAGGGCCATGCCACCAAAGATGATTATTTAAAAGGTTTGTAGGATCAGTTCCTCGAGAAATCAGATCTGCAGGATTGTCTGCTGATGCTACGTGCTTCCAATCCTTGACCGAAGTGTTGCCTTGCACTTCAGCCACACGGTGCGCAACAAATGTTTTCCATTTTGACGGTTCACCTGCTAACCATGCGAGAACAATGTTTGAGTCTGTCCACAGATGAATACTATGGAATTCAATATTGAGAACATGACACATATTTTTAACCACTTGTGACAATAGTACTGCTGCACACAACTCTAGTCTGGGTAGCGTGATCTGTTTCAGTGGAGCCACTCTGGACTTGGAGCACAGGAAATGTGTTATTACGTGACCTTGATCTGTTGACGAGCGTAGGAATAAACATGCACCGTAGCCCTTCAAGGATGCATCAGCGAAGCCATGCAACTGCACCTGAGTACAATTTTCTTGAAGCACAAATCTGTTAATGTATATATATTGTCAATCAAGGGTATTTGAGAATGCAGAGTACGCCATCTTGTAAGAAGATCCGTTGGAAGTTCATCATCCCATCCTATCTTCTCTTGCCATAGTTGCTGCAGAAACATCTTGAATGCGATGACAATAGGACTGATTAGCCCAATAGGGTCATAAATTGACGACACAATCGATAACACCTTGCGTTTGGTCACTGGAGATCCACTTCCTTGTTCTTTCTGCACACCACTGGATATCTGTAGTTTGTCTGTCGCTGGATGCCAAAGTAGACCTAAAGTCTTTATATTTTCTCCAGAATCAATCTGAAGGGGAAGCTGCGTCTCTCTGCAGTCCTTTGGAACCGCCTCTAACAATGCTGGATGGTTAGAGCACCACTTGCGGAGCTTGAAGCCTCCCTTGGATAACAATTGGATCAGTTCACGTTGTAGGAGTAATGCGTTGTCAACCTTACTTGTTCCTGAAATGCAGTCGTCTACATAAAAATCACGAAGAAGGACAGATGCTGCCTGCGGATACTGTTGTCCCTCATCATATGCCAATTGCCTTAAACATCTTATTGCTAGAAATGGAGCTGATGATGTGCCATATGTGACCGTCTGAAGTTGGTACTGCTTGATAAGCTCATTAGGAGAAGCTCTCCTAAGGATGCGTTGAAGGCTGCTGTCTCTGGAATCAACCTTAACTTGTCTGTACATCTTCTCGATGTCAGCTGTAAAGCCTATGGCGTGAGTTCTAAATCTAGCGACAATCGAACATAAATCTTGTTGAATAGTAGGACCCGTCATTAAAATATCATTAAGTGACTTTCCTGACCTCTATTTACAAGAAGCGTCGAAGACAACTCTAGTTTTTGTAGTAGTGCTGGATTTCTTGAATACCGGATGGTGCGGCATGTAGTATGCTACCGATGTTGCCATACTAGAATTAACAATATCCATGTGACCTAGTTCCTGGTATTCAGTGAGAAACTGGTCATAATCTACCTTCAGTTGCGTATCATTGTTAAGCCTACGCTCAAGGTATTGAAATCTGCTAGTAGCTGTTTGTAAAGAATTGCCTAATATACTTGGATCCTGCTTAAATGGTAGTCTGACTATGTATTTCCCAGATGCATCTCGTGTCACATGATCAGAAAAATGCTGTTCACATTCAATCTCTTCTTGCGACTTGACTGGCTCGTGAAGTTCTTCGATCTCCCAAAATCGTTGTACTTGGTTATGAAGGTGAACATCATTACGAAGGAAAAACGTTCCTGCTGCATTGTTTCTCTTTCTCGAGGTGGATTCATATGAACCTGACACAATCCATCCAAAATCTGTGTTTTGTAGGACTGGAAACTTCCCTGGTCTCGTCCTGTGTCCCCTCTGTAGAATTCTAAAGAATACATCAGCACCGAGAAGCATGTCTTGGCTGGGGCATAAAACCTCGGATCTGCTAACTGAATATCATTAGGGAGCTCCCACTCTTCATAGGGTACCTGCTGACTAGGCATGTCGCTTGTAATTTTGGATAGGACCAGACATTCAACATTGTGACGTGTGTTGCTTATGGAAGACTGCACTTCAATGCTCACACTATACTTGGCTTCAGACATGAACTGAGAAATTCCTTCGATGGGTGTGAGATTCTTGGCCTTTTTTAAGCCCAAATTTTGAACCAAACTCTCGGTTACAAAACTGCTTTGACTGCCACTGTCCAATAAGCAACGAGCTAAGTGTAGCCAACCAGCACTATCCTTTACCTTTACTACAGCTGTAGAAAGTAGAACTTGAGTTTGTGGTTTGAGTTTCATGGTGCAATAACTGGAGGAGTTACCACGAACTTGAGCATTGTGAGCCTGGTTGGACTCGGGGTTTGAGCATCTGCTGATAGCTCCTTGCTGAGACTGTTTAGACGAGTTGGCATTGAATTGCTGATTCCCAGAATCAAAATGCAACAGTGAGTTGTGACGACCGTTGCAAGTTTTGCATGTTGACTTCGAAGGACAAGAACTTATAGCGTGTGATTCATGCAAACAGTTGTAGCAAAGCTTGTGCTGCTTAACTAGGTTGTATCTACGATTAACATCATAACCTAAAAATTTATCACATCTGAAGATTGGATGTTGCCCCTTACAGGCTTCACAATTATTGTTAATTGCAATGTATGAACTACTTGTAAATGGTTGTTTCTCATGCTTGAAACCATGCTTAGAAGTTTTATCTTGAGACAATCTGCTGATCTTATCACTGTGACCCTTAGTAGGTGAAAAATCAATTAATTCAAGGGTTTGAGCCCGCCTTTCAAGATATTCTAACAACTCCGTAAGTGTAGATAGTTCCTTGGATTTGTTGCTCATTTCCCATTGCTTACGTGTGGCTTCAGGTAACTTGTCAAGTATGATTTGACCTATTATGATTTCATGTAGGGGAATATTCAAATTCAAAGACTCAACAGCCTTTAAATTGGACTGTACTTGATTCAAAAGTGTGCGTAGACTAGAAGATGATTCCCTTTGGACGATATCTGGAGATAACAGTAATTTGATATGTGCATTTACTATTACCTTTGAATTGCGGTATCGCTTGCAGACCGTTTCCCAAGCTAGCTCAAAGTTATCTGCAGTAAGAGGAATGTTTTGAATGAGTTGATGAGCATTGCCACGCAGTGCTGACATTAAGTAATGGAACCTTTCAACATTACCCAAAGACTGATTCTTCAGTATTAATGAATCAAACAGGTCATGGAAATGCATGAATTGTGTAACATCACCTGAAAATTCTGGTAACCGTATCTTGGGCAAACTGTACGAACCTGTATTACTACTTGTAGATTCTCTACCGTTGCTAGAGACAGATGAGGCATGTGTGCAATGGGTATTTAGTAACTGTTGTAGCTTAGCCCTAAGTTCATCATAATCATCTTCGAATTCACACCGGACCTGCTCATGAGAATTCTTTTCGTCCAAATCCTCCAATTTGCTTTGAATTTCATTAATTTCTGGTAATAGAGCTAATAAACGTTCATTCTTCACATTTAATACTTCAGCAGGAGGCTCATTATTAAATTCACTAATTTGGGTATGGAGTCTCGTGAGGGATGCTCGGAGAACACCTCTGCGCTTGGTTAGTGACTTTATCTCACGTTCAATAGACATGCTTAAAATGGTTCATGCACAGGAAGGATTGCTGAGTATGGGAAGGAATTGCTATGAAATGCCTTTGTTAACTTATATGGTGTAGAGGTTCTTTCAGTCTGCGTCGTCACCCAACGGTCGGATATCGAAGTCAGGACGTCTGAATGGAACTGCGTCTGTCAGGAATCGAAGGCTGCACCGCTGAATGGAACTGCGTCCGTCAGGAATCGAAGGCTGCACCGCTGAATGGAACTGCGTCCGTCAGTAATCGAAGGCTGCACTACTGAATGGAACTGCATCCGTCAGGAATCGAAGGCTGCACTGCTGAATGGAACTCGCGAGAACTCACGGATGGCCTCAAACATGCGTCCATTGATGCTTTCAACATTACCCAAACGTTCACAATACTGGATATGCTTTTACGAATATACAATTCATCATGATTAATTTTGCAAGTCCCGCTGCATGAATTAACTTATTCAAATACGTAGTAAATTTGTAATTCAACAGCTGCGTTGTAAACATGGATCAAGCAGTCTGGCGAGCGTTGCAGCTGGCGCGTGTATCGAAGCTTACCGATGCTAGCCGAGGCGACACGAAGCCAAAGTACAATGGTGGCTTCGTATGGCAGCCACTATGCATACTTTTCAAAATAAGTTAGATCGAACTCACAAACATTGATAAATAAATTGCAATTGCGCCTGCATTGTTCACAATAATGTACTAGTATTGTCTCTACATACGTATTTCGCACTGGTTCACTTAAATACAGCAGTTTTAGCGTTTGTCGAGACCACATGGCGTCAGTTGATATAGAGGGAATCCTGCCCGTGTTGGACCAAAACATATGTCTGTCTGCGACATACGTGCCCCAGATGAAACATCAGGGGATAAATGAAAATGACGAATTAACTCTAGTGGACTGTATTTACAAAAATGTACATGTTACAAAAGACACAACACTTGATATGCGAAGGAGCTGTTGCTCCGAAACACAAACACATTCAGCCATGATGGCTACTTCACTCTCTGTCCCGGTCACTGCTGCCAACCTAAACATAAATAAATGTCCTTTGCCAACTGTGGAAATAACACAATTATATTCTCCCTGAAAGCAAACAACACCAAAATACAGTAGTTTGAATAAAACAAATAAAACTGTTAATGCTGTATGTGCATTAACATACCGGCCCACTTAAAATGTGCTCGCATATTTTACTAAGAAATACAATAAAAATAAGTCCCCTGAAAATAAAGATCACTGGTATCGAGTTCTCTCTTAAAACTGTCAATGCACATAATTATACAAATACACAAATACATTGACGAAGCAAACACTGAAGTCATTGGTCAATTGGGAGTGGGCACAACTTGTGCACAGGTCTCCTATAAACTACCGAAGGCGTGCGGACATCAACGACTCTCACCAAGCCGTCCTTGCCTGGGAATTTTTGCTGAACGACGCCCAATTTCCAGTCCAATGATGGAATATGGTCATCTTTAATAAGGACCACCGTTCCTGTAGGCACACTGAGCTGTGCCGGCCTCCACTTCATGCGCTGCTGCAAGCTGCCCGGATAGTCAGATGACCACCTATTCCAAAAATGTTGCTTCATGTTTTGAAGATGGTGCCACCTGGAAAGCCTGGAAGTGGTTGACAAGGTTAAATCTGGTTCTGGAATGGCCATCATGGGTTCTCCTATCAGGAAATGTCCTGGTGACAGATAGGAGGTGTCATTTGGGTCAGTGTTCAGGAGAGTGATTGGTCGTGAAATTAAAATGGCTTCTATCTGACAGAGAGTAGTCATTTCTTCAAATGTCAAGTGCGCATACATGGTAACTCTAGTAAGATGACATTTCATAGATTTTACCTCAGCTTCCCAAAGCCCTCCAAAATGTGGTGCTCGTGGGGGAATGAATATCCAGGTAAATCCTTCTTGAATTCCAACCCTTTCAATGTGTCGTTGGTGTTGCTCTGACTGGAACAACTCATGAAGTTCTCGAAGTTGATTTCTGGCTCCGATGAATGACGAACCGTTGTCACTGTGAATTTGAAGTACTTTCCATCTCCGGGCTATCATTCTTCTTAAAGCAGCAATGAAGGCTGCGGTAGTTATATTGCTTACAAGTTCCAAATGATAGGCCCTGGTGGCTAAGCAGACAAAAAGTGCAACGTAACACTTAACTTTCGTGTTACTCCGTGGAGGACCTTGTTTTATAAAGAATGGCCCCGCGAATTCCACTCCAGTATATAGGCTTAACTCTTTCAGTTGGCAGCTGACCCATTATTTGCGATGAGCTATTAGCCTTGTACCTGTAGCATGTCACGCATTTGCGAATGACACCTTTGACAGTTGTCCTAGCGTGAGGAATCCAATATTTCATTCTTAATGAAGCAACCAGCAGCTGTGTGCTAGCATGTAGTAGTCTTAAGTGTTCGTCACGGATAATCAATTTCATGACATGGTGATGCGCTGGTAATATAAACTGATGTTTCTGGTCGTATGCTACGTCTGCATTGCGTAATCGCCCACCCACTCTGAGACATCTGTCTTTATCGAGAAATGGAGTGAGTGATTTTAACTGACTTCTCTTGTCAACTTCGTTCTTCAATTGGAGGTCTCGAATTTCCCCTTGAAATTCCCGGTGTTGAATATATCGTACACAGCAAAGTAGTGCATTGTTGCATTCTTCGGTACTTAATTCTCCTGTAATCTTCGTACGAGGGTGCTGTAGATTGTAGATAAATCGCTTACAGTAAGCTAAGACACGTTTAATTTTTAGCAATGAGGAAAACCTTGAAGTGATATAGCCTATTCATTGTTGCAGTTGACGACTGCACATGCTGAGGGTTTAGCTTCGAGTGCTTCTGAGGTACATTGCACGGTAGTAATTGGCCATGATTCTTCAGGCTGGCACAACCAGGACGCCCCTTGCCACCAGAGATCGTTTAATTTTAATGCTTTGGGTCCGCTTCCTCGTGATAATACGTCAGCTGGATTCTGTTGTGTAGATACATGATGCCATGTACATGTCTCTGCCGTGTCCTGGATTTCAGAGACCTGATTGGCGACAAATGTTTTCCACTTTGACGACGGTGAAGAAATCCATTGTAAGACAATTATTGTTGAGTCTGTCCAGGCATGAATAGAACTAATATCAAAAGTGAGACTCTTGAATGTTCGCTTCAGTAACCTTCCTAATAGGAGAGTGCCGCTCAATTCTAAACGTGGAATCGACAATTGTTTAATTGGAGCGACTCTTGATTTAGAACACATTAAATTGTTTGTAATAATCCCTTGTTCATCTGTAGTACGAATATATACGCAAGCTCCGTAAGCACATTCAGAGGCATGACAAAAACCATGTAATTGACAATTTATAATCTTGTTCTCACTTAAAATGTACCTGTCAATTTTAATATCGTTAAGTTCTGGCAGTTGCGAGTAAATTGCATTCTAATTGTTAAGAAGCTGACTTGGTAGTTATTGTTCCCATTGTAATTGAAGAGACCAGAGTTGTTGCATGAATACCTTACAGGAGAGGATAAATGGACCCAATAAACCCAAAGGGTCAAAAATTGCAGCAATAGACGAGAGTACGCTTCTCTTGGTTACGTGAACAACCTTTTTGACAGTTACGTCGAATTGAAATTGGTCTGTTGATGGGTGCCAGATTATTCCCAATGCAATGTCCTTACCGTGTCTGCACTGCAGAGTTGAAGTGGCGATTTGGTTTCTCTATTTCCTTCTGGTTTTGTTGACATGACCTTACTGCTGTTAGAACACCATTTCTTAAGTTCAAATCCTCCTCTTAACAGTAGTGTATCTAATTCTTGCTGTAAGTGAGTAGCTTCTAATTCAGTATTAGCTCCGCTTAGAAGGTCATCAACATAAAAATCCTTTCTGAGGACTGCTGCTGCTTGTGGGAATTCCGTCGTCTCTTCATCAGTTTACTGTTGTAAGCATCTCGTAGCTAGAAACGGAGCGCTTGCCGTTCCTTAAGTCACTGTCGTTAGTTCATAACACTGCAGTGGTTCTGTCTGCATAGTATTCGTTGCAGCTTCGTGTCTTTGACAACTTGAATCTGGCGGTTCATTTTTGTAATATCTGCGACAAGAGCAACCTTGTGTGACCTGTAACGTAGTACTATAGCATGCTGGTCGTCTTGTATTGTAGGGCCTACGAGTAAATTATCATTTAAAGATACGCCACTGTCAGTTTTTGCGGACGCATCAAAGACAACACGAGTTTTAGTGCTGGTACTTGTCGGTTTGAATACTGCATTGTGTGGCCTGAAGTATCCTCCATCTTCGATGCACGTAGGTACTGGTTTCATGTGACGAAGTTGTAAATACTCATTCATGAATGTTGAATATTCTTGCTTTAACTTAGGATCACGATTAAGTTTTTTCTCAATGGCGTGGAATCTCACTACTGCCTGTGGATATGAATTCCCTAGCTGCGATGAAGTTTGTTTAAGGGGTAGTCGAACTCGGAACCTTCCCGTAGCATCACGCGTTGTATTCTTCGTAAAGTGCTCTTCGCAATCTCTTTCTTCTTTAGTGATTGGTGACGTATGCAATTCTTCAGTTTCCCAGAACCTTTTAATCTGTTTGTCTAGTTGGTCTATTTGAATGAATAGCGACGTTGCATTTTCCCTTTGTTGTTGTTGCAGGGGTGCCTGACCAGCTAGTACCCATCCCAGTTGCGTATTCTGCAAGGTTGGATACCCATCACGAGTTTTCTTACCTTCTACTATGACCTTAAAGAATATGTCTGCACAGATTAGCAAATCGATCTTGCCTGGAATGTTGAAGTTTCTGTCAGCCTATTGCATATTGACGGGTAAATTCCATCTTTAAATGTCAATTTTCCTACTTGGTAGGTTGTTGGTAATCTTCGATAGCACTAGGCATGTAGCATCTATATTGAACGAGCTGACCGCAGACTGTAAATGAATTGTAACGCAATGTGAGGTTTGAACCCCTGCTCCGTTTATTCCAGTTACTGGTGTAATGTGTTTTTGTTTCCTAAGATGTAATAATTGAGCTAATTCTTCGCTCACGAAATTAATTTGAGAACCTGAGTCCATCAAACATCTGGCCTCATGCATATTACCATGACTGTCTTTGACTTTTACCATTGCTGTTGATAACACGACTGTTGACAGATTGGATTCCTTTACAGCGCAGTGAGTGACATCTAGTGGACGCGCAGTGTGGTGATTAGCTGTATGGAGAGAGATGAGTTCGCTCTCATTCCCACGTGACCTTGCCATTGCACAATGGGTGAAAATCGAAATCTAGGAGGACAAAATTATTTATTTTCATATTTAAAAAATCAAAATTTAGTACTTCTACAGCATTCTCATATAATTGCCGCTGACTATTCTGGGATATAAACGCATCTTAGTGTAAAGCTGTCACCACTGTTCGAGCAGTTTGAATTGGAGGGTGAATGTACGTGGCTGTGGTTTGGTTGTCTTTGTGGTTAGTGTGATGCTTTAAGATGGAACATACGGCTGAAGGTATGATCTTTGTAAGCTGTTTCAGTTATTAAAGGGCGTAATTGTTACGTAATTTTAGCAATATTTGCATTATATAATATTTAAGTATTATTTTTAAAATTATATTTTCACTTAGATATTTAGTATGTCGCGTCACTCTGCGTCACTTTCTACTTAATGTTAAAATGTAGATAAAGTCTTGTAGTTTACGCTTGTTATAAGATTTTTTGCATCTTTTTGCAACTTACTCAGTTTTTTTTTACGTTTTAGAAGATGCCGTGCAACCAGTTCTCTCACGTTTACAACTGTTTGAAGGACTGGGTTCGACGATTATGTCAAAAGTGGAACTTTGTGACTTTGTTAAAGGTAAATTAGGGGTAGAAAATTGTTCTGAAGAGATAACAGAATGCTCTATCCAACTCCTAGTCATAGACAATTTCTTGCATATGTAGACGTAGCTTAAAAAATGTCTTAACTGATGTTTATTATGAAGTAAACAAATTATATACGTTGCTTTCACTCTAAATTGATGATTAAAGCGTAAAAATAATTTTGTCCCCCCTAGATTTCGATTTTGACCCACTGTGCATTGGCCGGGTGTGATCACGTCTCGTCTCATCGTGCAGAAATGTATTGTGATATTTACCACAGATCTTGCACGAGCTGGATTGACACTGATCGACATTATGATTGTTACCCAAACAATTAAAACATATTTATATCTCTTACAACATTGTGTCGGTCTTGGATATTAAGTTTTTTGAAGGAATCACATTTATATAAGTAATGTGAGCCCTTACAAAGCCTCCGTGGCTTGGGCGGCAGCACGCCGGCCTCTCACCGCTGGGTCCGTGGTTCACATCCCGGTCACTCCATGTGAGATCTGTGCTGGACAAAACGGAGGCAGACAGGTTTTTCTCCGGGTACTCCGGTTTTCCCTGTCAAACTTTCATTCCAGCAACACTCTCCACTATCATTTCATTTCATCTGTCATTCATTTAATCTTTGCCCCAGAGGAGTGCGTCAGGCCTCGGCAGCCGGCACAGTTCATATCCTCGCCGCTAGATGGGGGCTTCATTCATTCCATTCCTGACCCGGTCGGAGACTGGAAGCAGGCTGTGGATTTTCATTTCAATGTGAGCCCTTACAAAATACACATTGGTAATCAACACTTGCATGCACATTGCTAACGCTATGTTTGGATGTAATTCTACTTGGCTGTTTACTCTGTTGATAACCTTGAACTTGTGTACCTTCCTTGATTGCCTCAAGTGCTAAACATCTCTTCTCTAAAAATGTCCATAGAGCCTCCAGGGATTCTAACTCATAACCTGAAGTATCTATTACCCATGTCTTCCTAGTTGCTTGATCTAATTTGTTGATTAACAATTGTGACAATAACAAATCTTCAATTGAGACATTGAATTCAAGGCCTGTAATGCCTTCACATTGGCCTGACTTGTATTTATAGCCTCTCTGAGAGAATTGGCATTCTCCTTCTGGATTGAGTCTTGCTCTAATATCCGCTTTATGTGAATTGAAGAAATTCATTTCTTGTCTTGGAATCTGTCAATTAACCTCTGCCAAACTATGCTGTAGTTTTCAGCAGATAATGGAAGATTCTGTTCAATTGAAAGAGGTTCGTTTCTTAAACTGCTAATTAAGTAGTGGAATTTCTGAATGTCATGCAATTCTTGATTGTTATGGATCATAGATACAAAGGAATCATGAAATCCTCTCCAGTTTTCATATTCACCTCCAAATGGTTTCAGTGTAATGGCAGGTAATTTGATGTGGGCCCCAATGTAGTTACTTTTAACTGAGATATCCCTTTGACTGGAGTGTCTTGAAAGATTTGGTATTTCATGCTGGGTGGTTATTCTGTCTATGTCGACCTTTATTTGATGATATGTCTCTTCAAACAATTCCCTATCAGCTTCGAACGTTTCACCCTCTTCACTGATTTCTAATCGACATTGAACCTCCTCATACTTTTGTTTCAGATCCTCTAAACTCTCTCTCTACGTGATGTGATAGCAGTAATTCCTTGCTCACTGTTAAACCCATCTATAAAGCTTTTAATACGTGTTACGCTGCCCTTTATTATACCTCGTTTGCGTATTAATATTTTAATACTCTCCTCTGCCATAGTGAAAGGATAGAAATTGTGTTGTTGTTTGAGTCTTCAGTCTTTTGACTGGTTTGATGCAGCTCTCAATTCCTTCCTGTCCTGAGCTAATCGTTTCATCTCTACATACCTACTACACCCTACATCCGATGCAATCTGTTTAACATATTCTAACCTTGGTCTACCCCTACAGTTCTTGTTCTCAACCCTTCCTCCCATAACTAAGCTTGCTATTCCTAGGTGTCTTAGTATGTGTCCTACCAACCTATCTCTTCTCTTCATTAGCTGTCGCCAGAAACATCTCTCCTCTCCCACTCGTCTTAATACCTCTTCGTTTGTAACTCTATCTGCCCATCTGATCTTCATCATTCTCCTTTAACACCACATTTCAAATGCTTCAATTCTCCTCTTTTCTGATGCACCAATAGTCTTTGTAAGGTGTGGGAAGAATTTGTTGTCATCAAAGATCTTCTGATTCAATGACTCAGGGTTGCCATTGCAAAATGTCCACAGGTTATACGTTCCATGGCGCGACAGTTATGGCCGGCGCGGTTGGTAGGCACGATTTGGCGTCGTAAGATCGTAGTAATATTGGCATAACACTGTGGTAATTATAAATGCACTGTATATACTGTCACTGTAACTAATGTAAATTGGAATATCCGGCCCGCTAGAAGACCAAAAATGTTTGATCGCGAATAGAGTGCGTGCTCACGACCGAACCTTACCTCTGGTGGTCGCATATAAACATCACGTTTATTAAAAGTAATTTGCGGAGGGCCACTTAAATGTTATTAAGAAAATAATGAAATGTAAGTTAATGTAATCGAAATCAAATAAAGCACACCGGTCATTGGTTTATTGCACCACTTAGTTGCCACTGCCATACACATAATGTAAGATACTGTCGTATACATTTGTTGATCCCCATGGTAACTGACTCCAAAGAAACACTTACTAGACTAGTTTCTCCGTTCACATTGCAGGGTTCCAACTAGACTAGTTTCTTCGTTCACATTGCAGGGTTCCAAGACTAATTTATCTCTACATCCGACCTCTCAACAACCATAAATCATGACACCAAAATACAGTAGTTCGAATAAAACAAATAAAACGGTTAATGCTGTATGTGCATTAACACAGTTAGACATTGGATCTATCAGCACGCGTAAAAGCATGTTGGCAACAATGTCATGCGTGTCCTGGTTAGAAATAATCGGAAATATTATGATATATTGTTGTTCCAATTTTGGATGAAATCCATTTGTTAGTATAGAAGTTACTTGTATTTCAAAAATTGGACCTATCAGCAAGCATAGAATCATGTTGGCAGCACTGACTTATATTAATTACTCCAAATTACTCTAGAGTGTCAGGTGCTATATTTGTGCAAAGTATAGAGCAGTTGGCTTGCATATTTTCTGATATATTGATTTTAAGGTGAAAACATATAGACAGCATTTATTAACAGTTGGCAGCCCTGATTGCCCTTAAGAATACTTATAGTCATATATGTTATGTTACACGTAGCACATACGAAATTCGGTTGAAATCCACCTTATAGTATAGGAGTTACATGTATTTAAAAATTGGTCCTATCAGCAGGCTTAGAATCATGTTGGTAGAACTGAAGTATTTAAGTTACTCCAAATTAATCTAAAATGTCAAATACTATACGTGTGCATAGTTTAATGCTGTCGGATTGTATACTTTCAGATATATTGGTATTTGGATGAAGAATATAGAGAGAAAAATTATTAACAGTTGGCAGCCCTGGTGGCTATTAAGAATACACTCAGTCATATCTGCTTATGTACACATATTACATACACAATTTGGTTGAAATCCAATTAATAGTGTAAAAGTTATATGCATTTAAAAATCGGACAGATCAGAAGGCTTAAAATTATTTTGGCAACACTGTCATGTATGGCCTCCTGGAAATTAAACTGAAATAGTATTATCTACATGTGTGCCAATTTTGGAATAGCTCCCATGCATACCTTCCATGATATCCAACAAGGAGCTCAAATTTATATTGTGATTTTCAGCAGTTTGTAGCACTGACATCATTTACAAATATGGGCTTGAGATATTCCGGTATGCATCTTTACTCATACTAAATTTGATACGATTGCTGCAGCCGTTTAGGAGTTGGTAGGGGGGGGGGGGCACGTACACAGATAGACAGACAGACGGATAGACAGACAGACACACATTTTCCCGGATCGATCTCATAAGTCTACTTTTTCCTCATTTTTTAGCCTACTTTTCATATTTTGCAAAAATGAGGAAAAAGTAGACTTATGAGATCGGGCAAATGTGTGTCTGTCTGTCTGTCTGTCCTTCTGTCCATCTGTCTGTCTGTCTGGCTGGCTGTGTGTGTGTCCCCCCTATCAACTCCTAAACGGCTGGAGCAATCGAAATAAAATTTGGTGGGAGTAAAGATATATACCTAAATATCTCACGGCCATATTTGAAAATGATGTCAGTGCTACCACCTGCTGAAAAATCGCAATTGAAATTTGAGCTCCATGTTGGATATCTTGGAAGGTATGATTGGGAGCTATTTCAAAATTGGCACACCTATAGATAATAATATTACAGTTTAATTTCCAGGAGGCCATACATGGCAGTGTTGCCAAAATGATTATAAGCCTGCTGATAGGTCCAAATTTTAAATGCTTATAACTTCTACACTATCAATTGTATTTCAACCAAATTTCGTATGTGCTATGAGTACTTAAGGAAATATGACTGAGTGTATTCTTAAGATCCACCAGGGCTGCCAACTGTTAATTAATTATCTCAATTTTTTAATCCTAATACCCATATATCAGAAAGTATGCAAGCCGACAGCTTTAAACTATGCACACGTATAGTACCTGACATTCTATATTAATTTGGAGTAACTTATGTACGTCAGTGCTACCAACATGATTTTAAGCCTGCTGAGAGGTCCAACTTTAAATACATGCAACTTCTATACTATCATTTGGATTTCAACCAAATTTCGTGTGTGCTATGTGTACCATAACAGATATGACTATGCCGATACTTAAGAGTAACCAGGGCTGCCAACTGTTAATAAATACTGCCTCTATTTTTGTTACCCTAATATCAATATATCAGAAAGTATGCAAGCCAATAGCTCTAAACATTGCACACGTATAGTACCTGGCATTCTAGATTAATTTGGAGTAACTAATATACGTCAGTGCTGCCAACATGATTCTAAGCCTGCTGATAGGTCCAATTTTAAAATATATGTAACTTCTATACTAACTAATGGATTTCATTCAAAATTGACACAACAATAGATCATATTATTTCAGATTAGATCTGACCAATACATGTATGTCATTGTTGCCAATATGATTTTACGCGCGCTGTTAGATCCAATGTTTAACTGCATGTAACGTCCATGCTATCGATTGGACTTCAACCAAATTTTGTATTCTGTACCTTAAGTGATGGAACTAATAATATATTCAGTCACCAGGGCTGCCGACTGTAGTTCTCTATTAGGCTATATTATGCCAGGTATACAGTATTTCGAACTAATTAGAAATTTCGATATTACCAACTTAATTTCGTCATTATTCTAGATAGATCCATATAGATTAGGCCTAATCATTGGCATGAATCTTTAATTTTATGAAAAGTAGGCTCTTTAGTTCGTCACGGAACTTCTTGTTGCAAAATGTAAAAAGTAGGCTAAAAACTGCAACTCTTTATCTCTGTATTCATAATAAGATTAACCTTTAAGTACACGCGCTAATGATGCTAATGATGGTATATTTTGGTTTTAATATTTCTGCAGGCTGTTAGGTGCCTTCTAACATATCCCTACGATGTTTGCAAACGACGAGAAGCAGTGCCATTGTTGCCGTATTCATTTGTGCTGATTCACAGTTATAAACATTGAGCTGTTGCGTGGTAAGGTGAACAAATTACACCACACGTGTAGCTATATAAGTATAATATTGATTCCGTTATTTAACTCAGACCTACTTATTAAATCATATTTTAATAGAATTTTAAACTAACTCCGTGCCTCGTAGGGCTTGTATACGAGCTAAAAGTCCGAAGTGACTTACTGAAGAGCAAATATGTGACGCTATAGCACAAGATGAATCAGAAGAAAAAGTTGGATGAGACGCAGGTACTTCCGAGGAAGAGTTTATAGAGGAAAATCATCACCAAACAGAATAGCCTTTTAAAACTATTATGCTTGTAGAACAGTTGATTTAATGTGTTTACTGAGATAAAATGTTTAGACTAAGTGATTTCGTGACATTATTGTCTTGGTGTACAAAATTCACTACGCGTGTGCTTATGATATATTAATAGGCGCGTGCAGTCAAAGGATAAATAAAGCTGCTTCGGTGACGTAGTTGGTAGCATGCTGAGATTCTAGGCCCAAGGTCGCGGGTTCAAACCCGGCCGAAGCCGTCGGATGTTTTAAGAGCGATAAAATCCCTCAGAATGCCTTCCTGGAGGGGAAGTAAACCCGGCGGTCCCATGTCATAGATTTAAGGCATGAAAAAGAGCCTTCTACCAACTACACTTGTGTGAAGCCTAAATTTGTAGGTTCGAATTGATAACGCTCTATTAGTTCCAACGTTCGCCGCCAGGTGCTAATTGCGATGCCATCTAGTAGCCAAGTCCGTAAGCTACGTGTCGTGGATGGTAACATTTGGAAATAAAAGTACTAACTACTTGAAATTTTAAATCAGTTGTGTTTTTTTTAGCGTATGGCTTTTAGTGCCGGGAGTGTCCGAGGACATGTTCAGCTCGCCAGTTTTGTAGCTGCTTCGAGACGGACTCCCAATGGGTGACCTACAATTACGGTTAGGGAGGAAATTTGGAATGGAAGATCGAGGAGATGGAAGGTAGCGGTTGTGGCCTACAGTTAGGGACCAACCCCGGCCTTTGCCTGGAAGGAAGATGGGAAACCACAGAAGACCATCTTCAAGGTTGCCGGCGGGGGGATTCGAACCTCCTCGCCTCCCGGATGTGAGCGACTGCCAGCAGTCATGCCGTAACGACCACGGCAAACACACCCGGTTTAAATCAGATAACACACACTAATACAGCCATCACAATTAACACCGGTTATCAGACAGATTCTGCACACACCCAAAGTACATGGG
The DNA here is from genome assembly GCA_946902985.2 of Meconema thalassinum. Classification (NCBI taxonomy): domain Eukaryota; kingdom Metazoa; phylum Arthropoda; class Insecta; order Orthoptera; family Tettigoniidae; genus Meconema; species Meconema thalassinum. Next base: position 59,318,825 of record OX336399.1, read on the forward strand.
GCTAGATGACCGTGTTGTCGCAGGCCCTAAGCTAACGAACCAACCAAGTAAAAGTTAAATAAAATGTTCGATTATTAACAATTAACTACCTGTTGCTGTTAGCTGTAAGCGTAGTATGTCGGGTTCCTGTTGGAGTTGCTCCGTTGCCGAATTTCGTTAAGAACCATTCCAATGTGTTTCATAGATGAGCCAATACATCTACAGTCAAACTTCGATATCTCGAACCTGCATTACTGGAATTTTCAATAACTCGTAGAAGTTATTATTCCCCAAAGAAACGTCCTACAATTTACATGTAAGTTCTTTTCTTTGTCGAATTTCTATAACTCGATTTTTTTGGTATCTCAAAGCTTAAATTATATTTCTGGCACTTAAACTTGTAGGAAATAAAATACCAAAAGTATTTCTTAAATTTATTGCACGTAGTCAAAAAAAATAATGAAGATAGAATACATTATACCAGGTTAAGCCACATTGTGGCCCTCTTAAGTAATTTTTGTCTAAAATAAATCAAAACTATTTGAATTGCAAGCAAAGTTATTGATTCAATATTAATCTTGGTTTTCCTTTACTTAGATATTCCTTTTTTCTTTCTCATAAAAGTGACAATGTGAGATTCCGAAAAATACGTATTTCTAAAATATGTGGTGATATTAAAAAAATGTTTATAAATATATTATTATTTATTGATGTGTAACATCTTTCCACTCGGTTGCTGGATATTTGTGGGAGTGATTTTGAAAAATGGGACGGAAGTGGATCGGACGATTCAGCTGGCAGTGGTGGATCGAACGGAAGTGTGTAAGACGCACTGCCAGCTGGATCGCATTGCTGAACACTTTCATTCTGACGGTAAACGCTCATGCGAACTCTGGTTTCAAGTGATTGAAACAAAGCGCATGGCACATGTTCGAAGTCTTCATATTAGTATTTAAATGGTAAAATGCTTTAATATCAAGCATTGTAAGTAGTCGGCATTGCCGGTATTATGTTTCAAATATTAACACACATAACGGTAATGCAGTCATCAATATAATATAATCGTTGTGTTTATACGGGAAGTGAGCAAGCCATCATGAACTATTGCTGAATACATTCTCTTTACTCACAAGATGGCTTATTCATAAACTCAATTTCACGCAGGAACATTATCGAAACAAGCAAAATATAAATGAAACTTAAGTCCGTGATGCAGAATTATTGGTACGTGAAAATAAGTCACCTTCTTGTACCTAATATTCGTGTGGTAGAAATAGCCGTGGGGTTAGCGTCAATGACTGTGAATCTAGAGATCTCAGGTTAGAATCCCGGATGGGTTAGACATTTTTGCTACCAGATTAGCATTTTAAACGATATTTATCATATCAATATGACTCATTTTAACAGAATCCATATGAAATTACGTGTTGGTCTGTGAATCAAGAGGTCCGGGAACTGGGCAAGCCTTTCATAATCCACTGCTGTGCACATTGCATTTACTCGCAAGTTGGCCTATTTATAGGGAATTTAAGGTTATGAGCGGTGTCGCGTCTATTAATCTAGTTGATCCATGTTATATTCTTTATTTAGGGTTGTACTGGAGGAAGCTACAAAACCTCTAAGCCTAATAAAATGAGTTCCGTATTATAAACCTAAATATCTGTAAATCACTCCCTTTTACAATAGATTAATATTTGTGCCAAAATATTATAAAATACCAGTGTATCAACAATTTGCCCTCCTTGAAATGGTTTTCCGGGGTTTCCCCATTTTCTAATCCAGGCAAATGCTGGGACGGTACCTTCTAACAGGCCACGGCCGCTTCCTTCCACATCCTTACCCAGTTTCATTCACCATAATTCTATTCATCTCTCATTAACTCATCTCGTGAGGTTGGTGTCAGAAAGGGCATCAGGCCGTAAAAACCATCCGCCACAAATACTTCCATCGCATCTCGTCCCCGCCCCGTAGGAAAACGGGAATAATAAGGGGTAGACATACTATACCTGTGTATCAACAAATTCATGTGAGGTTTCTTCTATGTCAGATGTTACACATCATATGCGACTACTGTAAGGATCGTAAAGTTTTTAGCCTTTTCTCATTTATGAAAAAAAAACAAGATGTTCAGTAAAGAACATATAGCCTACTTTCTCCTAAATGCATGGGTATTGTTTTAACTCTTTGTCCTTTTCAAGGAGTATGATTGAATGTTGGTTGTAGTAGATTGTTGAAATACAACGTGCTATAGGGATATTAAACATGAATATGAGGTGCCCTTTGCTAGTGCTACCTCTGTACCAAATTTCGTTCAATTCGGTTTCACCGTGTTTGAATTGATATGGGGAATCGATTTGCACACATACTTGGCCACCATCTGCAAACTATTGGGCTGATGTTCTTGCAGTTTGGTCTGAATATGTTTCCCACATAAAGATATGGTGTTGCAAAATTTGGTAGAGACTAGATTATTAGGTTGGTCGTAATTACATTTTTAGCCTACTTTCGATTTTTGAAAAAAATGAAAGTAGACTTATGAGATCAACACAGGGCGAAAAAAGTGTGTCTGTCTGTGTGTGTGTATGTGTGTGTGTGAGTCTCTGTGTGTGTGTGTCTGTGTGTGTGTGTGTGTGGGTGTGTGTACTCTGAATGTATGTCCCCCCCTATCAATTCGAACACGGTGAATGCGAATTGAATGAAATTTGGTACAAAGGTAGCACTAGCAAAGGACACCTCAGTGTCATGTTTTATATCGCCGCCATCTTGACGGAAACGTAATGGCGGCCACACAAATGTTCAACGCTTAAATCAAATTACGACTAACCTAATCATCCGATCTCTACCAAATTTTGCGACAACATACCTTTATGGGGGGAGCATCCTTTGACCAAACTAATAAGTCATCAGCGTAATAGTTTGCGGATGGCGGCCATCTTTGTGTGAAAATCGATTCCCCCTATTAATTCGAACACGGTGCAACCGAATGGAACGAAATTTGGTACAGAGGTAGTACTAACAAAAGGCACCTCAGTGTCATGTTTTATATCGCCGCCATCTTGACGGAAACGTAATGGCGGCCACACAAATGTTCAAAGCTTAAATCAAATTACGATTAACCTAATCATCCGATCTCTACCAAATTTTGCAACAACATACCTTTATAGAGGAAGCATCCTTTGACCAAATAACTAGGTCATTAGCCTATTAGTTTGCGGATGGCGGCCATCTTTGTGTGAAAATCAATTTCCCCTATTAATTCAAACACGGTGAAATCAAATGGAACGAAATTTGGTACAGAGGTAGCACTAGCAAAGGGCACCTCAGTGTCATATTTTATATCGCCGCCATCTTGACAAAAACGTAATGGCGGCCACACGAATGTTCAAAGCTTAAATCAAATTACGATTAACCTAATCATCCGATCTCTACCAAATTTTGCAACTACATACCTTTATGGAGGGAGCATCCTTTGACCAATCTAATAGGTCATTAGCCTAATAGTTTGCGGGTGGCGGCCATCTTTATGTCAAAATAGATTCCCCCTATTAATTCGAACACGGTGGAACCGAATGGAACGAAATTTGGTACAGAGGTAGCACTAGCAAAGGGCACCTCAGTGTCATGTTTTATATCGCCACCATCTTGACTGAAACGTAATGGCGGCCACACGAATGTTCAAAGCTTAAATCAAATTACGATTAACCTAATCATCCGATCTCTACCAAATTTTGCAACTACATACCTTTATGGAGGGAGCATCCTTTGACCAAACTAATAGGTCATCAGCCTAATATTTTGCGGATGGCGGCCATCTTTGTGTGAAAATCGATTCCCCTTATCAATTCGAACACGGTGAAACCGAATGGAACTAAATTTGGTACAGAGGTAGCACTAGCAAAGGGCACCTCAGTGTCATGTTTTATATCACCGCTATCTTGACGGAAACGTAATTGCGGCCACCCAAATGTTAAAAGCTAAAATGTAATTACGACCAACCTAATAATCTAGTCTCTACCAAATTTTGCAACACCATATCTTTATGTGGGAAACATATTCAGAACAAACTGCAAGAACATCAGCCCAATAGTTTGCAGATGGTGGCCAAGTATGTGTGCAAATCGATTCCCCCTATCAATTCAAACACGGTGAAACCGAATTGAACGAAATTTGGTACAGAGGTAGCACTAGCAAAGGGCACCTCATATTCATGATTAATATCCCTATAGCACGTTGTATTTCAACAAGCTACTACAACCAACATTCAATCATACTCCTTGAAAAGGACAAAGAGTTATAACAATACCCATGCATTTAGGAGAAAGTAGGCTATATGTTCTTTACTGAACATCTTGTTGCTTTTAACATTTGGGTGGCCGCGATTACGTTTCCGTCAAGATAGCGGTGATATAAAACATGACACTGAGGTGCCCTTTGCTAGTGCTACCTCTGTACAAAATTTCGTTCCATTCGGTTTCACCGTGTTCAAATTGATAAGGGGAATCGATTTTCACACAAAGATGGCCGTCATCCGCAAAATATTAGGCTGATGACCTATTAGTTTGGTCAAAGGATGCTCCCTCCATAATGGTATGTTGTTGCTAAATTTGCTAGAGATCGGATGATTAGGCTAATCGTAATTTGATTTAAGCTTTGAAAATTTGTGTGGCCGCCATTACGTTTCTGTCAATATGGCGGTGATATAAATCATGACACTGAGATGCCCTTCGCTAGTGCTATCTCTGTACCAAATTTCGTTCCATTCGGTTTCACCGTGTTTGAATTAATAGGGAGAATCGATTTTGACACAAAGATGGCCGCCATCCGCAAACTATTAGGCGAATGACCTATTAGATTGGTCAAAGGATGCTCCCTCCATAAAGGTATGTAGTTGCAAAATTTGGTAGAGATCGGATGATTAGGTTAATCGAAATTTGATTTAAGCTTTGAACATTCGTGTGGCCGCCATTACGTTTCAGTCAAGATGGTGGCGATATAAAACATGACACTGAGGTGCCCTTTGCTAGTGCTACCTCTGTACCAAATTTCGTTCCATTCGGTTCCACCGTGTTCGAATTAATAGGGGGAATCAATTTTGACATAAAGATGGCCGCCACCCGCAAACTATTAGGCTAATAACCTATTAGATTGGTCAAAGGATGCTCCCTCCATAAAGGTATGTAGTTGCAAAATTTGGTAGAGATCGGATGATTAGGTTAATCGTAATTTGATTTAAGCTTTGAACATTCGTGTGGCCGCCATTACGTTTCTGTCAAGATGGCGGCGATATAAAACATGACACTGAGGTGCCCTTTGCTAGTGCTACCTCTGTACCAAATTTCGTTCCATTTGGTTTCACCGTGTTTGAATTAATAGGTGGAATCGATTTTCACACAAAGATGGCCGCCATCCGCAAACTATTAGGTTAATGACCTAGTTATTTGGTCAAAGGATGCTTCCTCTATAAAGGTATGTTGTTGCAAAATTTGGTAGAGATCGGATGATTAGGTTAATCGTAATTTGATTTAAGCTTTGAACATTTGTGTGGCCGCCATTACGTTTCCGTCAAGATGGCGGCGATATAAAACATGACACTGAGGTGCCTTTTGTTAGTACTACCTCTGTACCAAATTTCGTACCATTCGGTTGCACCGTGTTCGAATGAATAGGGGGAATCGATTTTCACACAAAGATGGCCGCCATCCGCAAACCATTACGCTGATGACTTATTAGTTTGGTCAAAGGATGCTCCCCCCATAAAGGTATGCTGTTGAAAAATTTGGTAGAGATCGGATGATTAGGTTAGTCGTAATTTGATTTAAGCTTTGAACATTTGTGTGGCCGCCATTACGTTTCCGTCAGGATGGCGGCGATATAAAACATGACACTGAGGTGTCCTTTGCTAGTGCTACCTTTGTACCAAATTTCGTTCAATTCGCATTCACCGTGTTCGAATTGATAGGGGGGGACAGACATTCAGAGTACACACACTCACACACACACAGACACACACACACACAGACACACACACAGACTCACACACACACATACACACACACAGACAGACACACTTTTTTCGCCCTGTGTTGATCTCATAAGTCTACTTTCATTTTTTGCAAAAATCGAAAGTAGGCTAAAAACAAGATGTTCAGTAAAGAACATATAGCCTACTTTCTCCTAAATGTATGAGTATAGTTATAACTCGTTGTTATTATCAAAGAGTATAATAGAACTATTCTTTGTTGAAGACCTTAGAAACGATTTACCTCTACCAAACGCCACGACCTAGATAAAAACTGCTACCATCATTGAAGAAAGAAAGAAAGATAAGAAGTATATCAAGAATGTTATGGATCTGGAGACATAATCGACCGGACTGGCGGCGTGGCTCAGCGGTAACGTTCTCGCTTGCTGGGACCTAGGTTGCAGGTTCGTATCCTGGCGCAGTCAGCTGGCATTTGAGGGTGCACAAATGCGAGGGAGCCGTGTCAGTACATTTACTGGCACGTTAAAGATCCCCTTCGGGCCAAAATTCCGGCACCCCGGTGTCTCTAAAAGCAGCAGTAGTTAAAAGGGATGTAAAACCAATAACATTATTATTATTACGACCTGCCGTGGGCAACATCCAACTTTGAGTTGAGGCATGTCTTTACACGTCTGGTTGTGCATGGCTTTCACAACCCTAATTGAATTAACAAATCTTTCCATGACCCTACAGAGACGTGTGTATACAAACTATGTGGATATTTTCGATAATATAATCCTAACAGAGCGAGTGCATTCTAGCGGCCAGAATAAGAAACTTTTCAATAAAATCTGGAAGTTACCTTTTTGGCAGCTAGATGTCTCGAGTAAATCTGCTGGCGAATTATGTTTTAATTAAATATATATTTTACACCATAATGTGGACAATATAACGCTTAATAACATTTTCAAGTAACGCAAAATAGGCTGTTACAAACCCTTTAAAATAAAAAGTTAAAATGTATCGTAGTATCAACTTGTCATTCTTCAAATTCGATGCGCATAGAATGATAATGGTATAGTAATCAATGGATCCCCACGTAGACTAGTCGGGACATCTAGTGGTGAAATATCGAACAATATAATCCTAACAGAGCGAGTGCATTCTAGCGGCCAGAAGAAGAAACTTTTCAATAAAATCTGGAAGTTACCTTTTTGGCAGCTAGATGTCTCGAGTAAATCTGCTGGCGAATTATGTTTTAATTAAATATATATTTTACATCATAATTTGCACAATATAACGCTTAATTTTAAAACATCTGAGTCATTACAAAACAATAAACATATAACATTTCAAGCAAAAAAACTAGCTCTGATCGGGTTTGAACCATAGGAATCTGAGCGACAGGCTATCGCTCTACCAGTGAGCTAATTGTGTCAACGAATATCGTTCTATTTAAAATGACTTACATAGAACTTGTTAGCAAATAATGATTTATACTAAACGATTTCATCACTGGAGTATATTATTTATATATAAAGCATTTCATACAAAGTTTATTTATTTTTTATCAGTACGCTATATTGCATTCAATACTCAAATTAGTGAAATATAAGTCAGGCACAAGATATCCGCTGCCATCTTGTCTTATTAATGAATCAGCTGAGCTTTTTAAAATCACGTCTGCACTATAGTATTACAAAATAAACTTTTAATTTCGTACGTGCCTCTTCCTTTAGAACAGTTAAAACGATTCTCGGCTCGATAATCGGAACTGGTGGGTCCCATGATATGGATTATAAAGTTTGCATAATTCGCACGGCCGCCATCCTGAAATGGTATGGCGGACGACCTTGTAGTTTGGTCACAAGACGCATCCTATACGAAGGTATGTTGTTACCAAATTTGGTAGAGATTGGATGATTTGGTTAGTCGTTATTTGATTTTACGTTTTGAACGTTTGAGTGGCCGCCATTCAGTTTTAGTAAAGATGGCGGCGATATAAAACATGACACTGAGGTGTCCTTTGCTAGTGCTACCTTTGTACCAAATTTCGTTCAATTCGCATTCACCGTGTTCGAATTGATAGGGGGGGGACAGACATTCAGAGTACACACACTCACACACACACACACAGACTCACACACACACATACACACACACAGACTCACACACACACATACACACACACAGACAGACACACTTTTTTCGCCCTGTGTTGATCTCATAAGTCTACTTTCATTTTTTGCAAAAATCGAAAGTAGGCTAATAGGCTTATGAGATCACCTTTTGTCCGTGTGTCTGTCTGTGTGTGCGTGTGTGATGGTGTGTCTCCCCACCTAATAACTTCTAAACGGCCGGAGCGATTCCAATGACACTCGGTAAGTTAAAGGCACTATTCCGGACGACCGCAACCGTGCCCTTCAAATTTTCTTACGTCTCACCAATCCAACATGGCGGCTGTGCGAAATATTTCACCAGCATTCAATATCTCCGACCCTATTACCGATATCACCCTGGAGTATTTTGCGGTGATAAAGGGAAGTACTAGAAGTTGACGTATGTGGCTTTTGAAAACCTGGTAACTACAAAACCAACATGGCGGCCAAGTGAATTTGTGACTTTTAAATAGACGTTTCTCGCGATTTGACCAACCAAACGCAATAAAACTTGGTGCAGTATATGTTGATACACATTGTAATGCATCCACGTCTAACTTGGTTCAATTGTTTACATAACCTGAAGATGGCGGCTGTGCGAAATATTTCAGCGGTATTCTATATCTCTGAAACTATTAGCGGTATCACCCTGAAATTTTTCACGGAGATAAAGGGCACAAAACGAATATGGCGGCCAAGCCAAGTTGAACATTTTAAATAGACCTTTCTCGCGATTTAATGATCCTAACGCAATGAAACTAGGCACAGGAAATGTTTATACACATTGTAATGCACTGGTATCATTAGGTTTACATAACCTTAAGATAGCGGCTGTGCGAATTTGAAAATTAAGTTTTTTATTTCTTGTGTCGTAATTATGGGATCAAAGTGAAAGTTTGAATAATGATCCTACGCAATAATTTTCCATTAATGTTATATGACTCTATGGCCTATACATATAACAATCCAACATGGCGACCATCCAAAATATTTAAATGGATCTCAATATCTACGAATCTCTTAGAGCAATCAAACTGAATTTTTTAATGTTCACAGGGGATATGAACATAAGTTCACATATAGGACTTTCAATATCCTGCAGATCACAAATCCAACATGGCGGTGACGCAAATTATAAATATTCACATGGTCGTTTCTCGCAATTTAACTATCCGAGTGCATTGACACTTGGTACATTAAATCCTTATACAAATGTTAATCCACTAGCATCTAATTTTTTCAATTCTTTCCATAACCACAAGATGGCAGCTGTGCGAAATTTGAAAATCTCGTTTTTACTTCTTGTGTTCTAATTATGCGGTTGATGTTTGAATACTACACGTACACAATATTCGTGTAACAGTACATAAATAAAAATCCAACATGACGATCATCCCAAATATATAGTCGGTTCTCAATATCTACGAATCTATTACAGCAACCAAACTGAAATTTAGTATGTTGATAGAGGCAATTAACATAAGTAGGATATATGAAAATAGGCTGCTTAGTACTTCACGGAACTACTTGTTACTTCTTGTGTCCTAATTATGCGATTGAAGTTTGAATACTACACGTACGCAATAATCTTCATGTAACAGTACTTAATTCTAAGGCCTACACTTATAAAAATCCAACATGATGACTATCCGAAATATTTAGTCGGTTCTCAATATCTACGAATCTGTTACAGCAATCAAACTGAAATTTTGTATGTTGATAGAGGCAATTAACATAAGTAGGATATATGAAAATAGGCTGTATAGTTCTTCACGGAACTACTTGTTTAGATATATGATTGTGTTTCAGTTTTATAATTATGATGGTAGTGCATGTTATTTTCCAATATTTTGTAAATTTATTGAATAGAATTTTGGGTTTCGTTAGACCCCGGTGAAACCTTTCAGTTTCATTGAAGGGCGTGTGTCTATTGAGGGTTAACCTCCAAAAATTATATTTAAATATCTTGAGATTCTTAAGTTGAATTAAAGCGCTTTTCTGAGGGGAGCCTGCAAGCAAATAATTTAATTTAATTTAATATTTCAGCTTAATCTAAGTAAGACTGACAAGAACTAATTGTGCATGAACCGTAATTATAAATGAAATGAAGAAAAACAGCCCTGCTGTAAGGGAAATTCCAAGAATCAGTACACAACTAATTGCATTGCAGGTATACATAGCAATGGCCGGATGTTAGGCTGGTGTTGCTAACACGCCGCCGATCTGCCAAACAGCCTAGGCTTACTTGTAGATAACCAGCTCAGTTTAACACTGTAAATACATGTAAAATTTTTCAATAGTGTCCAGCAGAATTTGATGTCTACACTCAAGACGAAATATACGTTTTAAATATGCCGTAACAGGGGGAAGAGATAAAATATGATCTGTTACGATAAAACTGCTCCAAATATACAATATGCAAACACATAATTATCCGAATCCTGCTTGTAATCCTTTATTTGTTGTGTACGAACTTTCTTTGCAAATTTCAAATTTTTGGTTATCTGGAAATTACTTATCTAATGTTTACTGATTTTGTGTTTCAGACGCTTGCCGTGATGAACCCATTCCGCACCACTGACGCTGGTATTCTTCAGGATACTGATCTAGCTGGACCTCTCGTCTTCTGCTTGGCATTCGGAGGATTCCTACTGCTGGTGAGTTTTTCTTTCAAATACACATGTTTCGGCATAAGCAATGATGCTATCGTCAGCGAAATTAATATTGAATAATCTGCATAATACACCATTATACAATGATAAAAATCGTGGTAGTATTTATCTATATTTTCCGTTTAAAAACGAATCAATTATGAAAGGAACAGGAAAGAAACAAGAAAGTATATCCGTACAATGTGCTGTAAAATTACATATTCAAATATTGAAAACAACTGCCTAAAACAAGGGCTATACAATGTAAGAAATATAGGTTGAATTTATCCACGAAATGTATTTTAAAAAATCCATTACGAGCAAAAAAACAATAAAAGATTTCCGTACAATGTGCATTAAACTAAATTAAGAAAAAGACAAAGTGCGCAAATGAAATAAAAAACGATATAGATCTAAAACCCGGCAATTTTTCTAGGTTCATGCCATGTATTGTGTGATGAGCCAGCTTGGTGTTCCCATGCAAAATCCCACAAAAGACGCGGCATAAACCTAGAAAAATTGCTGAGTTTTAATTAATTGGCCGTGAAAGCCAATATAAAGGGTCTTTCATATAAAGTAAGAACGGCAAGCAGCAGTTTTGTTATTCGTTGCTGCGATGGCCTTGGCCGAGCTTGTGGCACGCCATGGCGCTCTGCTGTACTATTGAAATCGCGCGCAGAGTAGACTACGTACGAGGGCTTTTTTTCCCCAAGTTCTGATGGGCTGTATAAAAATAACAGATTGATATACCAAACTGATTTTACTACTAAATGTTTGCTTGTTTTATTCGTATGTCTCAACATAATCGCCAAAACGATTGAAACAATTGCCGTATCGTATCACCTTTTTCGAGAATTGAACATATGGTTGGGTGGCAACGCCTAGCCAAAAAGGAAAAACTTCAGGAGACTCTCCAGACGTACCCATCTCATTGGCGGCAGAATATTTTGCCGAGTGCATTGGAACGCTGGTAATAATAATAATAATAATAATATCGTATGGCCTCGGGTGCCTGGTGCAAGCTTTGTAATTTGACACCCAGAGGGTAGCTTGCATGTCGAATTTCGTTGTTCCTTGAATCACTATCATGAAAGTCAAGGAGGTTAGATAATAGATATCTGCGCTCCTTGAACATTATTGCGCTTTCTAGTAGAGAAATGAGGAACTTCGTGTTGGCGGAAACTTCCGAGATTAATTTTGCCATTATGAACTCGGCCTACTGAATTCAAATGGGTTCTTTGACATGCCAACATCGTATGACATGCGTATCGTATTTTTGCCGCCTTTCAAAAATCACTTACCACGGCCAGGGGCGAACCTGCAGTCTTGGGGTTAGTAGACCGACACGCTATCCACTCACCCATTGTGGCAAGCTGGAAAGCTGGTGTAACGATACGACAAATTTCTTTTTCTTCTTCTTCTTCCCATCTTCTATCGAAGGTTAGTGGTCATCATGGCTATTCTAGTCTTGAAGTCTGCCACACGGAAAAGGGTTATGTTCATCTCAAACCAGTCCATTAGAGATCTTCCCCTCAATCAGCAAAAAATGAAAGTACACTTATGAGATCTACACAGGGCGAAAAATTGTGTGTCTGTCTGCGAGTGTGTATGTGTGCCATTTGGTACGTATGTCCCCCCCACCGGTGGTAGGTTTTAGCTTAGGGCTAACAATACCTAAGGGATGATGATAGGAGAGAAAAGGAGATGGGTTTCGGTTTGGAAGAAAGTATTGGTAGATAGGAAGAGAATCCACCACAAAAATTGAAGTAAATTAATAAAATGGAACGAAAATCTACTGTACAAATCTTAAGAGGAACCTAACTTTAGCGGGGGCCTGTTTCAGGCAAGCGGAGAGCGTAGCGTGAATTGAGGTGGCCTGCAAGTGCTCGGCGATTGCTCCTTCCCTCTCGAGCCGGTATTCCGGTATTATGGGGAAGAGTGGCAGTCTGGCAAGGCAAAGTAAGTCAAAAGGAAAGAACGTACTAATTTTCATTTCAGAAAGGTTATTTTTATGATGCATTCAAGAATGCTCGAAAGATTTGAATTTGGTATAATAATTTTATTTCTGGGCACTGTTGGATCTCCGTCAGACCAACCCAATGCTCCCAGAGAGGGACGTGATAAAGCAGTATGAATGCTTTTAGTAATAATTTTACTGGTTTTCTTGACAACTTTTATAAGAATACCAATAGTTGCACTTAAGAAAGGCTAAGCTTTTACCCAGCAGACTGCCGACTAAAAGTTTAGAACGGAAGAAAAACTTGAGTTTTAGAAACAAACCATAAGTCAGAGAAAAAAATCTCAACCAGCAGGAAGCTTGCAGAACTAGCTATACTTGCCCTAAGGGCTCGTTAGAATTAGCTATGACAGCTAAGAGAAACTTTAAACATGTTGTTATTTGCAGTTTTAAGTTAAATGCAACAAGTAGTACGAATTTTGTCGATTTCGAAATTATATTTTTTCGTAAAGATATCTTAAGCTTAAAGGAAGAATCAGGGTAAAGAGGGTTCTGCCTAACTTTTATTATAGTGAGAAAGATGAAGCAAACAATAATAGAAAGTTTATTAACAATAAATATAAACTTTAAAAATTAACAATGCGTAAGTTAAGATTTAATTTGAGTTCAAACCAACGGTTAATTGTAAAATGCCAAGGTCTCAGACCTAATAATAAGAAGTTTACAATTTTCAAATACAAGTTTCGAACTTGAAAGCACTAAACCTATACAAAGGTTTTAAAATGTGTGCTTAAGATTAAGAACTTTAACGTTTATAACGACAATTATGACGCCTTTATAACTTTGATAATTAAATCAGGTACAATGTAGGCACTTTTAGAATCCTTTTATGGAAATCGAAAAGTCTGTAAAAGGTATGTTGAATTCCTGATTATAACAGGAATAGAAAAAAAATTATAAGCGGAAATTGCCACTATTTGAAATAGTAATTACTAGATTGTAAATACAATGATGTACAGGTCGTATAACAAATTCTGAAGAAAAAAGATTGAGTACAAAGGATCAAAGATTAGAAAGTTAACAATTCCTGTACTAGCAGGAAAAAAGAAAGAGGAAAGAATAAAAAGAAGTTTCTACAACTTCTTGTAATTTCACAGAGTAAATAAATTCTACATGGAGAAAAATGGGAGGGCGCCATACTTAGGCTGAGGCCTCATTGAAAATTGACAAGGTACATAAGTTAATTTAAATATTGTTAGTAGGGGGTGTTTGGAAGGAGAATGGGTTTGTAATATTCTGGCCAATTGTATCGCTCTCATTTGAACGCGGCGCGGTTGGTAATTGAACAGGCACTGTTTTGTACTATAGTCTATTGATGGATTTGAAAAGTTTACTATTGCGGCACAGAAAGTTTTTAAAGAGAAAAGTTATTGTAGTTATGGAGATCACTAGTTGAATTTTAGCTTGAACAAGTTTATTGCGTTGGAAAATTTATAGGTTGTAGTTGAGTGCCGAAGAAAAGTTCCCACGGAGGAAAGCAAATTGTGTTTTGACCAGTGGTTTATGCAACATAAATTCCTCAGTGAGGAAAAGTATTCCCATATTTGAGCGGAAAATTCTAGTTTGCTTTACTTGTAGAAAGATAGTTTGACGTAGAAAGTTCTGGAGTTATTATGACGGTTGAATGGGGCAGTAGTGGTCCCACGGAGGAAAAGAAGTTAATTTGTTATAGACAGTGTTTAATTTAACAAGAATCCCACGGTGTGAGAAAGTATTCTCAGTTAATTTGTACAAGAAGTACTAAACTTTCAGGATTTAAAGTCAGCTTAGAAGCTAGAGCATGACTAGAAAAATCCCTCGAAGACGGTTATTGCATAATAGTTAGCAATTCCACACACTGCCTATAAAATTGTATTAAAAACCTTTAAAAAAATTTAAAAATCATTGGAGATTGGTACTTTGCTTTTTACATGTTTGAAGAAAGTAGATGACCCTGGCGACCGTTAGCTTAAGTCCACAACATGGCGTAGATTTTTAAAAATGTCTTATATGGACAGGAGACAAGCCTTTGGGAGGCTTCAAACTGTATGCTCGAAAGCTAAAGCAGAACTGAGAACGAGCGAACACGCACCCGAAGGAGTTAGGCAGGCAAGTGGAAGGGGAAATGAGGGAGAGGGGTAAAGACAAGAGAACATACATTATAATAGGCAACTTGATAACATGAAAAATTCTTCATAGATGTGAAGTTTCTTCTTCAAGGAGCGGTGTTCATGGAGATGTAAGCTAGCGACAACGACGAAACCTGGTGGTTTGATTGGTAAGGAAGTCCTCTTGAGCATGGAGATGTTGAGGGAGTTCGGTGGTTAGCTGCTAGATGCCGCTAGGTTGATCATGGAAGATATATATCTAGAACAGACTTATAAAAGGCATGAGCAAAGTGTACTGTGCCCAATTAGACACGGCTGACTGGCATCGAACCGGGTTCTTTATCACAAGGAAGACCAGGCCCATGATTCTGCGCAGAATCGAATCATTGATTTCTAAGGGGGAACAGCCACAGGGAACCCGAGGAACAATGAGTTATAACTGCATATAATTATAATAGCAGGATTTCACGGCCAGAACGGGAATATTATAGCTTTAAAGGTGGATTATTGCAGAAAATACAAGCCTATGTACGTTTAAGATGCTAGAGCTCAAGAAAGCGAGCCAGCTTGACATTTTGACAAAGCGAAGTTGAATGTGGGTGGATTAGACGTGGCGCCTAGGCACTACTTTCGGCGTGGCTGGAGGCTGAAGGCCGTGATTAACGACTAAGAAAATCCCCCTTCAAGAAGGCGAAACAGTGGAGTGGGGGTGGTCGCCCACTGAAATTAATTAATTACGGCCAAATGCAGCAATGAATTGAGATGAAACTTACACCCAGATGCATGTATTCTAGGGAAGATAATTTATGAGTGTTCTCACGCCTAAATTAAAGCCTGCATCTATAAAGGAACTTATGCACAGACCTAATCCGCGGCAGAGTCAGGATTTGTAAAGGAGCCAGAGGGGAAGTACCGGGGTAGCATCATGACGCCGTTGAAGAAAGCAATTAATTATAATTAATTGGCCGAAGCGATTGCCTGCACGCGAGTGAATTTGGAACCTCCATGAATAGACGAATAAGGATCATACTTCACTTTGTCTGAAAATGCATTATTTTAAGAAGAGAGTCGCTCCTGGAAATCCAGTGAACTATTTTTCATCAGGAAGCTTTATATGGGGAGAAGCTGGAGCGGAGTTCAGTTCGTCTTGACTCAACTCGTGTGGTAACACGCTGTCGGATCACGCAAGAAAGTGCGCGGAATTTATAAAGTATTGACGCTCAAATATTCTAGCGGTGAACATTGAAAGGCGCATCATGCAGCTTAATAACAGTAATTCTGCATCATACAGTAAAATAATCAGTCTACAGCAGACGTATAAGCAACAGTATACGCGAGTATAGAATCAGTACAGCGTAGAGATAATTTAGGATGATGTTTACAGACAATGAACATACCCAGGATGTGTTATCATGGGTAAAATGAAACATACTATTGTAATGAACACTACAGTTACGGGAGCCTGGGAGGCTCACATGTAGTTGTGACCTAGGATTGAACAATTTTGCTGTAGAGGAGACATAAACTGTAGGTGACGGGAGACGAACACACACACGCAAGATAGACTTTCAAGGAGACCAGCGGTTGTCAGGAGTTAGCTGCATCGCATCTCTGAGGTCAGGCGGTAGTGGGAATCCGATCAAGGATTCGTGTGTGAAAATTGTGCGAGAATCTATCTATATGTTTAAAACACTAAGGCGATTTTTGTTACATCGAGAATGAGATAACGTCTTAACCGATTGACTTCGTAATGTATTCTAACGAGAGCTCTTGGCATGTAGATTTGCAGAGTGTCTTTAAAATAAACAAATATGTTACAGAATATTTTTAAATTAATAAACAAAAATTCAGAAATCTTGCCTATCACGCATGCGCACAATCGCCTTGCCTCATGACAGTCATGGCGGTTACAAGTCCACCGCGTTTTAATTTCAAAGTTATGTATAAGAATTATAATGGAAGGGAACATTGTTTATGATATTTCCATAATATACACTGGAATATAATTATACCAGATAGAAAATGTTGAAAAACGTAAACTGACATCAAATTTTGAGTGTGCATGAGGTTTAACTAACTTAATATTGCACGCGATAATCAGTGCTTCGGTAGCTCAGGTGTCAGCACGGTAGTCCCTTAATTTATGAGTCTCCCAATGTGAGGGGTTCGAATCCCCCCTCAGGCATGTTTTTTTATTTCCGTATTTTGCTTTTTTGGAATTGCTATTATATTGTCAAAACATATTTAACTTTTGGAATTCTGCGTTCCCATCTCAATTTAAAACGCTATGGTAATTTCATTGAAACGCTTTATAAGTTCCAACATTAGACAGATTACATTTGTTTAAACGGTAGGCTATTTATCTTTATTGCTACAGAAGTTTTGGCATATTGTTGCACATGGGATAACTGTTAGGCCGACTGTGAATCAAGGATTGTACGAATTCCAACACATTAGAATCCACCCGCCTGGGCGACTTACTTTGTTTTCCTCAGTTCTTTATTTGCCTTATAAACATACAAGGCATGTCCAAAATGTTGTTACATGAAACTCCACTAATGAACTGTACCTTTAACATTTATACGGCAATAATATACAGTAGGCCTACGTTGAAATTCTGATATTACAAATGTAGGCCTATTTTTGATTCCATTGTTTTCCAAATTAACTTCTATGTTTCAGTAGCAGATGCCGCTGCAGTCGAATGTTGGAACCGCCATTTGTATTGTGTTTCCATTCTTTCTGTTATATAGTCTTTGGTGGTCAGTCCCGGTCAGTCGTTGTCTGTCGAGAATACATATCGCTGCTTCTACGAATTGTTAAACCTTTCATTTTAAATACGGTACCATAACTATGGCATACTTGAAAGTGACTACGCAGAATTACTGGGCCGGTTTGTCTCGATAGTTCATTGCCAGCTTTAAGAGTGGGCTTCCCTGTGTAAATACGACCTTTGACACGCACAGGAAATATAATTATAAAACTGACTCCATTATTAAGGTGACTGGCGAAGTGGTTCTATGCTCCTCTTCATAATTTACTGTCATGGATATCCGAAGAATTGTACCAATAACAGGTGACGGAAATTGCTTATTTAGAGCAGTTTCGTACTGTTTATATCGAAACGAAGAACGTCATAGTGAGTTGCGTTTGCAAACTATCACAACGATTGTTGCTGACTGGAATATTTATAAGGATTTTAATATTGGCGATGAGTCTTCTCGCCTTCCCCTCAACAACCAACTTGAGTATGAAAATCGTATGTCTCTGAACTGTGAATATGCTAGTCATGTTGGACTCCATTGTATAAGCTAATTGTTTAATGATTATTTGTTTAGAGTGCATAAGAATGAGACTAACCAAGTTGTAGGTTATGGCAATGGAAGTGTTATTTGTCATTTATTGTTTAGCGGCTCCGTTGATGCAGGACAATTAATTTGGGGATAAATCCTACTGTATATAGACGCATTCGACGAAAAAGAACATTAACCGGTCGTGTGGAAACTACAAATAGACGCAAAACAATGAGAAATCGGAGAAAAGGCGAAATCACTTTTAATATACAATATAAATCTGCCATTTCAGAAACAATGCCAGATATTATGCCGTACAGTGTTGGGTCCTTGACGAACGAATGTAAATATTGTTCTGCATTGTTCTTCTCTTGCGAAAAAAAACTACGCTTGGTTACTTTGGCCTTTGCTGTTGCAATGGTAAAATTGATCTGCCGGAATATAAAATACTTGACAGGCTTAAACCATTTTTCACTGGACCTCAAGGAACTTCAGAGAGAATATTCGGCAGTACAACAATTCTATGTCCTTCGTTTCCTTTGGTGCCAATGTTACCGTACCACCTGAACACGGTCCATATTGTTTTAAAATTTCAGGAATTGTACATCATCGCATTTCTTCCATATATTCCAAAAATATAAGTGACAGTTGTTACGGCCAGTATTATATATTAGACTGCTCAGAAGCTAATCGAATCAGACTAGCAAATTGAGCGAATTCATGCATCAGGGAGGGTACACTTCATATTCTAAATAATATTTTGCAAGAGAATAACCCTTACATTCAACTGTATAAGACAATGCATTCAAAAATATGCAAAGAAAATGAACTGGCTTTAAGAGAAAAACGTCAACCGTTAGATTTGGTCATGCGCTTTTACCATGAACCTCAAGAAGATCCTAGACGTTACAATAACCCAGCCTCTTCAGAGATTGCAGCTATTTTTGAAACAACAGACGGTGCTCCGGCTTCACACCGCCACATAGCCGTATTTTCCAATCAGGGAGTTTAAAAGGAAATTGATGTTGACAGTATGCATTGTGATCCATTAACTTGCGTTAATCTGGCCTTGCGGGGATATTTCGAGAAGTTTCGTGCTGTTTATATCAAAATGAAGAACATCGCCCTGAGCTGCATTTGCAAACTATTGCAAACATTGTTGCTGGTAATATTATAAGGATTTTATTAATGGCGATCAGCCTCATCGCATTCTCCTCAGCAACCAACTTAGTATGAAAGTATCTGGACGGTGAATACACTGGTCATGTTGAACTTCATTGTATAAGCCAATTGTTTATTGATTTTATTTGATTCGAGTACATAACAATGAGTCTAACCATACTGTTGTTTTTGCAATGGGAGTATTATTTGCCATTTAATATTTAGCGGCTCCATTGATGCAACGCACTATAGTGTTATCGAATAAGACGTTAATTTTGGGAGAAATACTACTATAAAACCCCGTTCGACGAAAAGGAACATTGTCCGGTCGTTTGTAAACTACAAGTTGACGCAATAAAGTGAGAAATCGGACAAAATATGAAGTCACTTTAAAAATCCAATATAAATATCCCATAAAAATACTCCCATTTTCTTTTAAAAGCCACCAATTTCCAATCGCTTGGCATAATTTATCACAATCAACAAAGATCAAGGGGAAACTCTGGAACGTGTAGGTCACTATTTGTCTCATCAAGTTTTCAGTCATGGGCAGTTATATGTTGCAAAGTCGATCTTTCTCTGAAATCATACAAAGAATGCATATAAGAAAATCCTTCCGTAAATATTTTCCCAATGACCGTCATGTTTTGACGGGTTTCAACTAGTTATGTATAAAGTTATATTACAGTGATCTTTAAAAGGGTTTATGTTTATATGGTAAAAGAATGTGTATTGTGTCAAAGTGAAAATGCCAGTAGTGAAAAATACAATTACCACGTGTAAAGTTTATGAAATGTGTCGTGTGAAAAATATCATGATGGCTTAAAACACGCATTATGGCAGGCGAGTGGCTGGCAAGCTGGACCAACCCAGCTAGGATGAAAGTGAGTACAAATTTAATATGCTGATCTGATTTAATAGCTCACCATACAACGAAGCATTCCCTCAACGATTAAGAATTAACAGATAATAATAATCTGGGGTCGGTAACAATACTAAATAAATAAAAGGGCATGTCAGGCCTATAGTACGTGCAAAGTGTGTCATATCTAGCGTAAGAATACGGTGTTATTGTGAAAAGTAAGAAAGAAAGTTAAATATCGAGATAAAGAGAGCTTTTCAGTGTCATTGAAATGTTAAATAAATGTTTTATTATGGTATATTCTACAGGGTTGTATTTGAGAGCCATTAAGATAGTCAGATGTATGCCAGTAAATTTATACTTGTTTTGAAGCTACGTGGAACTTTGGCTTATGAGTGAATGTATAGAGGACGTGAGTGCTTTAAGAATTGAGTCATCTGTAAGAAATATTGTTTGAGCCGCGATCAGCGAGCATGTAACGTATCAAGAGATTTACGTCAATAAGTTGCTGGGATCATCCGAAAATAGTTTGCGCGTTGTCGAATCTAGTAGGCAAACTCTTCGAAGCTACAATATAGTATTGCCTTAGAGCATACATGTGTATTCGCAACAGAGTTGGGACTGAGTCTGTCTGTATCCACTGTTAGCAGAGTCTTCGCCACCAGGGATAACTGCTAGAGACCCTAGGTAGGCCGATATATTAATTTATCTGCCTTTAGAGGTGAGATAAATGGTTCTTCGTGTAGGAAACGTCGATTTCCTCTTGTTATATGCATGCCGTCCAGTGAGATAACACTGAAACTCACCTGAGACGCGCGCAAAAGCCACTGATGTCGACCACAGAACGGGAAAAATATTTCGTGATCCATCCCTTGCCTTGAATATTAATTAGGAGCCGAGATGAGCCCATTAAATACTCTAAATGTAGTTATTAAATAATTAGATTGACTCAATTCGTAAGGACACGACCCATTCAGGGTACCTCTAGCACAGCTGCACCAGTGAATGAACACTTGACCATGCGGGGAGTCAGGCGGGTAGCAGGTATAATCCACTAACCCGGCAGCCATCTTGCCGAGGACGTCCCATGACTAATTTATTGTTCGCACGAAAGGAAGTCAATAGACCTGATCCTTTTATTTTAAGATTGTAGTGGGACACTGAAGAATCTCGACATTTCGAAAAGTAATTAAGATGTGCTTGATATGATGGTGTCTATTGAATTAGATGCAGTGTTTCCATACACATGCAATGTTGGAATGAAGTAATCGGATAACATTTGGCCCAGTTATTCTCTGAGGAGGAATTAACTGCGCCAAATAAATAGAGGCATTTTTGTAAAGAGTATTTACCCAGTTCACACTAATTTATTCATACGGGTAGCGTAATTTGAATGAGATGACACGTTTGTAACGATAATGTTATGACCAGACCCAGAAAATCGTTGTATGGTGAAGTTATAAAATATCTATATCTATGTGTATTTTGGAGGGGAAAGTGTACCACTTCAGCGTTTGAAACTTATGGGAAAAGAATACGATTCGCACGAGACAACACTTATTGAACAAGGCATAAGCTAATGAATCAATGTTATTTAAAGTAAATGTTCCGTGTAAAACGGATAAATGTTTAATAATTGCATATTTAATGTCATTTAAATATAATTTGTGTTTGTTGTGTTGTGATATTCCAATTTCTGTTAAATTGTGCCACGTGAAGAACAATATGGACACTCGCAAATGTCAAAGAGTATCAACAATAGGATGTTTAGGATAGACTTGAGTGCCGTGGAGCACCTATCTTGAGGAGAAGAGACTCACAGATAATTTTGATTTTTGTTGTGGGAAATAAATGTAAAGTATTTTTTTGTGTTTTATGTTGTCTTGCCATGATTTACTATCATTAAATGTTATACTTAGGAATATGTTGTTTCTTTCAAGTAGAGTAGTCACCTGACAGACTCAAATCCTGAATATGTGCTCGTATAGTGGGTTGGACGTCCCATACCTCGAAAGATCGTGAGTTAGCTGGGATACGAACTCATGTTCCATATGATGACGATTAGGTACAGTACAGAGAAAATAAAATTTAAAGAATCACTGTTGGTATTTGCGAACTGGGATAAAATGAATTGAATAAAATAAATGAATCAAAGTGCAGCAAAGGCTAACTCTGCCTGACCGTGTATTCAATGGAATGCACCTCCCCCCTATCAATTCAAACACGACGAAACTGAATTGAACTAAATTTGGTACGGAGGTATCACTGGCAAAGGGCACCTCAGTGTCAAGTTTTATATCGCCGCCATCTTTACCAAAACTCAATGGCGGCCACTCAAACGTTCAAAACGTAAAATCAAATAACGGCTAAACTAATCATCCGATCTCTACCAATTTTGGTAACAATATACCTTCATATAGGACGCGTCTTGTGCCCAAGCTACAAAGTCATCTGCCGTACCATTTTAGGATTACGGCCGCGTGAATTATGCAAACTTTATAGTCCATAACATGGGACCAACCAGTTCATTTATCGAACAGAGAATCGTTTAAACTGTTCTAAAGGACGTGGTCCGTTCGAAATTAAAAGTTTATCTTGTAATATTATACAGAATTGACTTTAAAAAGCTGAGCCCTCTCCGTTAGAAGACAAGATTGCAGCTAAGATCTTGTGCCAGACCTATATTTCACTAGTATGAGTATTGCATGCAATATAGCCTACTGATAGAAATTACATAATCTTTGTATGAAATGCTTTATATAAAAAGTATACTCCATTGCAAAAATCGTCAAGTCTAAATCATTATTTTCTAAGACGTTGTATGTAATTCAACTGATATCGGCGAATTTTGGTTGACTTGTTTGGCTGCGTGGTAAAGCGTTAGCCTCTTACTCGTATGGCTGGGGTTCTAATCCTACCATAGTTGGAATTTTTTGCTTGTTTTTTATATTTATTGTTTGGAATTACTCAGAAGTTTTAAAATTAAGCGTTATACTGTGCATATTAAAATTTAAAATATATATTTAATTAATACAAAATTCGCCAGCGGATCTGCAAGACACATCTAACAGCAAACAGGAGAACTATCAAGGCCAACTTATTTCGCAACGGCCCACATATTAACTTTCAGCTTAAATTGAAAAGTTTATTTTTATGGCCGCTAGAATGCACTCTCCCTATTAGGATTATATCCGGCAGATGTCATGAATGTTCTACGTGGGACTCCACTGGTTGGCAATCTATACGCATCGAATTTCAAGAATGAAAAGTTGATAATACGATACATTTTTATTTTAAAGCGTTTGTAATAGCCTATTGTGTGTTATTTGACCTAAAGATAAAACGATCTCACATAGTACCTGTGCTCTATCTGTAGGTGCTAGTTCAGGATATTAATTAATAATTTTGTTGCAGTCAAATAGCAATCGAAAATAAAGAATAAACATGTACATGAACATTGCGTTCTGGGGATTTGAATTGCATTGATTTGATCATTTGTTTCCTTTACTACAGAGCTCTAAGTGATGCGTTCCCATGCTTATCCATATAGTCGGCATTCACGCGTTACTTTAGGGTCATGGAAAGATTTGTTAATGCAAGTAAGGTGGTGTAAACCATGGACAGCCAGACGTGTAAACACATGCCTCAAATCAATGTTCGATGTTGCCCACGTCCGGTCGATTATGTCTCCAGCCATAAAGTCTTTGAGATATGTCATCTCAGTAGGTATAATAGGCCGAAGGTGGCGCAGGGGCTAATGTGCAAGATGGCCACCACGCGCAACTCTCTTATGTTATTCTTATGAGAGGGAGAGTCATAGCTGGCGCAGGGGCTAATGTGCAAGATGGCCGCCAGGCACAACGAGCTCGGGATTACGGATACCCTGAGCCAATAGTATGATGTTATTATTATTATCATGTACGAGGGTGAAAAAGAAAGGGAGCAGGAGGGAGTTGTTTAATGTCTAGTCACCTAGAGCATGAGTTTTTTTAATAGTCATTTTTTATTTTTCATATTTCTCACATGGTTATTTACAATTTAAAATTCCCTCTTAAAAAAAATCATTTTCATATAGGTAAGAAACGGGTCACGCTATGCTTTCCGCTACTGAGTTTTGGCTACTTTTCAAGGCCACGCTCACCAAGCATTGAATGTATTGGTTTATGTGTTGGCTTTATGTTGGCTTTTGTGTTGGCTTTTATGTTGTTTTTTTATGCTGGCTTTTTGTGTTGGCTTTTATGTTGGCTTTTGTATTGGTTTATATATTGGCTTTTGTGTTGGCTTATTTGACAAGTTATTTTTGTCAATGTATTTAGTGGATTTTTCTCTTGGTCTTGTAGAGTTCCAATCGTTAACCTTTGGCAGTCTCGGGCAATGTTCGAGAGATTGTGTATTTATGTGTGTACTGCTTTAAGCCCACAAGTGTTGTAGGTTACGTCATAATCTAAAAATAGAATTTAGTATTGATATATATAAGAGACGCTACAGAAGCATTCGATCAGTGCTTTGTGGTAGCTGAAAGTGTGAATATGTCTCTCTAAAGTGTTTAGTGTCCCCCAACTTATGGGGAACAGAACAAAGCCTACCAACGAGCGGTTTGGTTTGTGGTTGTTGTTGGAAAACCTGGACAATCTGGTTACAGACTTTGGTAATATAAACTTCACAGAAAACAAGACGCTCCTAAGTGATAAAAATGTTAATCTACTTACACCGATTACGGAGCCGTTTTGTGATAACATTATGGTGGTTAGGATATGTGGCCAAGTGGACTGCCAAGAACAATTGGAAAATAGTAAGTCTGTGCTTCTAAATAAAGAGGTGTGTGGTGCTTTCATTTTCTATTTACGTGGTAAATTCTCCAAATTCATCTCTGCTAAACACGGTGTCAAAGCAAAGCTACCATTTCCTCTACTCAACAAAGAGTGTGCAATGGCACGGGGACTCAGGGCACAACTTGGGGAGAAAGGAATGGTTAACATTATGGAAAAGTATACAAATCCTGTGGCTGTACCATACAAATATATAACAAATTTATGTGTCAAATTACAAGTCCTGGGGTAAACAAAGTCATTGGAAACCATATTATAGACTTTATCCGATGTCCGGACACCTGTCTGATGGAAACGTTTACGTCTTCCTTAGCTAAATAACATGGTATTTTTGTTTTGTCGTGTAGCCTCCTGAGAGGCCGAGTGCAAGTCTTTCTAGTCGACGCCCGTGGGCGACCTGCGCGTCGGGATGAGAGATGGAATGGATGAATGAAACTGGGCAAGGATGTGGAAGGAAGCGGCCGTGGCCTGTCAGAAGGTACTGTCTCAGCATTTGCCTGGTGTTGAAAATGGGAAACCACGGAAAACCATTTCAAGGACAGCCGACGGTGGGGCTCGAACCCACGCGTCTACCGAGTCAGCAGAGACCTTGGCCCCTTGACCTAACGCAGCGCTTTAGCCCGCGTAGCCACTATTGTCGGTAACATGGTATTACAAGACTAGAGGCAACAATTTACAACTACAAAATGGATGGCATGTTTGACCCACTCGAAGATTGTGTTAGTGTATTAGAAGCCAATAAACATTACTTAAAAGAAGCGCCCCTGTACTCGGTGCCGATCGCATCCATGTGGACCAAACAAGCGGATAACCTACAAAATAGTTGCTGTGTGGTGTTTAACAAAGTTTTGCAGTTTGTCTATTGGGGTAATAAAAATATTCGGAAATTGACTGGTGTGCAAATCAACCGCGCGATGGACAAGGTCGGTAAAAGATGATAAACTATGCTCTCTCTGCCTATAGTTTTAATTACTTACCCGTAAACTTTGTAGAAATTGTTAACGATGATTCTGGAAACAACAATGTCCGCATTATACAAAAATGCTACATTAAAGCTGGTGAAACATTATTTTCTCAATCCAGGACATTGTTTTCCACAATTTCCGCAAACATAAACATTAGCGAATTAGGATTGACACCTACAAATAATATTCTTCCCCAGGTGTTATGAAAAAGAACCAATAAAACTAACAGAGTTAAACCATACCCTCTTAAGGAAATTACCCCATTGAGTACAGTTAATGTGCTATGTGTAAGGAAACGAAAACTAGAGTTGGAGGAAATTGAGATAAAAAAAAGGAAAGTGGAGTATGTTGCAGAGTCTACTGCCCTAAAGGGAGTGTACTAAGCTGTGTTGCAGAGAGAACAGGTCATTGTGGATGCAAGAAACAGGTTTAAAGTTTACTTTAAACAAAGTCCCTGGCAAAATCTAGATGTGAGTGTGAAATACAAACTCTCAGCATTTACTGTTAATTACAAAGGAACTTATCCACACGTTGGAGTGCTTGTAGAAAGTGAAAAATGTAAACATGTCTGCTACTTAAGAGGATATTTAAAATCTATGTTTTAGAGAGTCATGGTAATTTACACTTGCTTAAAAAGGATGGATTTATTGTAACTCCATGTGGTGGACTGGACATTGTGCATCTGGAAACTGAAAACCGTTTGCGGAATTCAACAGCAATGGAATGACTACATTTAATGGTCATTCGTTTGCTAAAATCGAAAAATTAAAGTTTTTGACAAGCATCCAAACAGACTATAGAGTAGAGTCGACAACTTATGCGCAAGAAGACGTTGATCTGCTTAATAACATTACTATGCAAGAAATCAAAGGCCAAATAAGAATCCAAACGTGCTCCCGGTTAGAAAGTCTGAAAAAAGGAACAGAACTAATTATTAAGGGAATAAAACCAATAGTATATAGACATAAAGTTAGATATGTGTTAGAAACGGAGAATATTGACTCTTTGTTTATATCCAATTATTGGCTGGAAAAGGAACTAGAAGATTCGGATACAGATTTAGATTAACGGATCAAAATTAGCTAGATGCTATTAAAACTACACCAAGCAAACATATGGAAAGAGTTGTATTCTGTGTGTAAATATGCATTACAAATAAAGAATATGGGCTCTCCTGTTCGTATTTAACTAATGGATACAAAAGGGACCTAAAAGATTTAAGCAAAAATTTAGGTTAAAATGTAAAAATATTAATATAGATGTTATTAAAACTAAAATAAAGAAAAGAGTGTATTATATGTAAAAATTGTAGATATATTTAATTAATAAAACTAATCCATGGGTACCGCTTGTGTTTCTTGTTACCCGTCTCACACTCCTAATCCAGTCGTTTACCTTCGGCAGCCTCTGTCAATGCTCGGTGAGCATGGCCTTAAAAGTAGCTGAAACTCAGTAGTGAAAAGCATAGCGTGACCCTTTTCTTACCTATATGAAGTGTAAAATCAACTTTTGAATATTGATCATGTGCAAAACTTGAAAATGAAACTTTTCAAATGAGGGAATTGTAAATTGTAAATAACCATGTGAGAAATATGAAAAATCAAAAATGACTATTAAAAGAAGTCATGCTCTAGGTGAATTGACATTTAACAACTCCCTCCTCCTCCATTTCTTTTTCACCCTCGTACATGATATTAATAACATCATCCTATTGGTTCAGGGTATCCGTAATCCTGAGCTCGTTGTGCATGGCAGCCATCTCGCACATTAGTCCCTGCGCCAGCTATGACTCTCCCTCCCATAAGAATAACATAAGAGAGTTGCGCACGGGGGCCATCTTGCACATTAGCCCCTGCGCCAGCTTCGGCCTATTATACCTACTCATCTCTTTCTTTCTTTCTTTATTTCTTTCTTCAATGTTGGTAGTAGTTTTTACGAGGTTCTGGTGTTTGTTAGAGGTGAATAGTTTCTAAGGTCTTCAACCAAGAAATGATTTTATTATACTCTTTTATAAAGACGAAGAGTTATAACTATACTCATACATTTAGGAGAAAGTAGGCTATATGCTCTTTACTGAACATCTTGTTTTTCTTTCCGCATTACGTGTCCGAAATATTCGATTTGCGCTCCTTGATTAAAAGCGCACTTCGTTCTTCTTGTGTAATCTTCCCATCACCTCAGTATTTATAATTCCTTCGGTCCACGAGATAAGTAACATCTGCCGATACACCCACATTTCGTAGGCTTCCAGCTTCTTGCACAGGGAATGATTTAGAGTCCACCCATTCCATAGAATAGTGTGGTAAATACATATCCCCTGACCATATAACTTTGACTGCGGTTACTGAGGAGCTTTTTCATTTTAATGAAGGTTGTTCTCGCATGATCAATATTCTTTCCATGATCTCTTGACTGAGTTCGCATTGCTCATTCAGATTGCACCCAAGGTACTTAGAGTGTTGAGCACGCTCGATCTCTTTGGTGTCAAGCAAGAGTTTTGCTTGGACAGAACTCTGTTTGCTCACATTCGTGTACTTTGTCTATTTTATGTTCATTTTTAGCCCCCAGTTGTTGCAAGCAATGTTGACTTTCTCCAGCAAGGTCTTAAGATTTTTGCACTGTCTGCAAGCAATACGGTATCATTTTAATTTTAAACAAGAAGTTCCGTGACGAACTGAAGAGCCTACTTTAAGATTCATGCCAATGATTAATCTATATGGATCTATCTAGAATAATGACAAAATTAAGTTGGTAATTTCGAAATTTCTAATTAGTTCGAAATACTGTATACCTGGCATAACGTTGCCTAATGTCAGAACTACAGTTGGCAGCCCTGGTGATTGAATATATTCTTAAGGTACAGAATACAAAATGTGGTTGAAGTCCAATGGATAGCATGGAGGTTACATGCAGTTAAACATTGGATCTAACAGCACGCGTAAAATCATGTTGGCAACAATGACATACATGTATTGGTCAGAAATAATCTGAAATAATATGATCTATTGTTGTGTCAATTTTGAATGAAATCCATTAGTTAGTATAGAAGTTACATGCATTTTAAAATTGAACCTATCAGCAGGCTTAGAATCATGTTGGCAGCACTAGCGTAGGCCTATATTAGTTACTCCAATTAATGTAGAATGCCAGGTACTATACGTGTGCAAAGTTTAGAGCTATTGGCATGCATAATTTCTGATATATTGATATTAGGGTAACAAAAATAGAGACAGTATTTATTAACAGTTGGCAGCCCTGGTTATTCTTAAGAATCGGCATAGTCATATCTGTTATGCTACACATAGCACACACAAAATTTGGTTGAAATCCAAATGATAGTATAGATGTTACATGTATTTAAAGGTAGGCTTGGAATCATGTCGGTAGCACTGACGTATATAACTTACTCCAAATTAATATAGAATGTCAGGTACTATACGTGTGCATAGCTTAAAGCTGTCGGCTTGCATACTTTCTGATATATGGGTATTTGGATTTAAAAAATTGAGAGCATTTATTAACAGTTGGCAGCCCTGGTGGCTCTTAAGATTACGCTAAGTAATATATGTTTATGTACACATAGCACATACAAAATTTGGTTGAAATCCAATTGATAGTGTAGAAGTTATATACATTAAAATTTGGACCTATCAGCAGGCTTATAATCATTTTGGCAACACTGACATGTATGGCTTCCTGGAAATATAACTGCAATATTATTATCTATATGTGTGGCAATTTTAAAATAGCTCCAATTCATACCTTCCTTAATATCCAACATGGAGCTCAAATTTCAATTGCGATTTTTCAGTTGTTGGTAGCGCTGACATCATTTTCAAATATGGACGTGAGATATTCAGGTATAGATCTTTACTCCTACCAAATTTTGTTTCGATTGCTGCAGCCGTTTAGGAGTTGATAGGGGGGACACACACACAGCCAGCCAGACAGACAGAAGGACAGGCAGACAGACAGACAGACAGGCAGACAGACAGAAGAACAGACAGACACACATTTGCCCGATCTCATAAGTCTACTTTTTCCTCATTTTTGCGAAATATGAAATGTAGGCTAAAAATCTTCTAAGTTGATATTGATTAGGCGATTTTATCTCTCACAATTCAAGAGAAGTCATTACGGACCTGATTTGTGTTAGAGTCTTAAGTCTTTTGACTGGCTTGGTGCAGCACTCCTAACCTCCCTGTCTTGAGATAATAGTTTCATCTCTACATAGCTACCACACTCTATAACCGAGGCAATCTGTTTATCATAGTCTAACCTTGGTCTTACCATACAGTTATTGTCCTCGACCCTTCCTTCCGTACCTAAGATTGCTATTCCTGGGTGTCCGTGTCCCAGTAACCTATCTCTTCTCTTCATTAGAAGTCACCAGAAACATCTCTCCTTTGCTACTCGTCTTAATAGCTCTTCGTTTGTTACTACATCTACCTTTCTGAACTTCATCATTTTTCTGTAACGCCACATTTCAAACGCTTAAATTATCGTCTCTTCTGCTGCACCAACAGTCCAAGTTTCATTTCCATAGAGCACCACGCTCCAGACAAAGGCTTTCATAAATGATTTCCAAATATATAAATCTATATTCAATGTCAACATATTCCTTTTCTGTAGAAATTCTTTCCGTTCCTGAGCCATCGTTTTTCCTATATCCTCTTTGCTTCGTCCATATCTGGTTACATTTTGTGTAGGCTAAGGATAGGTCAGACAAGATCCACCCGCTCGTACCTAATGAGAAGGGAAGACCCCCCTTCTCATTTGTACCTTTGGAGCCGTTTTCACCGTGCCCACATTTTAACCTAGTGTGTGGATCTTGCTGACTTACGAAGAAACCTTGGTTTGCAGATGAAACTCAAACTTATATTAGCCGATGACGCGGTGGTTGCTGATCGCGTTATCCGCTTTATAAGTGAGAGTGGGTTAGGGTCAGCAATCTAAATTTTCCAGTGTAAATTGAGTCAACGGCTTGTTCGTTTTTGAATGATAAATTTTTTGATTTTCCGTAATTTTTGTTAATTTTAAAAATTATTATTCTTATTTAATTTTTGTTTTATTGATTGTAGGTCTTTTTCAATTTAGGTGTCCACCTCAAATTTTAAATTCAATTCCAAATTTGTAATCTTTAATCTGTGTTAAGAGGGGCAGATGACCTCGTAGTTCCGCCCCTTAAAACAACAATAACTAACTAACTAATTAACATATCTGGTTAATTTACTTCGTAAGTAACAGAAGTCTCCTACTGCTCTTAGCTTTTCACCTTCAAATTTGACGTCCATAGGGGTTTTTGATTTCTTTCGGATGCATTCTAATGTTTTTGTTTTACGTTATTGGTTTGTATCATGAATTATTTCCTCAAGAGTCCTTACGGTCTCTTGTATAAAATATTCCACTGTCACGTTGAATGGTGCTGCTTACTAGAATCTGATATATGCTGAAATATTTTTGAGGAGTGTAAATAAGTTAGTAACACAACAATGCTATTGGTCCCATTCGGCCTGAATTAAGGAAGACATCCTTTCACCACCATTTCACTGATAATGGGACCCGCGAGCTGGAAACTTTATACATATTTGACAAAATTCTATTATCTTTGACATTTTATTGTGCGGCATTTCCTTGATTACGATCGTGCAATTGTTCCAGTTTAGGGATCAGTTTAATCTGGATGGTTTCAGTGGCCAACTATTACCATTGATATTGTCCAGGGTTAGGGGAGTGAGTTACAGTGATTGCATAAGGGGGGGGGGGGGGGGGGGAGGTAACCAATTTCAATTTGAACTTAAACAAAGCATAATGTTGCAAGAGCACTTTGTGTGAAGGGAAGAGAAACGAGGGTTGGATCGTTATTTATCAGCAGAATGTGTGTGTGTCTGTAAGTGGGCGGTGATGCGTGCGTTATCTGATGAGTGGTCTTGGTACTACGTAATGGGGATGGGATAACGAGAGCGTTTGGACTGCTTGGGATTGCAGGTTTTTGTTTCATTCACATCATTTAGTTCATATGTCAACCTGTCTGTTGAGTAAAACATGCTGCGCGCTTCCGGCTTCTGATCTCTAATCGATTCACAGACTTGCACAAATAATACTGGGAGCTTTATTTAATATGTCGTTGTGTTCTTCACCCTTCATTGGATATCCCGGAGGGGCTCATGACCAGTGGGAGATGGGTTAACGACCACGGGACCCCAGCTGAGTCCGGCATTGCTTCCACTTAATTGTGCCGGGCTCCTCTCAACTGCTATGTCAACCTTTCTTGGTCAACTCTTATTCTCTTCCGACCCCGATGGTAATAGGGTATCCGAGGCCTATGGAGTCTTTCGATTTCCCCGCCTTAATTGGCCCTTGTCTCATCTCTCCTGATTGCTTATATTTCGAGGAGTCAGACCTCTTATTTTCTTTTTACTATATATCCTGCCTTCTGCTAAAGGCCCTAAAGGACGCAGGGAATGTCTAGCCTCAACACTTATGGTGCTCCCTGGATAGTGCTACACCCTCCAAGGCTCACGGCTGGTGACTACCGGAGTATGTGGCCACGAAGTTTCCTGAGCTGGGTCTGGTCCCCCCCCCCCCTTCCACTTTTTCCAGTGCCTCTCTTCTGGACCCTCTCCTCTTTCCATTTCCTATCTGCCTTTCATAGCTCTTTCTTCTATGTCCCTGAATCCATATTTTTCGATGGTTGGGGGCATTTCCTTTTCTTTCTATCTTTTATTTATCTCTCTATTTTGTTTTCCATTCCATCTGCTAGAATGCAGTAGTAGGATTAATTTATTCAGATATTTTCCCTTTCACCCATACCATTAGGGGCCGATAACCCTAATTCTATGTCAATTAGAACAACAAATTATCATCAACGTCAGCTTTATAGGACAGAGCTATTTATTCAATTATTTTTATTTCTATGTATTTTCTTATAACAATTTTAATTGAATTAAATACCAATGGCCTTAAAAGTAAGCCACCAAACGTCAATAAAATAAATGACTGCCTTTCATAGCTCTTGGTACTTATCAAGTTGTAAAATTTAAATTCAAAAAGTTGACATTAACAAAGAAAGTGGTAACAGTTTGATTCTTCTAGTTGATTACTGGAAAGAACTAGTTTTGATCACATCGTGGTCTTCATCAGCATAATCTAAGAATCTATTGCTAATTGCGAGTATATAAGTGTATTTAGTGGTGTCGTCGTCGTATTTGGAAATTCCTTGCAAATATATAAAAATCAACAGTAAGATTGGAAATCAGATTTGTTACAAAATCATGTAAATATAATTTTCTCTCAATGTGAATAATACTGCCTGACATATAAAGAATATATTGTATATTAAATTATGTGAAGTTTCAATCGCAAATTTATTCTATAAAACATGTTCTATAAATGGTGGTACTTATCAAGTTGTAAAATTTAAATTCAAAAAGTTGACATTAACAAAGAAAGTGGTAACAGTTTGATTCTTCTAGTTGATTACTGGACAGGGATGACTGGATAGCACCCCAACTGGGAAATAGAAGAGGATTAGGTTTCGGGCACACAGTGGAATTTAAATAGAGCGACGAGGAAGAGACCAAACATTGAAAACTGAAGTTAATACATTTATTTCATTTTTGAATCAATAACAACGATTTTCATTAGAATAATAATTAAAAGAAGGTAATAATAATGTATTGTTTCTCCAGGAAACTCAGAATAAAATATGAATTACAATAAAAATGCGTAAAACGGCCTTATAAAAGGCGATTAAAAAGTATTTTGAAGAAAAAGATCCAAAAAACAAGCAAGAAGCAAGAAAAAGGCTTGGCCTTGAAGAATGTGTTAAACAAGTGAATTACGTTGGCGTTACCAATGATTTGATACTTTATACCGAGTATTTGGCCCGCAGGGAGCGGGTCAAAAATCCAAACAAAGGCTTCCTCTAAGAGGATTCGGTATGCCTTCTGAGAAAGATAGATTGTGGCTCCTTTGGCGAAGTGTACCCCGCAGTAACAGATCTCTTGATAGTGATCTGTCTGGCGGGTTACAAGCAGTTACAGTTTCTCATCGCCGAATTGTAGTGAGCTGGCGAGCTGACTGAGTTGCTGAGATGAAGGTCGTTGACTCATGCCTCGCCTAGCACGACAGAGTCCAAGCGATGAAGCATGCCGCTTGGAGAGATTCCAGCTACACGATGTTTACTAACAGTGCCGACCAAAGAAGGGCCTTGTTGTGGTCAGGCAGGCAGCCGTGGTCAGGCGTAGACCGATGCAGACAGATGCAGACAGACACGGCAGTTCGGCGATGCGGAGAATATATAGGGGGTAATGACGACAGCGCGCCGAACGTTCCAGAATGAAGGAGGGGTGTCAAACAGCCAATCAACGCACAGCCCCATGCACATTGCGAGGGTTGCCGCTGAGGTGAGCGCAGTACTTCGTAAGAAAGTGTGACAGTATGGTGCGTCTAGAAAGACACTTCAGAAAAGGTGAGTTGACAAGAATAATAACGAACAACAATTCAAATGCAACATAAGTTAAATAAATAAATAAACAGCACACCGCGTTCATACTGCAATTATAACGAAATAAAATAATGGGGCAGAATAATTGAACGTGTGTTTCAAACCGTACGGGAAATATAGCCTACAAAAAACATTCGCAAAAGTGAACAATTATTGGAAATTAACCGAGAAAATATTCATCTAAACTTGCAAGAAATGTAGAGTAGGAAGCACCATAAAGTCTAAAACAAGTAGTTCCGTGAAGAACTATACAGCCTATTTTCATATATCCTGCTAATGTTAATTGCCTCTATCAACATACAAAATTTCAGTTTAATTGCTGTAACAGATTCGTAGATATTGAGAACCGTCTAAATATTTCAGATGGTCGCCAGGTTGGATTTTTATGTTTGTACTATTACATTAAGATTATTGTGTACGTGTGGTATTCAAACTTCAATCGCATGATTAGAACACAAGAAG
This sequence comes from Meconema thalassinum, assembly GCA_946902985.2. Taxonomy (NCBI): domain Eukaryota; kingdom Metazoa; phylum Arthropoda; class Insecta; order Orthoptera; family Tettigoniidae; genus Meconema; species Meconema thalassinum. The sequence continues at coordinate 59,353,761 of OX336399.1, forward strand.
TATAAACGAGATTTTAAAATTACGCACAGCAGCCATGGTGTATTCTTTGAATACACGGTACCTGAGATATAATTTTTATTGCTCCTTGCATGTTCATTTCTTCCTTCCTCTTTGTCAAACACCAACAGTGATCTTCTGTTTTCTCCTTGATGGGCAAATCTCTTATGTCTTCATAAGTCTGTTCTAGATATATAACTTCTGTGACCCACCTAGCGTCATCTCGCAGCGAATCTCTGAAGCTCCTCAATTCTTCCTGGTGCTAGAGGACTTACTTATCCATTTGGCCACCAGATCCTGTTACCATCGCCAGCTATTTTCTCCTTGAGCAAGAGGACTACGTCTACTTCTTTACTCACCATGCTGCGCTAGTATCATCTGTTATCAACTCTTTGAAGACCAGCTCAGCAAGAGAAGATCATTTTTTGTTGTAACATTGGCAATGTTTATATGTTCTCCTTTTGTCTCCTACCCCCCACTCTTTTCCCCTTCCTTGGACCCTCCATGCTCCGTTGAGCAGGTCTCACTTCTCAGTCGGCAGTTGACTCGATCAGTTAAGGCTCCTCTCGAGCCAGCCTCCTCAAACCAAGAGGCACACACTCTTCTACGCCATGTTGGCAAGGTAGTTGTCATCAACGGAAACTTCGCCTTCAACATGAAATCAAGATAAGTACCATCTTAAAGTTTTAACCTCATCTTCATGGTTTTAACTTCCACGTGCTTTTATCGATACTTTTATAGACAGTGTAAAATTATTTATTTTGGGGCAAAAATCATTCTTCGTGGGATTTGTCATGTTAAGCTTTTGCTCTTATAAGCTAATCTTACTAAAAAGAGCTTTTCTTAAGCTATTCAAATGAGAAATCCTCTCGCTACGTGGGATATTACCTAATACCCGCTGTCTATAATTCACCAAGCTAGTTCCTCCGTTGGATTTTCTCAACCCCATTTTTCTACCAAGGTCGTTCTGGAACCTTCTAGATTCGGTATTTCATCTACAAGTCCTGCCGTTGAAATTTTCACTCACTTGTGAGTATGTTATTTAAAATTGAAGAATATAATTCCTGAATTAAAAGCTCAATAGCTAACTTTCTTCCACCGCTGGAACCGCTGGAATGTTCTATGGCACATTTAATTGTAACTCACAACTTTCCCAAGAAATAGACTCTCACCTATATAGTGCAATCAGTTATTTCCATAATTGCAATAATTTTCTTTCTCATAAACTTTAGTGTTTCTATAGTGAACTTTGCATCCATCTTTATAGACTACAGTGATAACCAGTGCTTGCTCCACGTTTCTACCGCATCGCGATCGTCCGTTTACATTAAATATGGCCATGAACATTGATCCTATATCCCAATGATCTTTCCTCAACCTTCTACTAACCACCCATATTAATAAAATTGTAACTTTTCTATAAGGTGTCACTCACGAAGTGCCCTTCCAACTTTGCTAGTTTAACATTAATTAAATTCTGTATAATTACGTGTGTGACACACGATTCAAATTCACATTGTTCCTTTCCTATAATCAGGGAAAACAATTCCTTAAACTCTTGAGCGAGTCATGTTCAGGTTTCACGAAATGGAAACTGTCCCATTTGGCTAGTGATTCCTGCTCAAACTTGGGAAGTCTAGAACCTTCCTTTTAACTTTCTTCAGGTTTCACAGTAAGTGACCTGCCCTCTTTTGTATAATTCTCATATAGTAATTCTGTTTAAATATAAGAAGTTGTAGAAACTTCCATCTTATTCTTCATGTTTTTCTTATTGTTATTTTCGAAGTTGTCACTTTCTCTAGAACATTCTCTCAAGAATTTCTTAAAGTACACTCTTTGTACTAAATTTAAATGTTTAAACTTTAATTACTACACATGTCTTTTTATTTTCTTATAAAGATTTTAGAAACATGTAAGGTTTCAAACCTCATAAATTGTCAATTGCCTGGAGCAATCGTTTAATGTGAGGAGGTCTGCGACCCCATTTCTTAAAAAAGTTTAAATGAACTATGTTTGTCAAATTATATTACATAATTGTTAATTTCCTCAAACTTCTTTGAATTGTTAAATAAATGAAGCGTTTCTTTTCGCTTTTTCATTTTCTAATACAAAGTTTAGGCAAAATCCAGTCTTCCTTGGCTCTCCCTACTCAATGCCATTAAAGTCATTAATAGGGCTTTCACCATTTGTTGCATTTGAGCAAGAACTCTTAATTTTCATCTCACTAAAGTTTCTATTAGCTTTAATAGCTAATTCTAATTGGCCAGTAAGGCAAGTAAAGCTCGCTAAGCCAGCTACCTGCTTGTGGAGACCCTCTCCGAAAACTTATGGTCAGTTTTCTAAAAGACAAGTGTTTCTTTTTGTCTAAACTTTTAGCCGGCTCCTCGCTGAGTAAAAGCTTAGCCATTTTCCAATGCAACCATTGGTTCATTTACCAAAATTACTCCATAAGGTATAATCTTTTATCATTTACCTTCTTAGAGACACTTGGTCGCCTTTACCGGAACTCCATAATTTTGGAAATTGAAAATACTAAACCTGAGTTAAATCATTGGCATTCTTCGAATTATTTTGCAAAAACGAATTTCTTTGAGCAGACATACAGTAAATTTGTTCCTCTCTGTCTTGCCAGACCATCACTCTTCCCCATATTAGTTTTATATATGCTTGAGAGGGATTATACGAAAGCCACTCTCTTGCAAACCGCCCAAGTTCTATCTGTGTTTCTCGTCAGCTTAGACCAAGTCCTTACTCATTTCAGGTATCCGAAAGCGGATTTTCGGTGGCAACCACCTTTAAGTGTGTTTAAGGTTAAACTTATTAATTTTGTGGGACTCTCCTCCTATTTTTCTATCCTTTTTCTCCAATCCAAAATCTACTTCCTTTTCTTAATCATCTTCCCTTGGTGGGTGGGTTATTCCTCAGCTAATAAACTACCCAAAATTTGGTCCCAGAAACCCGGGAGAGTCCATTTTCCATTTTTTCTAAAAAAAAAGTGTCATTTGACAATACTCGGCAAATTATTAATATCTGCTTTGAATCTTTCAGCTATAACCACATCTTGCAAAGCCTGTGAAGGGGAAAGCGGCCGCTCCTGTCTCCTTTGGTGTATCCCGTTCTTTCTACTCATTCGCTGCTGCCAGCTTGACAGCATTTCCAGGTTCCACAATTTCGTGAGTTACATTTTCATCTACCTTCTTTAATATGGCTCCCACTGATAAGGATAAGGATGAAAAACTTACTTCTAAACGAGCATCCTATAAAGGGCAAATTACCCGATTCAGAAGGTACATAAAAGAATTAGATCCCTCAGAAGCGCAATTAGACTTGTTGAAACATCGTGTAAAGGATTTTGAACGTTCTTATGAAAACTACTGTAACATTCAAACTGAAATAGAAACTTGCATGCTCAATCAAACAGAAGATCGTGTCGAAGTAGAAAACCTATATTACGAAGGCATAGGTTCTGCTTTCAAAATAATACGCCAACTCGAAGAGGAGCAGAAAAAGGACGCTTCTGTTCTTGGTTCCCTTCACGAACCACAAACTTCTTTCCGTGAGGGTACTCACAAGCCCAAAGCAACTTTACCTAAAATTGATTTACCCCATTTCTCTGGAGATGAATCCACTTGGGATTCTTTCTATGAATTATTTTGCTCCCTTGTTCATGACAATGAAGACATTCAAGTCATTTACAAGTTTCATTACTTGAGATCTATCTTCCGAGGTCAAGCTTTGCAGTTGGTCGAAGCACTTCCTCTGCGTGCCGAAAATTACCCCATTGCCTTTAACTTATTAAAGGAAATATATGGAAATTTACGTTTACGTATTCAACGCCATATGAAGGCTCTATTTAACCTACCTGCGTCACAGCACAATGACGTCACTAGTTTGCGTACTTTAGTTGACACTACCCAACTCCACGTTCGAAGTGAAATGCCATGTCCTGTGGTTCGGATTCCACGTAAAACGGAGGTCCCGTGGCTCATGATCTCAAGATTAACGGTCACGTTAAACTACAAGCTTCCTTCCTTCCAACTCCACGTTAAAGCTTTGTCCCAATTAGATCAACCTACTGAACATTGGGATACTTTCCTAATACATTTAGTAGTCTCTAAAGTTGATGCTGCTACCCTCAAAGCTTGGGAAATTGAACTTTCTAAAGAAGACGACTACTCTTACGAGCATTTAGTCACTTTCATAAATGCCAGATGCTAACTTTTAACTGCTCTAGCTAATCAAAGTGAACCCTCTTCTCCCAGTTCTAAATTTGAATTAATGTCTATCAAACCTAAAAGCGAACGCTTAGCATCTAATACTCAAAAACCCGGGTCCAGCTCATCTAAATTTAAATCAAACTCCACTGGTTACCCAACTAGGTCTAGTGAACGTCGTGTTGCTAGCTCTATTGTTTTAAACACGCAAAGCGAACCTCGCAAAAGTTTAAACGAACCTGTAAAGTGCATACTTTGTAAAGATCCCCATGCCCTATACCTCTGCAAATCTTTTAAAGAAATGTCAGTCGACGACAGACGAAAATTAGTCTCTCAAAACAAACATTGTTTCAACTGCCTAGCGCCTACGCATTCTGCTTCTAATTGCAAGTCCACAAGACTTTGCTACCATTGTGAAAAGGCTCATCATACTTTGCTACATCGTCATGATCAGGCAAGGTCATCGACAGCATCTACTTCTCCGAAAAATGATAGTGCTAACAGTTCTAATGCTTCATCGTATATTCAAAATGCCAAGTCCATACGCAGTGCCCAAGTATTGTTGTCTACTGTTCAAATTGAAGTTCAGGATAACTTTGGCAACTGGGTCCGTGCACGCGGTCTTCTAGACTCAGCGGCAACTCATGATTTTGTGTCTAATTCCTTGATTAGAAAACTAGGTCTACCTGTAAACCCCACTTCTATCAACGTGTCAGGCATCAACAGCTCAAAATCGCAAGCTTTACAATTCTCAAAGCTAACTATAAGAGATACTTGTCATAGAAACAACTTTCTTAAACTTAATTGTCTAATTCTCAATAGCATTGGAGAAGACACTCCAAGTCACTCTGTGGATATTTCAGGGTTAAACATTCCCTCGCATTTAAGGCTAGCCGATCCTTTTTTCAATATGCAAAACCCTATTGACATACTCTTTAGTGCCAATGTTTTCTGGAATTGCCTACGTAAACAGGTTCGTAAGTTATCCTCAAACGTGGTCGCCAGAGACACTAATTTTGGATGGATCGTCACCGGTCAACTTCCCCATTATTCTCCTCAACCCGCTTCGCAATGTTACTTCTCCAATACTGACCTAGAACAGTTCTGGAGGCTTGAAAATGTTGATTCTCCTAATGTACCCTCTTCAGAAAATGAATTCTGTGAGCAACTTTTTTTGAACACCACCACTCGTTCTTCTGATGGCCGGTTCGTCGTTCAAATGCCTAGATTACACAATCCTCCTAAACTTATCAACTCTCAGCCTAAAGCTCGAAAAGCTCTCTTCACTATCGAGAGCAAATTCAAGAAGGAACCTCTTGTTAAACAACAGTACACTGATTTCATGGATGAGTATGAAAGCTTAGATCATATGGAAGTTGTTAACAAATCTGATGATGAATTACACCCCCCAATTGAAACGGTTTATTTAAATCATCATCCCGTGTGGAAAAACCCTCTTGTAAAAGATAAAATTCGAGTTGTTTTCAATGGTTCATCACCCGACGTTAATGGCAACAGCCTTAATGACACTCTTTATTCTGGTCCTGCTATTCAATCAGATCTATCTGCTATACTCTCAAACTTTCGATTATTTCCCATAGCTGTCATAGCCGACATAAAACAGATGTACCGTCAAGTGTTAATTCAACCAGAACAACGAGATCTTCAAAGAATCTTGTGGCGTGATGAAATCAGTAAGCCCATTAAGGTATTTCGCTTGAAAACGGTTACTTATGGCTTAAAACCCTCTGCTTTCCTTGCTATCCGATCTCTACACTTGCTAGCCTCACAAGATGGTCATTTATTTAACCCCAAAGCCTCTGAAGCACTAACAACATAATTTTATGTTGACGATTACTTGCAGTCCTTCCCCTCTTTAGAGGAAGCTTCTTTTGTGTCTTTAGAACTTCAGGCATTGTTAAGGAATGGAGGTTTCCCACTCCATAAGTGGAACTCCAACTCCCCTGAGTTTCTCGCTCAGTTTCCCATCGAAGACGTAGATCCTTCTTCTGTCGAAATTTGTGGAAACTCCGAATCTATAAAAACTCTAGGAGTTCACTGGTGCACTAGCACTGACACTCTTATCTATAAAGTTTCGCTCGCAGAAGAGCTTCCTAATACAAAAAGACAAATTCTCTCTGAAATTGCAAAAATTTTTGATCCACTTCAATTCCTTGCCCCAGTCATCGTTATAGCCAAACTCTTCATGCAAGAGCTGTGGTCGCTTAAGTGTGAATGGGATGATACTGTCCCTCTTTCTTTTCTTAATCGCTGGCTCTCGTTTCGCAGTAATTTGTTGGATCTTTCCCTCATTGAAATTCCCAGGAATTTAATTAGCTCTCATTCTAATACACCCTTTTTCCTTCATGTGTTCGCGGATAGTTCCGAAAAAGCTTATGGTTGCTGCGCATATTTAGTTTATCACGGTTCATTCTATGGATCTTCAGTTTCCAACCTTGTTTGTGCCAAATCGAAAGTCGCTCCTCTTAAAGCTATTACCTTGCCTAGGCTTGAATTGTGCGCTGCACTCATGGCTGCCGAACTTGTTAAGAAGTTACGGGAAGTATTAAAAGTCGAATTCTCGCAAATCTATCTCTGGAGCGATTCCATGATCACTCTTTCGTGGATCGCCAAGAGCCCCTCTCATTGGCAAACTTTTGTTGCAAACAGAGTTTCCAAAATTCAAACTCTTTCTTCTGGATGTCAATGGAGGCATGTGCCCGGTGCTGATAATCCAGCCGATATTATCTCTCGTGGTTGTTTACCCTCTCAATTGGCAGCTTCCCCATTATACTGGCATGGGCCTTTCGTGGCTAATCGAAGAATCTTCTTCATGGCCTTCGAAACCCCCAGCTACAAACTCCAACTTGCCTGACGCTAAAGTACCTCTATCCATTGCTTCGTGTCTTGTTTCCAACGCTTCTCATCCCTTGTTGTCCCGCTACTCTTCCTTTCATAAATTACTACGAATTGTCGCCTATCTCCTTAGATGGAAATATCTTGTGGTTGACCAACCTCTTCTCCCTAAACCACATCTTACCAATCATGAACTGATTCTCGCTACCATTAAGGTTTTACAACTGACACAGCAAGAAGCCTTTTCTTCTGAATTGTCTTTACTTTCTTCTAAAAGGGATCTTCCCAAATCCAGTTGTCTTCGTGCTTTGGCCCCGTTCCTTGATGACCATGGGTTACTCAGGGTAGGTGGAAGACTTTCGCAATCTTTGCTCTCTGAGGACAAAAAGCATCCCGTTATTTTGCCTTCCAAACATCACGTAACTTCCTTAATTATACGTGACTTTCATTACCGTAATCTTCATGTTGGTACACGCACTCTGCTTTGCCTCTTAAGGGAAAAGTATTGGATTATAAATGGAATTCATGAAGTTTCTTCTGTAATTCACAAGTGCATTCCTTGTTTCAAAGCGAAACCTAAAATCAAAACTCAATTAATGAGCGATTTGCCTTCCTTTCGCTCTTCTCCTATACGCCCATTTGCTTTAACTGGTGTGGACTATATGGGTCCGTTCCAATATCAACGAAATTCTCCTGAAGCTAAACGCAAATTGTTTGGTAAGCTTTATGTTTCTCTCTTTGTTTGCATGGTTACCGGTGCAATCCACTTGGAACTAGTAACGAATGCTTCTACTTCTTATTTTTTATCAGCTGTCTCTCGTTTCACTGCTAGGCGTGGTGTTCCTTCTGAGATGTTCTCTGACAACGCTTCCACTTTTCAGGGCGCAGCTTCCCTGTGGAAGAAAGCTCTCACTTCCTCTCCTGCCATGGAACAAATTTCTAATTTTTCTTATTCAAAAGGTTTCAAATGGCGCTTTATACCTCCTTACGCTCCTCATCACGGTGGTAGGTGGGAATCTTGCGTAAAGCTCACTAAACGTCATTTAAGAAAAGTCTTAGGTAATCTAATTCTGACTTATGAAGAATTCAATTCACTGTCTGTTCTGATTGAAGGTGTTGTTAATCTCGCCCTTTAACTCCGCTTTCCAATGACCCTGATGACCTACTTCCACTCACCCCTGGTCACTTCCTTATCGGCACTTCTCTTTCCGCCCCTCCTCCTCTTCCCAATTCCTACAGGGATTCTAATCTACCTATCGCATGGCGTAAACTTGAAGCCCTCCGTAATTCTTTTTGGAAGAGATGGAACTTGGAATATTTAACTTCCTTGCAACGGAGGCAGAAGTGGTTTCTTTCCAGTTCCGACATTAAAGTGGGGGACTTGGTCTTGGTTAGGGATGTTTCTCCCCCTCTAGTCTGGACTTCCGGTAGAGTGACCGAGTGTTATCCTGGAAGAGATGGGAGAGTCAGGGTGGTCAGAGTCTTGACCACTAACGGTTCGATTACAAGACCCCTGTCTTTGATCGCTCCTCTTCCATTAAATGTGTAACTGCTTATTTGCTCTCTGTTGGTGTTTACCCCCCCCCCCAGTATGGTGTATTCTTTGAATACACGGTACCTGAGATATAATTTTTATTGCTCCTTGCATGTTCATTTCTTCCTTCCTCTTTGTCAAACACCAACAGTGATCTTCTGTTTTCTCCTTGATGGGCAAATCTCTTATGTCTTCATAAGTCTGTTCTAGATATATGACTTCTGTGACCCACCTAGCGTCATCTCGCAGCGAATCTCTGAAGCTCCTCAATTCTTCCTGGTGCTAGAGGACTTACTTATCCATTTGGCCACCAGATCCTGTTACCATCGCCAGCTATTTTCTCCTTGAGCAAGAGGACTACGTCTACTTCTTTACTCACCATGCTGCGCTAGTATCATCTGTTATCAACTCTTTGAAGACCAGCTCAGCAAGAGAAGATCATTTTTTGTTGTAACATTGGCAATGTTTATATGTTCTCCTTTTGTCTCCTACCCCCCACTCTTTTCCCCTTCCTTGGACCCTCCATGCTCCGTTGAGCAGGTCTCACTTCTCAGTCGGCAGTTGACTCGATCAGTTAAGGCTCCTCTCGAGCCAGCCTCCTCAAACCAAGAGGCACACACTCTTCTACGCCATGTTGGCAAGGTAGTTGTCATCAACGGAAACTTCGCCTTCAACATGAAATCAAGATAAGTACCATCTTAAAGTTTTAACCTCATCTTCATGGTTTTAACTTCCACGTGCTTTTATCGATACTTTTATAGACAGTGTAAAATTATTTATTTTGGGGCAAAAATCATTCTTCGTGGGATTTGCCATGTTAAGCTTTTGCTCTTATAAGCTAATCTTACTAAAAAAGAGCTTTTCTTAAGCTATTCAAATGAGAAATCCTCTCGCTACGTGGGATATTACCTAATACCCGCTGTCTATAATTCACCAAGCTAGTTCCTCCGTTGGATTTTCTCAACCCCATTTTTCTACCAAGGCCGTTCTGGAACCTTCTAGATTCGGTATTTCATCTACAAGTCCTGCCGTTGAAATTTTCACTCACTTGTGAGTATGTTATTTAAAATTGAAGAATATCATTCCTGAATTAAAAGCTCAATAGCTAACTTTCTTCCACCGCTGGAACCGCTGGAATGTTCTATGGCACATTTAATTGTAACTCACAACTTTCTCAAGAAATAGACTCTCACCTATATAGTGCAATCAGTTATTTCCATAATTGCAATAATTTTCTTTCTCATAAACTTTAGTGTTTCTATAGTGAACTTTGCATCCATCTTTATAGACTACAGTGATAACCAGTGCTTGCTCCACGTTTCTACCGCGTCGCGATCGTCCGTTTACATTAAATATGGCCATGAACATTGATCCTATATCCCAATGATCTTTCCTCAACCTTCTACTAACCACCCATATTAATAAAATTGTAACTTTTCTATAAGGTGTCACTCACGAAGTGCCCTTCCAACTTTGCTAGTTTAACATTAATTAAATTCTGTATAATTACGTGTGTGACACACGATTCAAATTCACATTGTTCCTTTCCTATAATCAGGGAAAACAATTCCTTAAACTCTTGAGCGAGTCATGTTCAGGTTTCACGAAATGGAAACTGTCCCATTTGGCTAGTGATTCCTGCTCAAACTTGGGAAGTCTAGAACCTTCCTTTTAACTTTCTTCAGGTTTCACAGTAAGTGACCTGCCCTCTTTTGTATAATTCTCATATAGTAATTCTGTTTAAATATAAGAAGTTGTAGAAACTTCCATCTTATTCTTCATGTTTTTCTTATTGTTATTTTCGAAGTTGTCACTTTCTCTAGAACATTCTCTCAAGAATTTCTTAAAGTACACTCTTTGTACTAAATTTAAATGTTTAAACTTTAATTACTACACATGTCTTTTTATTTACTTATAAAGATTTTAGAAACATGTAAGGTTTCAAACCTCATAAATTGTCAATTGCCTGGAGCAATCGTTTAATGTGAGGAGGTCTGCGACCCCATTTCTTAAAAAAGTTTAAATGAACTATGTTTGTCAAAATTATATTACATAATTGTTAATTTCCTCAAACTTCTTTGAATTGTTAAATAAATGAAGCGTTTCTTTTCGCTTTTTCATTTTCTAATACAAAGTTTAGGAAAAATCCTGTCTTCCTTGGCTCTCCCTACTCAATGCCATTAAAGTCATTAATAGGGCTTTCACCATTTGTTGCATTTGAGCAAGAACTCTTAATTTTCATCTCACTAAAGTTTCTATTAGCTTTAATAGCTAATTCTAATTGGCCAGTAAGGCAAGTAAAGCTCGCTAAGCCAGCTACCTGCTTGTGGAGACCCTCTCCGAAAACTTATGGTCAGTTTTCTAAAAGACAAGTGTTTCTTTTTGTCTAAACTTTTAGCCGGCTCCTCGCTGAGTAAAAGCTTAGCCATTTTCCAATGCAACCATTGGTTCATTTACCAAAATTACTCCATAAGGTATAATCTTTTATCATTTACCTTCTTAGAGACACTTGGTCGCCTTTACCGGAACTCCATAATTTTGGAAATTGAAAATACTAAACCTGAGTTAAATCATTGGCATTCTTCGAATTATTTTGCAAAAACGAATTTCTTTGAGCAGACATACAGTAAATTTGTTCCTCTCAGTCTTGCCAGACCATCACTCTTCCCCATAGTAGTTTTATATATGCTTGAGAGGGATTATACGAAAGCCACTCTCTTGCAAACCGCCCAAGTTCTATCTGTGTTTCTCGTCAGCTTAGACCAAGTCCTTACTCATTTTAGGTATCCGAAAGCGGATTTTCGGTGGCAACCACCTTTAAGTGTGTTTAAAGTTAAACTTATTAATTTTGTGGGACTCTCCTCCTATTTTTCTATCCTTTTTCTCCAATCCAAAATCTACTTCCTTTTCTTAATCATCTTCCCTTGGTGGGTGGGTTATTCCTCAGCTAATAAACTACCCAAGCCATCTTGTGATTATGCAAACAATTGAAATAAAGTAGATGCCAGTGGATCAACACTTGTATAAGCATTTAACGTGCAACGTTTCACGGCACTCGGATAGTTAATTCGCGAAAAACGTCCATTTAAATATTTATACTTCGCGTCGCCGCCATGTTGGATTTGTGCTCACCAGGTTACTGAAAGTCCTTTAGGTGAACATATGTTCATAGTCTCTATGAACATAAAAAAAATTCAGTTTGGTTGCTGTAAAAGATTCATAGATATTGAGAACTGTCTAAATATTTCGGAAGCTCACCATTTAGGATTGTTATATGTATACGCCATAGAGTTATGTACCATTCAAGGACAATTATTGTCTAGGTTCATTATTCAAACTTTCACCTCGATCGCATGATTACGACACAAGAAATTAAAACTTAATTTTAAAATTTCGCACAGCCGCCATCTTGAGGTTATGTAAACAATTGAATTAAATTAGATGGCAGTGCATTACAATCTGCAAAATCATTTACCGTACCTCATTTCACTGCGCTCAGAGAGTTAAATCACGAGAAAAGTCTATTAAAACATTTCAAATTCGCTTGGTCGTCATGTTCGTTTTGTACTTTACAGGTTTATGAAATATACATAGATAAACTTGTATCAGTATCCTTTATCACCGTACAAAATTGCAGGGTGATATCTGTAATAGTTTCGGAGATATAGAATGTCAGTGAAATATTTCGCACAGCCGCCATTTTGAGGTTATGTAAACAATTGAACTAAATTAGACTCCAGTGCATTACAATGTGTATGAACAATTGCTGTACCAAGTTTCATTACGTTTGGATAGTTAAATCGCGAGAATAGTCTATTTAAAAGTCTCAAATTCGCTTGACCGCCATGTTGGTTTCATAGTCACCAGGTTTTTGAAAGTCTCATAGGTGAACTTCTAGTGGTGCCCTTTATCACCGTACACAATTTCAGGGCGATATCGTTAATAGCTTCGGAGATATTGAATGCTAGTGAAATATTTCGCACAGCTGCCATGTTGGATTGGTGAGACGTAACAAAATTTGAAGGGCACGGTGGAGGTCGCCGGGAATAGTGCTATGAACTTACCGAGTTTCATTGAAATGGCTCCAGCCGTTTAGATTTTATTAGGGACACACACACACCTCACACACGCGCACCCACACACGGACAAAAGGTGATCTCATAAGCCTATTTTTTCAAAATTGAAAATAGGCTAAAAATAAATAAAAGGATAAATTGATACGGATTCTTGTTACAAGGGGCTTCGGTGGCGTAGTCGGTAGCATGCTGAGCTTCTAAGCACCAGATCGCAGGTTCAAACCCGGCCGAAGTCGTCGGATTTTTTAAGAACGTTACAAATCCCTCAGTATGCCTTCCTTCGGAAGGGAAGTAAAGCCGGCGGTCCCATGCCATAGATTTATGGCATGTTAATTAACCTTACACTAATTACACCTGTGTGAAGCTAAATTATATATAGGTTAAACATTTGACTAAAGTTCTTAGGTTCCTACGTTCGTCGTCAGGATGGCGGTGGCATACGGTAACTAAGTTCTGAACTAGTCGGTTGCGTTTGGCGGCAAAAGTAGGAACTACATTAAAAAACAATATCTGCAGTCCGTACTTGAATTAAAACAGAGAAACACGCTAATACAGTCATTACAAATAACACCGGTTATCAGATAGATTCTACACACACCCAAAGTACGCGGGGATACATGGCTGCGTTGTCGCAGCCCCTAAACTGAGGAACCAACCAACCAACCATTCTTGTTACAATCAGAAATATATAATTAATCGTACTACTAGAATGAAATGTGGGACAACTATATTTTATAATTTATTTTCATTATAGTTTTGGTTTTATAATTTTTAGTTATATACCGTAGCTTAGGCGGCAGCACGCCGGCCTCTCACTGCTGGGTCCGTGGTTCAAATCCCGGTCACTCCATGTGAGATCTGTGCTGGACAAAACGGAGGCAGACAGGTTTTTCTCCGGGTACTCCGGTTTTCCCTGTCAAAATTTCATTCCAGCAACACTCTCCACTATCATTTCATTTCATCTGTCATTCATTTAATCATTGCCCCAGAGGAGTGCGACAGGTTTCGGCAGCCGGCACAGTTCATATCTTCGCCGTTAGCTGGGGGCTTCATTCATTCCATTCCTGACCCGGTTGGAGACTGGAAGCAGGCTGTGGATTTTCATTTTAGTTATATACCGTACTTTTCATATTTTTAGCCTATTTTCAATTTTGAAACAAGATGTTCAGTAAAGAACATACAGCCTACTTTCTCCTAAATACATGGGTATTGTTATAACTCTTTGTCCTTTTCACGGAGTATGATTGAATGTTGGTTGTAGTAGCTTGTTGAAATACAACGTGCTATAGGGATATTAAACATGAATATGAGGTGCCCTTTGCTAGTGCTACCTCTGTCAAATTTCGTACAATTCGGTTTCACCGTGTTTGAATTGATAGGGGGAATCGATTTGCACACATACTTGGCCACCATCTGCAAACTATTGGGCTGATGTTCTTGCAGTTTGGTCTGAATATGTTTCCCACATAAAGATATGGTGTTGCAAAATTTGGTAGAGACTAGATTATTAGGATGGTCGTAATTACATTATAGCTTTTAACATTTGGGTGGCCGCGATTACGTTTCCGTCAAGATAGCGGTGGTATAAAACATGACACTGAGGTGCCCTTTGCTAGTGCTACCTCTGTACCAAATTTCGTTCCATTCGGTTTCACCGTGTTCGAATTGATAAGGGGAATCGATTTTCACACAAATATGGCCGCCATCCGCAAAATATTAGGCTGATGACCTATTAGTTTGGTCAAAGGATGCTCCCTCCATAAAGGTATGTTGTTGCTAAATTTGCTAGAGATCGGATGATTAGGCTAATCGTAATTTGATTTAAGCTTTGAACATTTGTGTGGCCGCCATTACGTTTCCGTCAAGATGGCGGCGATATAAAACATGACACTGAGGTGCCCTTTGCTAGTGCTACCTCTGTAACAAATTTCGTTCATTCGGTTCCACCGTGTTCGAATTAATAGGGGGAATCAATTTTGACATAAAGATGGCCGCCATCCGCAAACTATTAGAAAAATGGCCTATTAGATTGGTCAAAGGATGCTCCCTCCATAAAAGTATGTTGTTGCAAAGTTTGGTAGAGATCGGATGGTTATGTTAGTGGTAATTTGATTTAAGCTTCAAACATTTGTGTGGCCGCCATTACGTTTCTGTCAATATGGCGGCGATATAAATCATGACACTGAGATGCCCTTTGCTAATGCTATACCTGTACCAAATTTCGTTCCATTCGGTTTCACCGTGTTTGAATTAATAGGGGATATCGATTTTGACACAAAGATGGCCGCCATCCGCAAACTATTAGGCGAATGACCTATTAGATTGGTCAAAGGATGCTCCCTCCATAAAGGTATGTAGTTGCAAAATTTGGTAGAGATCGGATGATTAGGTTAATCGTAATATGATTTAAGCTTTGAACATTCATGTGGCCGCCATTACGTTTCAGTCAAGATGGCGGCGATATAAAACATGACACTGAGGTGCCCTTTGCTAGTGCTACCTCTGTACCAAATTTTGTTCCATTCGGTTTCACCGTGTTCGAAGTAATAGGGGGAATCAATTTTGACATAAAGATGGCCGCCACCCGCAAACTATTAGGCTAATAACCTATTAGATTGGTCAAAGGATGCTCCCTCCATAAAGGAATGTTGTTGCAAAGTTTGGTAGAGATCGGATGGTTATGTTAGTCGTAATTTAACTTAAGCTTTGAACATTTGTGTGGCCGCAATTACGTTTCTGTCAATATGGCGGCGATATAAAACATGACACTGAGGTGCCCTTTGTTAGTGCTACCTCTGTACCAAATTTCGTTCATTCGGTTCCACCGTGTTCGAATTAATAGGGGGAATCAATTTTGACATAAAGATGGCCGCCATCCGCAAACTATTAGGCTAATAACCTATTAGATTGGTCAAAGAATGCTCCCTCCATAAAGGAATGTTGTTGCAAAGTTTGGCAGAGATCGGATGGTTATGTTAGTCGTAATTTAACTTAAGCTTTGAACATTTGTGTGTCCGCCATTACGTTTCTGTCAATATGGCGGCGATATATGACATGACACTGAGATGCCCTTTACCAGTGCTACCTCTGTATCAAATTTCGTTCCATTCGGTTTCACCGTGTTTGAATTAATAGGGGGAATTGATTTTCACACAAAGATGGCCGCCATCCGCAAACTATTACGCTGATGACCTATTAGTTTGGTCAAAGGATGCTCCCCCCATAAAGGTATGTTGTTGCAAAATTTGGTAGAGATCGGATGATTAGGTTAGTCGTAATTTGATTTAAGCTTTGAACATTTGTGTGGCCGCCATTACGTTTTCGTCAAGATGGCGGCGATATAAAACATGACACCGAGGTACCTTTTGTTAGTACTACCTCTGTACCAAATTTCGTTCCATTCGGTTGCACCGTGTTCGAATTAATAGGGGGAATCGATTTTCACACAAAGATGGCCGCCATCCGCAAACTATTACGCTGATGGCCTATTGGTTTGGTGAAATGATGCTCCCCCCATAAAGGTATGTTGTCGCAAAATTTGGTAGAGATCGGATGATTAGGTTAGTCGTAATTTGATTTAAGCTTTGAACATTTGTGTGGCCGCCATTACGTTTCCGTCAAGATGGCGGCGATATAAAACATGACACTGAGGTGTCCTTTGCTAGTGCTACCTTTGTACCAAATTTCGTTCAATTCGCATTCACCGTGTTCGAATTGATAGGGGGGGACAGACATTCAGAGTACACACACTCACACACACACACACAGACTCACACACACACATACACACACACAGACTCACACACACACATACACACACACAGACAGACACACTTTTTTCGCCCTGTGTTGATCTCATAAGTCTACTTTCATTTTTTGCAAAAATCGAAAGTAGGCTAAAAATAGGCTTATGAGATCACCTTTTGTCCGTGTGTGTGTGCCTGTGTGTGTGTGTGTGTGAGGTGTGTGTGTGTGTCCCCCCCCCCAATAAAATCTAAACGGCTGGAGCGATTTCAATGAAACTCGGCAAGATTATAGCAATATTCCCGGCGACCTCGACCGTGCCTCTCAAATTTTGTTACGTCTCACCTATCCAACATGGCGGCTGTGCGAAATATTTCACTAGCATTCAATATCTCCGAAACTATTACCGATATCGCCCTGAAATTGTGTGCGGTGGTAAAGGGAACTACTAGAAGTTCACCTATGAGACATTCAAAAACCTGGTGACTACAAAACCAACATGGCGGCCAAGCGAAGTTGAGACTTTAAATAGACATTTCTCGCGATTTAACTATCCAAACGAAATGAAACTTGGTACAGCAATTGTTTATACACATTGTAATGCACTGGAGTCTAATTTAGTTCAATTGTTTACATAAACTCAAAATGGCGGCTGTGCGAATTATTTAAACTGACATTCTGTATCTCCGAAACTATTACAGATATCACCCTGCAATTTTGTGCGGTGATAAAGGGTACTGATACAAGTTTACCTATGTATAATTCATAAACCTGTAAAGTACAAAACGAACATGGCGACCAAGCGAATTTGAAATATTTTAATAGACTTTTCTCGTGATTTAACTCTCTGAGCGCAGTGAAATGTGGTACAGTAAGTGATTTTGCACATTGTAATGCACTGCCATCTAATTTAATTCAATTGTTTACATAACCTCAAGATGGCGGCTGTGCTAAATTTTAAAATTAAGTTTTTATTTCTTGCGTCGTAATCATGGGATCGAAGTGAAAGTTTGAATAATGAACCTAGACAATAATTGTCCTTGAATGGTACATAACTCTATAGCCTATGAAAATGAAAATCCACAGCCTGCTTCCAGTCTCCGACCGGGTCAGGAATGGAATGAATGAAGCCCCCATCTAACGGCGAGGATATGAACTGTGCCGGTTGCCAAGGCCTGACGCACTCCTCTGGGACATACATAGAACAATCCTAAATGGTGAGCTTCCGAAATATTTAAACGGTTCTCATTATCTATGAATCTTTTACAGCAACCAAACTGATTTTTTTATGTTCATAGAGACTATGAACATATGTTCACCTATAGGACTTTCAGTAACCTGGTGAGCACAAATCCAACATGGCGGGGACGCGAAGTATAAATATTTAAATGGACGTTTCTCGCGAATTAACTATCCGAGTGCCGTGAAACTTTGCACGTTAAATACTTTTACAAATGTTGATCCACTGGCATCTAATTTATTTCAATTTTTTGCATAATCACAAGATGGCTGCTGTGCGTAATTTTAAAATCTCGTTTTTACTTCTTGTGTTCTAATCATGCGATTGAAGTTTGAATACCACACGTACACAATAATATTAATGTAATAGTACAAAAATAAAAATCCAACCTGGCGACCATCTGAAATATTTAGACGGTCCTCAATATCTACGAATCTGTTACATCAATTAAACTGAAATTTTGTATGTTGATAGAGGCAATTAACATGAGCAGGATATATGAAAATAGGCTTTATAGTTCTTCACGGAACTACTTCTTTATTTTATATTTATATTCATGTTCATCATTTTGATGGATATAGGCTACCTATATTTTATTATTATGGTTTTAAGCCCACTAAGGAAAGCGTACTGGGGCGTACTTTCTAATAACCCATGTCCGCGTCCTTACAACCCATTTTCAACCATTTCATCTCGCATGAGGTTGGAGTCAGGAAGGGTATCCGGCTATAAAACCTACCCACCCCTCCACTAATAGTTCAACATATCTCATTCCCAACCCCACTGAAACGGGAATAATAAGGGGGTAGGCACACATTTAAATAGGTTAACCGCTTTGGTTAATTGGTTCCTCAGTTTAGGTGCTGCGACAACGCAGTCATGTAGCCCCTTGTACATTGGGTGTTGATAGAATATGTCTGATAACCGGAGTTAATTGTTATGACTATATTAGTGTGTGTTATCTGATTTCAATTCAAGTAAAGATTGCAGGCATTGAATTTTTTCAAGTAGTTCCTACTTTTACCGCCAAACGCCACCGTCAACGACTAATATTTCAGAACTCGGTTATCAGAAGACACCGCAGTCGGCTCCTGGCGACGATCGTCGGAAACTAAGAGCGTTTGTCAAATATTTAACCTACAATTTAGCTTCACACAGGTGTGGAAGTTTCATTAACATGCCATAAATCTATGACATGCGGCCCCCGGCTTTACTTCCCCTGCAAAGAAGGCATACTGAGGGATTTTTAAGGCTCTTAAAAATCCGACGACTTTGGCCGGGTTTGAACCCGCGATCCTGGGTATAGAAGCTCAGCATGCTATCAACTATGGCACCGAAGCCGCCTGGTTTTCCACTTTAGATGTGCGTTTTCTTTCCATTTTTAAATTCTTTTCCTCATATGGTAATTCTCCATGCAATTACCGCCTCTGTGTGTGTGTGTGTGTGTGTGTGTGTGTGTGTGTGTGTGAGGGTGGGCGCTCTAATCTTCAAGTAGATATTAAATCCCCAGTTTAAAGTTCTAACGAGATCCTACCACGCTCTAGAGGCCACAATGTCGCCCTAGCGTTTTAACTTCACATGTTAATAAAATAGGGAATACATATACTGTACTGAAGCTACGCACCAGAGCATCGCAGAAGCGGCAGAAGAGTACGGAGTGGGGGATGAGGGGTGAATGAAAATGTGGTTCGTTAAGATAGCAGCCATGGGGAACGGGAAGGAGAGGTAAGGGTCGTTGGCGAAGGAAGTTAATGACGGAAGGAAAAGGAAAAGAATGGTGAGGATTAGGTGAGGGCTTAGAAAAGTTTATCGCTAGAGTTAGTAATAAAAGGGAATTAGCCACGAAGAAGTTGAATATTTCTTGTGTTTTAAGGAACCTACACTTAAACGTTTAACTGCTAAAATTGCCATGGACGCCATTATTTAACCTATTTACCCTATTTTCATTTTAAGTAATATCACTTCCTATCTGCGTTTGTGTTTCTTCCATTAATCAATTTTAAACAGTTAAATCGATTAAAATTTATTTATTTATTTATCCGAGTTCAAAACACATACAAATATACATATAAATTACACTAAATTTAATTTCTCCCGTGTTCAACTGTTAGAATGGCACAGCCATTAGCTTCTATCAAGTCCTGCATAACACATGGTCTTGATAACATGCTGCAATTCAGAAGGTGCTCAGGGTCTTGCCTTTTACCACATCTACAAAATTCTTCAGCACTGTATCCCCACTTCATTAAATTGCTTTTGCACCGACTCACACCAGTTCTCAGTCTGTTTAGCGTCTTCCAGGATTCGTATTGTAGATGGTAGCCAGCTGCCGGCTTTTCCTTCATTTCCCAAGATCCTCCCGGTGATTTTGCTTTCCAAAGTTCAATTCGGCGAGCTTCAGCTGAGGAATGAATTGATATTGTTGTTTGGAGGAAGCTCTTTCTTGATTTTAGCCTAGGTGGATGGACATAAAGTCCATACATTGAATGTCTTGGATCTATTTCTTGCTTTTTCTTCTCTACTTCTGCCGCTACTTGTCGTTTAACTTCTGGAGGTATCGATTAAAATGATGCTTGGTAGAGTCGAGAAAGTAAGGAAGTAAGATAGAGAATTTAACCGTTTTTACGGACCATAAACCAATCACCTACGCATTCAAACTAAAGAATGAGAAGGCATCCCCTCGGCAACTACGGCAATAAAAGAAAATGCTTTAGGCAAATTTTCAATACAAAAAAGGGTACACAAAATGGAAAAAGCATAAGGTATTACTGAGAATGTTTATAAAATTGTGCCTGTCTAAAAATCTTGAAATAAGGCACTACTACAGTGGTAAAGCCAGAATGCCTACGCAGCACAGTGGTCCGGATTTGAAAAAAAGCGGACAAAAATATTTTCCGCTAAATGAAATGAAATGCTTTTGTATAAAACTTTAAATTAGATGTTACTATTAGGTAAATTTGTCTTAGTACATAAAATTACTTATTCATCCTCTGATCCGGATGAGTCGACTTCTTCTTCTTCCCCTTCCTGCTCCGTCTTGTCCTCGGGTATTGACAATAAATTACACACCTCCTGAGGCAACTGTCTTCATTTCTTCTTCGGTAGACTTCCCGTGCTTGAGATTACTGAATCGTAGCTTAGCAATAGTCTATGGAACAAGTCAAAATTATTGGAAATTCTTGAGGATTTTCTGGTATGGTCTTCTCTATATTTTCTTACTTCTTGGTTTCTAGACTCTTAAGACCTCTTCTGAAAGTTCTCCAATCGGCAAAATAGCTGCTTCTATAATGAAAGATCCATGGATAAGTATGTTATGGAGTGTTAGAGGCATGTAACACCACGGATATAGCCGTACATATAAGCTTGCTGTTTCGCAGCAGTAGGAATTGAACTCTGAACTATTAATTTCATTACCAGAGGAAATTGCTTTTAAAATTATTCCAAAACGAGTTATTAACTACCCCTGTTATTTCGGATGCTACTTGAGGTTGATCAAAAAACCTTCGGGCAGTGTTGCCATCACTGGTTGTTCCACATCCAGGCTTCGGAATATCAACTAGAAGACCTAATCTCGTTCTGAATGTGTCTTGCACAATATTTTCTTTCTTTCGAATAAGTCTCGATTACCATCTTTCACGCTCACTTTACACTTTTTAAAACCCAGGCGGTACGAAATATGCAGGAGACATTCAAAAAACCGAAAGTGGGCGTGTGGAACTGAAATTCCAAACTCAAGTTGTAAATTGTCGACGAGCTTTTGTGCCACTAATGTAGATTTTTCATTTCTGAAAATTTCGCACCATTCGTTTGCCCCTTGTTGGTGTGGTCGTGGTAGCTTCTTTTTAGCTTGGCTAATGAATCGTCTCCCTCTGCCCTTAAATTCATAACGGTCGCATAGGCAAGCTCTGATGAAGTGGCATTCTCCCTTAGGTCTTTAATTTTCCTTATTTTGCTTCTCTCCGTTAGCTCTTGAAATTCTTTTGGAGGACGACCTCGATCTACTGATTTTGCGGAGCCAGGAATGCTCGGATTTGATATCACAATTTCTGTTTTCAACCAGTCTGAATATTTCTTCAAAAAAAAAAAAAAAAAAAGCATGTTCTAAGAAGTTACACTTTCTCCACCGGTCAACATACGGCAAAAAGAAAAGCTTCTTATATTATTATACACTGTTTTCTCTACACTGTCGTCAACATTTAATTGGAATTTGTTAAGGAGATATGTTACCACAAACTTTCCTTGACGCGCGCGAGACTGATTTTTGTTCTCTCGAATCTTGTTAATAAGATCACTGCGACTAACAACGAAAATTCATTTTTCACTCTTCACAACACACACAACTACTACTAATCAATTACTTCTCGTGATTGAAGATTATTTTGGTTTCATGGCCTCGAGATATCCCTTGCGTAGCATAAACAAATGTCTCAACAGGCTCTTATCTCGCGCGAGTGTTTATCCTCAGAGCGCGCAGTAATGTTCTCTCCCTTCTCAATCACGCATCTGGCGGGTTCTGGCGATGAAACCTTTTAGGATATATTCTCCAGTCTTCATTTTAAAACTAGCATAAGTTTCATGGTATACATATGTATACATTTTTTTGTAGGTCAAGCAAAATTTATTTTTCTTGAAGAAAATAAAGCACTATAAAAATAAGTATAACAGTCCTTATAAGTGATCTGAAATCGAAAATCATGCTATAATCAAATATATCAGATCACAAACTACATACAGATATAGTATTATAGACCCCGAGTTTCGTTTTGAAGTTAGACTGATATTTCAAAGTTTACTTAATGGAGCGCGGAATTCAGAAACGAAGAGTTGTATCACTTTTGTAGTGTTATATCTGAGAAACACAGAAGCAATTTCCAAAGAAAAAGTGAAATTAATGTACACTGATTAACATACGGTACTTCACGTGGGAGTTGGTTTGGCCTTTCTAATGTAAAGTTGAAAAATCTATTTTTGTCCGCTTTTTTACGGATCCGGACCACTGTGCGCAGTTTTGTGAATGGGCCTGCTTACACTCCTCTGTCCAAGGGGCACCGTGACTTCTCTTCGGTTGCTCGTCTCGGTTTAGCCTGTTCGTCAATATCTCCTAAGGGACGAGATCTCTGTAAAGGGTGACTTCTGCTAAGATATGTAGCATTTGAAGGTCTTATTTGGTATTTCTAAACCAGGGAATTGTGGTCTTGGGGTTTGAATCAAAAAAGTGAAATATCCTTTTAGTTAATTTTTTCCGTCTATTCTTTTCAGGTGATCATAAAATCATGCCCGTCATTTCGGATTGTGTCGGTAATTTTCTTTATTTTGCTGCAGCCTTCCTCGTTGGATCTCTTTTGATGGATTCCATTTTTGTACTTTGACCCCAAGATTCCTCTCACAATTTTGCGTTTTTTAGCCTACTTTTCTCGTTTTGCAAAAATGAGGAAAAAGTAGACTTATGAGATCGATCCAGGAAAAAGTGTGTCTGTCTGTCTGTAGGTCTGTCTGTCTGTCCTGTCTGTCTGCCTGGCTGTGTGTGTGCCCCCCCCCCCTATCATCTCCTAAACGACTGCAGCTATGGAAACCAAATTTGGTATGATTAAAGATCTATGCCGGAATATCTCAAGGCCATATTTTAAAATAATGTCAGTGCTACCAACTGCTGAAAAATCGCAATTGAAATTTGAGCTCAATGTTGGATATCCTGGAAGGTATACATGGGAGCTATTCCAAAGTTGGCACACATATAGATAATAATATTTCAGTTTAATTTCCAGGTGGCCATACATGACAGTGTTACCAACATGATTCTAAGCCAGCTGATAAGTCTAATTATTAAATGCATGTAACTTCTACACTATCAATTGAATTTCATCCAAACTTCGTATGTACTATGTGTACAATAACAAATATGACTATGCGTATTCTTAAGAGCAACCAGGGCTGCCAACTGTTAATAAATGCTCTCTCTAATATTTTATCCTAATACCAATATATCAGAAAGTATGCAAACCAAGAGCTCGAAACTTTGCACACGTATAGTACAAGACCGTGTACAATAATTGGGAGTACGTAGTAAAAATGTATAACATCTGCATCTAACAACTCAGCAATACCAAGAAGTAAGAAGGGACGGCGCGATAAGCTAAAAGACAGTACCAAACGCCTAATCGAGGAAAGGGAAATATTGAAAGCACAAGCTGTAGATAACAACCAGAAAAAGTTAGAGTACGGGCAGCTTAATAAGCGCACAAAAAGGGAAATTAGAAAGGACATTAGAGACCACAACACAGAAATCATCAGAAAGTACGCAGAAGAATCAAAATCAATACGAAAGATGAGAAAAGAACTAGCACCAGACAAACAATGGATGCTTGGAGTGAAAGACAAAAGAGGTAAAAGACAAGCAACAAGGAAGGAAATAACGAAACAGGCCACAGATTTCTACAGAGAGCTGTACTCCAGTACACACCAGAGAAGAGACTCCGACCAAAGTGATAAGGGGCTGGAGGCACTACACGACGAAGAAATTCCTCCCATCATGACCAGTGAAGTCAGAGCAGCAATAAAGGAGGCGAAAAACGAGAAATGCCCCGGAGAGGATGCCATCTACAACGAATATCTGAAAATGGGTGGTGAGGATCTCATAGAAGTGATAGCAAGGCTATTCAACATGATACTTGAAACAGAAGAAATTCCAACAGAATGGAAACAGAGTGTTATTGTTCTGCTTCACAAGAAAGGCGCTAAAGATGACATTAATAACTACAGACCAATCAGTTTAATGGCCAGTCTCTACAAACTTTTCACGAAAATCATGACTAGAAGGATGTCTAAACTACTAGATGAAAACCAAGCAGTGGAACAAGCCGGTTTCAGGGCAGGCTTTAGCACAATTGACCACCTGCAAGCAATGAACCAGCTCTTGGAAAAAACGCAGGAATTTAAACTCGAACTATACAATGCATTCGTAGACTATAACAAAGCCTTCGATTCTGTGGAACATAGTTGTGTGCTAGAGGCATTGAGAAGCCAAGGCATACAAAAGAGATATGTCAGACTACTGGAAAAGCTCTACGAAGGCTGCCAAGCGAGGGTAAGAACGGAGAGGGAGGGTGCGAACATCAACTTAGAGAGAGGAGTGAAACAAGGCGACCCCCTCTCACCAAAGTTGTTCACATGCCTACTGGAGATCCAATTTAGGAAGTTGGAATGGGACAACAAATACGGCATCGAAATAAACGGGGAAAGGCTGACACACTTACGGTTCGCAGACGATATTGCACTGCTAGCAAAATCGGCAACAGACTTGGAACAAATGCTAGCGGACCTGGACACTGTCAGTAAAGAAGTAGGTTTATCTATGAACCCCCTAAAAACAAAACTGATGACCAACTCACTGGAAGTACAAATCCTCATCAATGGCAAACCACTAGCGTACACACAGGAATACGTCTACCTTGGACAAAACCTGTCATTTGACTGCTCCCAGGAGAAGGAAATCAAGAGACGAGTTGGACAAGCATGGAAGAAGTTCTGGTCCTTAAAATTTATATTGATGGACAAATCCCAGAAAATAAGTCTAAAGTCGGAAGTGCTAGAAAAGTGTGTAATGCCGGTACTGCTATACGGCTGTCAAACCTGGGCGTTAACAGAGAAGCAAAGGCAAACAATCCGGGTATGTCAACGCAAAATGGAACGGAAGATCCTTCAAGTTTCCTTGAGGGACAGATTACGAAACGAGGAGATAAGAAGAAGAACTGCCATGAAAGATGCCGTGACAACAGCTGACAGGCTAAAATGGAAGTGGGGAGGCCACGTGGCCAGAATGAAAGACGATCGATGGACGCACAAACTAACGATATGGGACCCCAGGACAGGAAGAAGGAACGTGGGTAGACAGAGGACCCGCTGGGATGACTCAATCGTAAGGAAGACAGGCAAACACTGGACGAGGATAGCAAGGGAGAGACAAGAATGGAGACGTATGGAACTATAAGAAGGGAAGAGAAGGAGAGCTTCAACAATGAAAGATCCTGGTAGACAGCACACCTATGACATGAAAGATACACTTCTGCAACCTGTAACAAGCCAAACAACGCACGTAAAGCGAAGTGAAATGTAGTGTTAGTGAAGTTAACTATAGTGAAGTGTAGCAAGTGGAGTAAAAACTTGTACACAACTCCTTAGGACTTGCTCGCCTAACGAGTTTAAACCAGAGCACGTCCCTGTTCGCAGGAGGCCTTTGCCCTTATGGGATTATCTAGGCTATATTTATAGTATACGTCAGTACTGCCAACATGATTCTAAGCTTGTTGATAGGTCCAAATTGTAAATGCATGTAACAACTATACTAACAAAAGGATGTGACTTTTGTACCATAACTCATATGAATATGCGTATTCTTAAGAACCAGCAAGGCTGCCAACTGTAAATAAATGCCCTCTCTATCTTTTTACCCTAATATCTATAAATCAGTATATATGCAAGCCAGCAGCTCTAAGCGTTGCATACGTATAGTACCTAACATTCTAAATTAATCTGGGGTAACTAATGTACGTCAGTGCTGCCAACATTATTTAATCCTTCTGATAAGTCCAATTTTTAAATGCATGCTTTTATAATAAATCACATGTAATTCATTTCTGGTTACAGTATTTTTCACGTATTCCAGTAGGCCTAATTGGAATGGATTTCATCCAAAATTGGCACAACAATAGATCATAACATTTTAGATTAATTTTTAGCCTATTTTCAATTTTGAAAAAATAGGCTTATGAGATCACCTTTTGTCCGTGTGTGTGTGCGTGTGTGTGTGTGTGATTCGTGTGTGTGTCCCCCCCTAATAAAATCTAAACGGCTGAAGCGATTTCAATGAAACTCGGAAAGTTCATAGCACTATTCCCGGCGACCTCGACCGTGTCCTTCAAATTTTGTTACGACTCACCAATCCAACATGGCGGCTGTGCGAAATATTTCACCAGCATTCAATATCTCCGAAACTATTACCGATATTACCCTGACATTTTCTATGGTGATAGAGGGAACTACTATAAGTTAACTTTTATAACTTTTGAAAACCTGGTAACTACAAAACCAACATGGCGACATTGCGACATTTAAATAGACGTTTCTCGCGATTTGACCAACCAAACGCAATGAAAATTGGTACAGTATATGTTTATATACATTGTAATGCACCGACATCTAACTTCGTTCAATTGTTTACATAATCACAAGATGGCGGATGTGCGAAATATTTCACCGGCATTCTATATCGCTGGACCTATTAGCGGTATCACCCTGAAATTTTGTACGGAGATAAAGGGCACTACTGGGAGATCATCTATATGACTTTCAAAATCCGGTTATCTACAAAACGAACATGGCGGCCAAGCGAATTTGAAAATTTTAAATAGACCTTTCTCGCGATTTAATGTTCCAAACGCAATGGAATCTGGTACAGAAAATGTTTATACACATTGTAATGCACTGGTATCTAATTTAGTTCAATTGTTTACATAACCTCAAGATGGCGGCTGTGCGAATTTTAAAATTAAGTTTTTATTTCTTGTGTCGTAATCATGCGATCGAAGTGAAAGTTTGAATAACGATCATACGCAATAATTTTCCTTTAATGGTACATGACTCTATGGCCTATACATTTAACAATCCAACATGGCGACCATCCGAAATATTCAGACGATACTGAATATCTACGAATCTATTTTAGCAATCAAACTGCATTTTTTAACGTTCATAGGGGCTATGAACTTAAGTTCACCTATAGGACTTTAATTAACCTGGTGATCACAAATCCAACATGGCGGTGACGCGAATTATAAATATTCACATGGACGTTTCTCGCAATTTAACCATCCGCGTGCAGTGAAACTTGGTACAGTAAATCCTTATACGAATGTTAATCCACTGGCATCTAATTTATTTCATTTGTTTCCATAACCTCAAGATGGCAGCTGTGAAAAATTTTAAAATCTCCTTGTTTTTTCTTGTGTCCTAATTATGCGATTGAAGTTTGAATACTACACGTTCACAATAATCTGCATGTAACACTACATAACTCTAAGACCTACATATATAAAATCCAACATGGCGACCATCCGAAATATTTAGTCGGTTCTCAATATCTACGAATCTATTACAGGAATCAAACTGAAATTGTGTATGTTGATAGTGGCAATTAACATAAGTAGGATATATGAAAATAGGCTGTATAGTTCTTCACGGAACTACTTGTTAAATTCTAAGAAAAATAGGTTCTTTAGATCGTCACGGAACTACTTGTTTTTCTCCAGTTCTTCAAGGAGTCCTTTGTTGGCATTTAGAGATAGGATTTCGGCTGCATATAGAACAACTGGCTTCAGAACTGTTTCATAGTGACGTGTCTTGGTGTTTTGGGAAATCCATTTTTTGTTGTAGATTGTGCGGGATGTTTGGCAGGCTACTTCCAGTTTACGTACTCGTTCCTGAAGTGCTTCTTTGTCCAGTCTTTTTTTCATGATCTCACCCAGGTAGGCCTATTTGAATTTGTCTACTCGGGCGATATCCCTGTAGTTTGTATGAGGTTTTGGTGGGTCCTATTTGATGTTAGTCATTACTTATGTTTATGTTCGACCCTCACTATTATGTGTTTGAAAACTGTATCATAATGATGGTCATTATAACACCGTTTTTCATTACGATACAGTTTCTCCAGCCAATCAGAGCTCGTTCATTGACCAATTAGGAAACGATAATTTCGCGCATGCGCTCAAAATCCAACATGTCGGACATAAACACAACATCGAACTATAATAAATTACCGACATGGAATACCCACCGTCCATATGTTCGCGTAAATAAACTGGCGAATATGAGACAAGAAATAGCACAGTACCTTAAAATCACTAACACTAATTTCTACACAGCGCATTGTCTTCAAATGACTGCGGTGACAATATTACTGAGGGACGGCTGATGTAAACATATGGCTGCATATGGCATTGAGAGCCCACAGAGCGCATGCGTCGGCCGTTCAAAGCTCTTGAAAGACGAAGGTATAACACTCTGCGATCACAAAATTCCAGTAGCTGACTCTCAACAGATATTTATGAATATTTATGTTAAAACATATAATAAAGTTATAATTATCGTCGAACATAAACAGTCGTATGCAACTCGCCTATAATGGTAATTAAGACACTCGTATGGAAATTATAAAACTCGCATACGCTCGTTTTATAAAAAATACTCGTGTCTTAATTATAGCCATTATAGGCTCGTTGCATAATGTACTATTTCAGTACTTTCTCGCAACTAAAACAATCAAGCAGCGATATTAGACTAATGAAGCCCTTGGCTTTGTTCCCTTTTTACCGTACAAGCCTCATTATAAAACTAGTAACGAAGTTGAAGTGTTTTAAAAGCGATGCTTGCCTGAACACGCACACTTAATGTTTACATTTCTGTATCTTTATTATTTAACGCTGAGCTGTGCTGCGGTGCGATGTGGATATTACCGGCACACGCATTGTGGTGATCACGTCAGCTGCGACTTAAATACACTTCTCTTGCTGCTGGATCTTCACAGAATAATATTGTTGTTGCTGTTGATTCTTTATTCTTTACGGGCTTTCACCCCTGTGCGTAATTTCGGCGCCCACCTTTTTATAGAAATGCATTGGTGATCGCATATATCATGTCTCCGATGGTCAAACAATTTTCTTGGTAGTCGTTGTTGCGAATGGTATTTAGTCGCACTGCTTTATTATGCTGTTTGACGCCATTTTTAGCCTATTTTCAATTTTGAAAAAATAGGCTTATGAGATCACCTTTTGTCCATGTGTGTGTGCGTGTGTGATGGTGTGTGTGTGTGTCCCTAATAACATCTAAACGGCTGGAGCGATTTCAATGAAACTCGGTAAGTTCATAGCAATATTCCGGACGACCTCGACCGTGCCCTTCAAATTTTGTTACGTCTCATCAATCCAGCATGGCGGCTGTGCGAAATATGTCACCAGCATTCAATATCTCCGAAACTAATACCGATATGACTCTGGAATTTGTTAAGGTGATAAAGGGAACTACTAGAAGTTCATCTATGTGACTTTTGAAAACCTGGTAACTACAAAACCAACATGGCGGCCAAGCGAATTTGCGACATTTAAATAGACGTTTCTCACGATTTTACCAACCAAACGCAATACAACTTGGTATAGTATATTTTCATACACATTGTAATGCACTGGAATCTAATTTAGTTCAATTGTTTACATAACCTCAAAATGGCGGCTGTGCGAAATATTTCACCGGCATTCTATATCTCTGAAACTATTAGCGGTATCACCCTGAAATTTTGTACGGAGATAAAGGGCAGTACTGGTAGTTCGTCTATAAGACTTTCAAAAACCGGTTAACTACAAAACGAACATGGCGGCCAAGCGAATTTGAAAATTTTAAATAGACCTTTCTCGCGATTTAATGTTCCAAACGCAATGAAACTTGGTACAGGAAATGTTTATACACATTGTAATGCACTGGTATCTAATTTAGTTCAATTATTTACGTAACCTCAAGATGGTGGCTGTGCGAATGTTTTATTTTTTTTATTTCTTGTGTCTTAATCATGCGATACAACTGAATGTTTGAATAATGAACCTACGAAATAATGTTCCTTTAATGGTACATGACTCTATGGCCTATACATTTAACAATCCAACATGGCGACCATCCGAAATATATAGACGGCTCTGAATATCCGAATATATTATAGCAATCAAACTGAAATTTTGAATGTTGACAGATGCAATTAACATAAGTAGGATATATGAAGATAGTCTGTATAGTTCTTCACGGAACTACTTGTTCAGTGTTGCCTTAGTTAACAAAAGTTTGGTGCTTTTCAGTCGGTCAACACGATTGTACTGAAATGAGATGGGTTATTCTCTAATCCTGAAAAAGTTACATGAGATTATAAATACACTTATATAACCAGTTTCAATCATCAGATCCGTTACAGTTAGGCTATACAATCTATGTCTGAAAATATGTACATTTATTTAGTAGCAGTATTAGTTAAGATAATGCAACTCGTCAGTATTTGTTAGTTTTAGTCTATGTGATGTTTTGTTGAGATACTGGAATTTATGATTAACCTCCAGAATTTGCCTGTTTGTAGTGAATATTTGGTTGTTTTAAATGGGCAGTTCTGATTGTACTGTATTGTACAGGCTATTATCTGGTTAGGGTCTTGCGAGGTCCTGTTCAGAGCAGTTCATTTGGACATATTGTAAATATTTTCACCCATATTTTCAGACATAGATCTTATACCCCTGAGCCTCCGTGGCTTAGGCGGCAGCACGCCGGCCTCTCACAGCTGGGTCCGTGGTTCAAATCCCGGTCACTCCATGTGAGATCTGTGCTGGACAAAACGGAGGCAGACAGGTTTTTCTCCGGGTACTCCGGTTTTCCCTGTCAAAATTTCATTCCAGCAACACTCTCCACTATAATTTCATTTCATCTGTAGTTCATGTAATCATTGCCCCAGAGGAGTGCGACAGGCTTCGGCAGCCGGCACAGTTCATATCCTCGCCGCTAGATGGGGGCTTCATTCATTCCATTCCTGACCCGGTCGGAGACTGGAAGCAGGCTGTGGATTTTTTTATCGTATACCCTAAGTGTAACGGATCTGATGATGATCGCTTGACGATCGAAAGTGGTCACCCAAGTGTATTTACTAAAGTCATGTAATTTATTTCAGAATTAGGGAATAACCCATCTCATTTGGGTACAATCGTGTTGACCGACTGAAAAGCACCAAACTTTTGATTACACTTCTTGTTGAGACTAAAATTACTAGTAGCAAGAAATGCCAGAAAAGCACGATCAAAGAGGTTGGAAATGATTGAAATGGGTGAAACAGCGTTATGATTGATAAAACAAGAACATTCGTGAATGGCTGAGCAGTGATGAAAGTGAACTAGAGTTCGAACAACTGAGTGACGCACACTGGACGTTGTAAATGGAGTGATTCAGACGCACCCGATGAAGAGCGATGGAGTGAACTCGAGTCGATTGAGAAATCGCTCATTACTCGCATCGAAATGTATCGATTTGTTATTCTATTCTTCTTGATGATGATGATGATAATTGTTGTTTTAAGGGGCCTAACATCTAGGCTATCGGCCCCTGATGGTTTGGGTGATCGTGAAGATGAAAATGAAATGTAAACTTAAAACTAAAACTAACTACCAACCTACATACTAGAAGAAGAAATGGAAAACTAAAGGAGAATAAGGCAAATAAAGGACAGGAGGAAAAGAAATGTCCTCAACCCTCGAAGAATGCGGATTGAGGGACTTGGAAGGAAGGAGAGCCATGAAAGGTAGATAGGAAAGTGAAAGAGGAGAGGGTCCGCCCCGAAGGTAAGGGACAAAAGGGGACAACGGACCCAGCTCAGGAGTCCCTCGGGGTCGCCAACTCCCGAACTCACCAGCCGTGAGCCCCTGAGGGTGTAGCATTATCTAGGGCGCACCAAACGTGGTGGGGCTACATACACCCTGCCTCCTTGAGGGCCTTGAGCAGAAGGCAGGAGAGAACATGAAAAGAAAAAGAAGGCTGACCCCTCGCAGAAGGAGGGAATCAGAAAAGATGAGACAAGGGCCAATTAAGGCGGGAAAGGAAGAGACTCCCTAGGCCTCGGATACCCTAATACCGTCGGGGTCGGAAGAGAACAAGAGTTGACCAAGTGAGGTCGACAGGAAAGAAGACAGAGAGGAGCCCGGCACAAGTAAGTGGAAGCAATGCCGGACTCAGCTGGGGCCCCATGGCCGCCAACCCACTTCCCACTAGATGTGAGCCCCTGGGGGTTCTATTCTTTTTTCTTTAATTGAATCGGCTTACTAAGGACCACGTCATTTCAACTGTCTTCTCTGAGCTTTGATCCATGCCAAGTGCTCCTTCTACGTTGGCGGTGTTGCTCTTTCTTTCTTTCTTTCTTTCTTTCTTTCTTTCTTAGGCAGTAGCGTTCTTGAATATCTTCACAGGTAATCTCTATCTCCTGTAGTCACACTCTACATCTTTGAACAAGGCTTGCTTGGTCTTCTTATCTTTAAAATAGGTAATAATAATATCGGATGGCCTCGGGTGCCGGGTGAAAACTTTCTTATTTGACGCCTAGAGGGCAGCTTGCATGTCAAATTTTGTTGTTCCTTGGATCGCTATGAAAGTCAATGAGGTTAGATACCTAAGCTCCTTTACGCTATAGTGATTTCTAGTAGGCTAAAGAAAGGAGCAACTCTTTTGTGTTGGCGGAAAATCCTGAGATTAATTTTGCCACTATGAACACGACCTACTGAATTCCAATGGGTTCATTAACATGCCAACAACGTATGACATGCGTGCCGTGATGTTTGTTGCCTTTCCAAAATCACTTATAATGGCCAGGAGTGAACCTGCAAGCTTGGGGTTGGTAGTCCGACAATATAACCACTCACCCACCGTGGCTAGCTTTAAAATAGATAAATATCCGGTTCGTCAATCGTGTGGGTTTGATTCTTAGCAAGTGGCCATAAAATGTAATTCTCCTTTTCCTCATAACATCAGGGATCATTTGGACATGAATATACAGCTCATTGTTATGCCGTCTCACCTTTGTATTTAATCAGGCCAAGAACTTTCCTCAAGATCTTTATTGTTATTTTTATTATTTATTTATTTAAGCGAAAATTCCCCTACAGGAGAGCGATTAAACTTGGATAACATGATGTCATTTGGAGGTGTGTCTCCTCCGCTCCTCCCAAAATCTCTTCATTCTCGCGGAATGCTCCCTCTTCCTCTCATCCGTCCACTTTTTTTTTCCAGGTTGTCGTCATGATCTTGGTTCGAACGTAACATTCGCGATTTTCGTCTGGCACTCAGTTCGGTCTTAGAAATGTTGTGTACTGATAACTTGTTATTTTATTATTATTATTATTATTATTATTATTATTAGCCTCCGTAGCTTAGGCGGCAGCACGCTGGCCTCTCACCGCTGGGTCCGTGGTTCAAATCCCGGTCACTCCCATGTGAGATCTGTGCTGGACAAAACGGAGGCAGACAGGTTTTTCTCCGGGTACTTCGGTTTTCCCTGTCAAAATTTCATTCCAGCAACACTCACCACTATCATTTCATTTCATCTGTCATTCATTTAATCAATGACCCAGAGGAGTGCGTCAGGCCTCGGCAGCCGGCACAGTTCATATCCTCGCCGCTAGATGGGGGCTCCATTCATTCCATTCCCGGACCCGGTCGGAGACTGGAAGCAGGCTGTGGATTTTCTTTTCATTATTATTATTATTATTATTATTATTATTATTATTATTATTATTATTATTATTATTATTATTATACGCGACTACACTCCCTTGACTAAACCACGTATTGACGCTCCGGAGAATGAAGACTTTTGTAAGAAAGAAAGTACTGTAAATTATACATACAGTAAGACAGATAAAAGTTTAATGACTATTCCTCGTATGTGAACTGGCATTTTCCGTGCTATCTCAAGTTTGCACTGATAATGATAGTCGAGAGTTTACTGTTTGCAGTTGTCGTTGTTGTTACATTTAAGGGAGCTTGACATCGTCATCATTTATCACCAGTGTACTTGGGCATGCGTCTGTGGAATTTATCTGGTTGGTTGGTTCCTTAGATTAGGGGCTGCGACAACGCGGTCATGTTGCCCCGTGTACATTGTGTGTGTGTAGAATCTCTGCGATAATCGGTGTTAATTGTGATGGCTGTATTAGTGTGTATTATCTGTTTTATTTCAAGTAAGGACTACAGACAGTAATTTCAAGTGCTGTAGTTCCTACTTTTGCTACCAAATGCTACCGTCCCCGACAGCTAGCTTGTAGACTTGGCTAAGTCAGAACCTGGCAGCGAAAGTTGGAGCTAATATAGCGTTATCAATTCTAACCTACAAATTTTGGCTTCACACAATTGTAGGTAGTGGAAGGTTATTTTCATGCCATAAATCTATGGCATGGTATCGACGGCTTTACTTCCCCTCTGAAGGAAGGCGTACTGAGAGAGTTTTAACGCTCTTCAAACATCCGACCACTTCGGCCGGGTTTGAACCCGTGACCTTGGGCATAGAAGCTCAGCATGCTACCAACTACGCCACCGAAGCCGCCATAATTTGACTGATAACCTTTATTATTGTGATAGCTGTGTTATTGTGAGTGTTGTAATTCAGTTGATGATTAGACGGAGACGGCTGTGACCTTAATTTTGGAACCATCGCAGTGAGAATCGAAACAACCTGTTCTCAGTTTTGCCTCAAAAGTTTGAGTGTATCCCGTTCCAGAGACTGAATTTCTTCGCAAGACCGGGAATCGGACCTAGAACAGCGGGCCGACAGCCAAGAATGCTAGTCGTTACACCACGAGGTGGTTTACTGTATTTTGAAACAGCAATAGTCCAATGTTCTTTTCAGATATAGGACCTATATCAGCGATGTCCATACTTTGCACGATTGGCGTGCTACCTATGCTGCGCTGCACGCCGGCAGCCTGGCTTCTGTCCCTCTTTCCTGTGCTGCCTGCCATGGCTGACCGAGTCAAGTTGGGATCACTAGCGCACTGGACGTAATGTAAACAAACTGTTCCTCCAATGCGTTGGTTATCACTCACATCTACGTTGTGTCTCTCATGTTCATCGCGTACCGGTACTTGAAGATTTCCTGGTCTTAGAACTTACAGTAAAAGGTTTCATTTTATTCATTCATTCATTCATTCATTCACTCATTTATTTGCAATGGGGGTGTGTCTCCTGGTGGCAAATTGGATGTACATAACAAATAAATAATTATACATAACAATTCAATAACAATTATACAACAATTAAACTGGAGTATTTACACAAATAGTCAGTCTTTTCTTAAACACACCTATATGTTTGGGAAAAGGCTCTAAGACTGCGGCAGGTAGAGAGTTCCAGTTATCAATGCCACTGTTTACAAAAGAATATTTACCATAATTTGTTCGCTGTGGTCGGCCCTTAACTTTGAAAGGATGATCGCTCCTACCCATGTAAGTGGGCTTTCCCAATCGTTTGCTAAGCTCACCCCATGCTGGTTGATTTGTATACGTGTTGTACATAGCGCAGAGTCTAGATTTCATCCTCGTAACCTCCAGTGATTCCCACCCAAGTTTCTTTAACATACGGCTCACACTGCTCCTGGGATTAAAGTCACTGAGCACAAATCTAGCGGCCTTTCTTTGTACCATTTCCAACTCATTGATGAGCCCTACTTGATATGGATCCCAAACCGCCGAGGCATATTCCAGAATACGTCTTACAAGTGACAAATAGCCTAATTCTTTAGCAGAGGTACTACTTCCTTTTAATACCCTCATTACAAAGTGCAGGGATTTGTAAGCTTTTGAAACTACACATCCTACATGACTACTCCATTTCATGTCATTCCTTACGTGAACGCCCAAATATTTGCAAGAATCTTCTTCTACAAGTATTTCCGAGCCAATGTTATATTGAAAATCCTGCCTTCGCACTTTCCCTATTTTTAAGAGACTACATTTTCTTGTGTTTATTTTCATTTTATTTACAATCGCCCACTTATAGACCAGGTTCAGGTCCTCTTGAAGCACTGCATTGTCTTGTGAGTCATGTATCTTTCGATATATTACACAATCATCCGCAAACAATCGACAGTCACTGCGAATCCCATTTGGTAAGTTATTTATAAACGCCAAAAATAACAAAGTACCGATTACGCTGCCCTGAGGGATACTCGACGTTACGGTGATTTCATCCGAGAATATGCCTTCGACCTTCACTTTCTGGGAACGACCCGTCAAAAATTCTTGGATCCATAAAATTACTCTTCTATCAATCTTCGTCGAAGCTAATTTATGGAGTAGCATGTCATGCGGCATGACATCAAATGCCTTCGCAAAATCTATAACCACGGCGTCGACTGAAATTCCATGGTCTAACGATTCGCTAATGTCTTGAAAAAGTGATAGCATCTGACTCTCGCATGAGTAACCTTTCCGAAATCCATGTTGCCTAACATTAAACCATGATAATTTTTCCCACTGTTCCCACAAGTAGTCGCAAATGAGATGCACCATCTGTTTACAAACGATGGACGTAAGGCTAACCGGCCTGTAGTTGCCCAATTCAAGTCTGCTCCCTCCCTTAAATATTGGGACTACCGTAGCTCTCTTCCAGTCATCTGGGATTTGCGCATTGTTTATGGACACATTAAACATCACCTCCAAGTATCGTGCCACGGCCCTACCTCCTAGTTTAAGTACTTCACTAACAATATTATCAGGACCCTTTGATACATTGAAACGTAATTTTTGTATTAGCTTTACAATTGCTGACTGGGTTATTTGGAACAGGGGAGCCCCTGATTCGTCGTTAAGGTCTAACACATAGCTATTGGATTTATTGAACACACTACCGTAAAAGACATTTAATTCATTAGCAATGGCCTGTTTCTCAGTAATTAATTTACCGTCACCGGACATTATCATCGACAAATTATTTGAATTTCCCTTTCTTCTCCTAACATAACTGTAAAATTTTTTCCACCCATCACCTCCCGAAACAAGTAAACCTTGCATATAACTGTCATGAGCAGCCATCTTTTTAGCCTATTTTCAATTTTGAAAAAATAGGCTTATGAGATCACCTTTTGTCCGTGTGTGTGTGCGTGTGTGTGTGTGTGTGATTCGTGTGTGTGTCCCCCCCTAATAAAATCTAAACGGCAGGAGCGATTTCAATGAAACTCGGAAAGTTCATAGCACTATTCCCGGCGACCTCGACCGTTCCCTTCAAATTTTGTTACGACTCACCAATCCAACATGGCGGCTGTGCGAAATATTTCAGCAGCATTCAATATCTCCGAAACTATTACGGATATTACCCTGACATTTTCTATGGTGATAGAGGGAACTACTATAATTTCACTTATGTGACTTTTGAAAACCTGGTAACTACAAAACCAACATGGCGGCCAAGCGAAGTTGCGACTTTTAAATAGACGTTTCTCGCGATTTGACCAACCAAACGCAATGAAACTTGGTACAGTATATGTTTATATACATTGTAATGCACCGACATCTAACTTCGTTCAATTGTTTACATAATCACAAGATGGCGGATGTGCGAAATATTTCACCGGCATTCTATATCTCTGAAACTATTAGCGGTATCTCCCTAAAATTTTGTACGGAGATAAAGGTCACTACTGGAAGTCCATCTATAAGATTTTCAAAAACCGGTTAACTAGAAAACGAACATGGCGGCCAAGCGAATTTGAACATTTTAAATATACCTTTCTCGCGATTTAATGTTCCAAGCGCACTGAAACCTGGTACAGGAAATATTTATACACATTGTAATCCATTGGTATCTAATTTAGTTCAATTGTTTACATAACCTCAAAATGACAGCAGGGCGAATTTTAAAATTAAGTTTTTATTTCTTGCGATCGAAGTGAAAGTTTGAATAATGAACCTACGCAATAATTTTCCTTTATTGGTACATGACTCTATGGCCTATACATTTAACAATCCAACATGGCGACCATCCGAAATATTTAGACGATACTGAATATCTACGAATCTATTTTAGCAATCAAACTGCATTTTTTAATGTTCACAGGGGCTATGAATTTAAGTTCACCTATAGGACTTTAAATAACCTGGTGATCACAAATTCAACATGGCGGTGACGCGAATTATAAATATTCACATGGACGTTTCTCGCAATTTAACCATCCGCGTACAGTGAAACTTGGTACAGTAAATCTTTATCCGAATGTTAATCCACTGGCATCTAATTTATTTCAATTGTTTCCATAACCTCAAGATGGCAGCTGTGAAATTTTTTTTTAAACTCGTTGTTTTTTCTTGTGTCCTAATTATGCGATTGAAGTTTGAATACTACACTTTCACAATAATCTGCATGTAACAGTACATAACTCTAGGACCTACATATATAAAATCCAACATGGCGACAATCCGAAATATTTAGTCGATTCTCAATATCTACGAATCTATTACAGCAATCAAACTGAAATTGTGTATGTTGATAGTGGCAATTAACATAAGTAGGATATATGAAAATAGGCTGTATAGTTCTTCATGGAACTACTTGTTTAAGACGAGCTCTCTTGATAAGGACTTAAATTTCAACATATACTTGTCACTATCATGTCTTTTATTGTATAATTTCCTAATTTTCCGTTTTAGACTCCTAATTTCTCGTGTGTAATACTCAGGATCTGGGTTTTGTTTCAGCAATTTAAATGGGACAAATTTATCAACAGCGCTATTTAAAATTTTCAAAAAGTTAGTCCACAGGATATTAATGTGATTTCCTTCCGATGCCCATCCTACAAATAGCTCATTCAAATACCCCTGAAACTTGCTCTGATCCGCCCTGTGATACTGGAATATGATATTTTTTGCTATATCAGAGTCTAATTTCGTAATGTCACCATATCTAATATTTAATTCAACCCCAGAAAGGTCACTAATTCCTGGTACTTTCAGACAGTTAATATACAGCTCTACAGGCCTTACGAGATAAACATCTAAGGTATTATTGTCTCTAGTTGGGAAGTCAACTACTTGGGAAAATCCCCCCTCCCTTAAGAATTTATTTGCAGCGCTCTGAGCTTGACCACAGCTAGTTGACTCACCAGACCAGTCTACTTTGGGGAGGTTTAAATCTCCAGCAATTATTATGCTCTTTTTCATAGCATTACCCGTACAAGTTTTATCATACAGTTTTTCGAGGAGAGAAAAGTTATCTTTCGGTGCTCTATACGCCCCTATCACCTGAAGAGGGAATTTATTCCCTTTATCCGAAATTTGTACACATAACATTTCATGATCCATATCAGCCCACTTTAAGAAACTAGCTATATTTTTGCGCACACAAATAAATAGCCCACCACCTCGCTTCCCCCGATACCTTCTGTACATTTCGTAGGTCCCTTGAATTATTTCGCTACTATTTATGTCCTCATATAACCAAGATTCAGTTGCAATGACAATGTCCGGAGAATATGTCTCTACAAGATTCCAAAATTCAATTAATTTATTTCCTAAACTCTGACAATTAACCTGCAGTAATCTTAGAGTCTTACCTCCGCAGCAAATATCTCGAAATAGCTCCTTCTGTTCCCATCGGCTGGCAACCTCTGGACCTGCTCCTCCTCACAAAAGCTGGCACGAACCGATGACCCTGTCATGTAGGCTCCCTAAGTTGAAAGCGCCCCGTCGATTTAGATGCAGCCCGTCTCGGGCGAAGTCACGGCCACCAATCCAGCAGTCAGCTTCTACGTACACTAATCCCAGTTGTGCACATACCCAGTCCATGCGATCATTTACAGTCTTAACTCGCCTTAACGGAACATCTCCCCGCCGAACAATGCCACTCATTATAATTTTTGCATTTCTAAACTTGCTTTTAGCTTTTCTGCCTAGTTCGTAGAGCTCCCCCATGATGTAATCGGCTGTAGCCCTCTTCTTCAAATCGTTCGTACCAACATGGAGCAACAACACTTTAACTTTGTCACAGTCTTCTACATTTGCTTCTTCCACTTTTTGGGCAAGCTGGTCAATTTCATTGCCCGGATAACACCGCACTTTCGCACCTGATTTCCTCGAGATATTCGCACTCCATCGTATCATAGAATCACCCATTATGATAACGTCATCCTCAGTTTGCTCCTGCACGCCCTCTTCCACACTGATCCCAGTAGAAAGCCGTTCAGTCACATCCTTCACCGTTTCTTCTGATTCACGAAGCTTTGCTCTAAGTTCCTGTATTATTTGATCCCTTGCTTTGATTTGCACCCTCAAACAGTCCGGCGTATCACATACTTTACAAAACCAATTTCCGACATCACAATCCTCCTTCTTGACTTTAATACAGCCGAAGTGAAACCATTTCTCACATAGCCCACACTGAACTCCATTCTTCAATGTTTTACTGCACGTCGAACACTTTAAAGCTGCCACTAGATGATTTGCCTGATTCACATTTGGAGTAACAGGCCCTGGATTCACTTCCACTCCACCAATAACTAGCAATGCAGCTATCACTAGGGCTATAAACCACAAGTTACTAGGACCCGTACGCACACACAAACACCGGAAATCCCGACTACCCTTCGCATACCACATTCCGATCCTCACCCGATAACACTCCAGAGAACAACCCATTTCAGCACACCTGAGAGCTCGGGAAAAACACGTCCTTTCACTTTGACTGCCAACTGATGTGTGTTTTATAGTTTTATTCAAAACTATTGCTACCGTACTGAACCAATACCATTTATGTTTCATTAACATCTGTTGACCACTGTGAAGCGTGTGTTTATTTTCATAAATTTGTCTCGTCGATGAACACTTCTGAAGATTTTAACTAGACAGTTTTACCATTTTGAAAGTGTTTCCTAGTTTATAAGACTTTATACTAGCCACGTTTTCCACATCATATTGTGTTGATTTAGGCGTTCAATTTCCCATTTTTATTTATGGTGCACCATATAAGGTTTAATAACAAGGGATTCTTTAGTGTTATGCTATACATTTCTTGTGACATTTATTAAATCATATAGGCCGTTGAAGGGGACAAACATATTTAGGCTTTGAGACATGTCCCACCAATCACCACACAGTGATCTTTATTTATTAAAAAGTATTGATTAGGCGGAACTTTTAAGGTATTTATTACTCAATTACCTGGTTAGCATTAAAACAGTCAGAAATATTGATAAGGTAACATTGAACTCATTTAAATAATTGCAATTTCGGTCACATTGTAGTTTGGCATTTTTTATTTTGTTTTCGTTTTTTTCAATTTGTTTTCACATTTACA
Source organism: Meconema thalassinum (assembly GCA_946902985.2). NCBI lineage: Eukaryota > Metazoa > Arthropoda > Insecta > Orthoptera > Tettigoniidae > Meconema > Meconema thalassinum. The sequence goes on from OX336399.1 coordinate 59,395,320, forward strand.
AAATACTGAATACCGTGTGACGTTCGACCGATCAACCACAACACAGAAAAAGCGGTAAGGGAGAGAGTGAGACGGGACAATTGTTAACAAATAATTACCAAAACATTTCTTACCATTTCATAATAAGTTCGTCACACATATTTTCCAAATTTCTCTCTACAATATCTTTCTTCCTGGCAAATACACATCAACCATCATTTATAACCTAACTTATTCAGCATATATATTTTCACATACACATCTCTTCAATTCAACGCTGTTTTATCAAGACTTATTTATGCTTGATTAACAAAATTTTCGTAACAGATCTTTTCTTTTTAAATTTTACTCTGAGGGCTTTTGGAACAAAAATATTTATAGTATCTTCTATTATGACAAAAAAATTATTAAGTTGTATATTACTTATCCTATACCACGCTGAAGAAAGTTACAATGTCACCGAAACCAGTACAGTTTCAATGTACTAAATATTGACTTTAAATAATAAATAGTTTATTATAATTAAAGAAATATTTGATCTTGAAATTACTTGTTTTCCTGCCGCAATTTTATGACTTTCCTACCATCGATTCAGTGCCGTGTGCTGCTCCTAATTTGTAAAGACTTAAAGCTAAAAGACATTATTCTGGTAATCGGAACAAATTTCTATTTTAGTAGTTAGTGCATACTTCTCTCGGAGTTCACCGCTGCACAGTGGGTCAAAATCGAAATCTAGGGGGACAAAATTATATTTCCATTTTTATCATGAGTTTAGAGTGAAAGCAACGTATATAATTTGTTTACTTCATAATAAACATCAGTTAAGACCTTTTTTAAGCTACGTCTACACATGCAAGACATTGTCCATGACTAGGAGTTGGATAGAGCATTCAGTTATCTCTTCAGAACAATTTTCTACCCCTAGTTTACTTTTAACAAAGTCACAGAGTTCCACCTTTGACATAATCGTCGAACCCAGTGCTTCAAACAGTTGTAAACGTGTGAGAACTGGTTGCGCGGCATCTTCTAAAACGTAAAATAACTAAGTAAGTTGCAGAATGATGCAAAAAATCTTATAACAGGCGTAAAATACATGACTTTATCTACATTTTAACATTAAGTAGAAAGTGACGCAGAGTGACGTGACTTACAAAAAATCTAAGTGAAAATATAATTTTTAAAATAATAGTTAAATGTTATATAATGCAAATATAGCTAAAATTACGTAACAATTACGCCCATTAATAACTGAAACACGTTACAAAGATCATACCTTCAGCTGCATGTTACATCTTAAAGCATCACACTAACCACAAAGACAACCAAACCTCAGCCACTTACATTCACCCTCCAATTCAGACTGCTCGAACAGTGGTGACAGATTTACACTAAGATGAGTTTATATACCAGAATAGTGAGCAGCAATTATATGAGAATGCTGTAAAAGTAATACATTTTGATTTTTGAATTATGAAAATAAATAATTTTGTCCTCTTAGATTTCGATTTTGACCCACTGTGCGCTGGACAGCAACTAGTCTGGGTGCGGAAAGCTTGTTTTTGTTTCTCCTTGAATCCCAACACCGAGTTGAGGGCAGACCAGACCAGGCTGAGGCTATATTGATGTCCAGGCACTCAGTCACATGTTCTGGGTCATGTTTGATGTCGTTGGAGCAGGTGTGGGGAACAGCTCACACGAATGTACCTGCAGGACATAACACAACCACCCAAAACACTTTCTCACCGTCACTTCATAATTGCCATGCATTAGCCCTTCTTCTCTTCCTCCTCTATGGTCAGCAGTTGTGAGTATTCCCACAGGGCTACTCTCGAGTTTGCTTCGGAACAACACAGCGTCAGGTTTTCAAGTCGCACATCATCAAGAGGTGGTGGTTATAGATTTTTAAGGGGCGAATTATATAGGCCATCTGCACCTAATGCTTTGAGCGATAATCATAACTACAACTGGCTTACAAGAACTTCCGTGCTATGTGAAAGATGGCTTTGAAGCTAATTTTTGCCTATTTTCATTTATGATAGCCAGACGGACATACAGACAGACAGACAGACAGACAGAAGGACAGACAGACACACACACATTTTCCCGGATCGATCTCATAAGTCTACTTTTTCTTCATTTTTGCAAAATGTGAAAAGTAGGCTAAAACGTATAATCCAATTACAGCGTACATTATGCAAGAACCCAATCGAAGTTAATACATTTAAATCGCCTTTTCTCGCGATTTACCCATCCAAACCCAATGAAACCTGGTACAGCAAATATTTATGCCCAATGCAATGCAAAGGCATCTACTTTTTCAATTGTTTACATAAACTCAGGATGGTGGCTGTGCGAAATATTTCACCGGCATTCAATATCTCCGATACTATTACTAGTATTACCCTGAACTTTTGTACGCTGATAATGGGTAGTACTAGAAGATCAGCTATGGGGTTTGCAAAACCCTGTAAAATACAAATTGATTATGGCGGCCAAGCGAAGGTGAGAGATTTAAACAACTTTTCTCGCGATTTAACCATCTGAGCGCAGTGATATATGGTACAGTATATGTTTATACACATTGTAATGCACTGGCATCTAAATTAGTTCAATTGCTTACAAAACCTCAAGATGGTGGCTGTGCTCAATTTTAAAATTAAGTTTTATTTCTTGTGTATTAAACACGCGATCGAAGAGAATGTTTGAATAATGAACCTATGCAAAATTCTTCATTTAATAGTACATAACTCTGTGGCCTACATATATAAAAATCCAACATGGCTACCATCCGAAATATTTAGACGGTTCTTAATATCTATTAATCTATTATAGCAATCAAACTGAAATTTTGTATGTTGATAGAGGCAATTAATATTAGTGGGTATATTTCTTCACGGAACTACTTGTTATATAGAGAGATTTTTAGCCTTCTTTTCACATTTTGCAAAAATGTGGAAAAGTAGACATGAGATCGGGCAAATGTGTGTCTGTCTATTCTTCTGTCTGTCTGTCTATCTGTCTGTCTGTCTATCTGTCTGTCTGTCCGGTCTGTCTGGCTGGCTGTGTGTGTGTCAACCCCCACCCTATCAACGCCTAAACGGCTGCAGCAATCGAAACAAAATTTGGTAGGAGTAAAGATCTATACCTGAATATCTCACGGCCTTATTTGAAAATGATATCAGTGCTACCAACTGCTGAAAAATCGCAATTGAAATTTGAGCTCCATTTTGGATATCTTGGAAGGTATGAATGGGAGCTATTTCAAAATTGGCACACGTATAGATAATAATATTGCAGATTAATTTCCAGGAGGCCATACATGGCAGTGTTGCCTAAACGATTATAAGCCTGCTGATAAGTCCAAATTTTAAATGCATATAACTCCTACACTATCAATTGGATTTCAACCAAATTTCGTATGTGCTATGTGTACATAAACCGATATGACTGAGCGTATTCTTAAGAGCCACCAGGGCTGCCAACTGTTAATAAATGCTCTCATTTTTTAAAATCCAAATACCCATATATCAGAAAGTATGCAAGCCGACAGCTTTAAACTATGCACACGTATAGTACCTGATATTCTATATTAATTTGGAGTAACTTATATACGTCAGTGCGACCAACATGATTCTAAGCCTGCTGAGAGGTCCAACTTTAACTTCTATACTATCATTTGGATTTCAACCAAATTTCGTGTGTGCTATGTGTACCATAACAGATATGACTATGCCGATTCTTAAGAGTAACTAGGGCTGCCAACTGTTAATAAAGACTGTCTCTACTTTTGTTACCCTAATATCAATATATCAGAAAGTATGCAAGCCAATAGCTCTAAACTTTACACACGTATAGTACCTGGCATTCTAGATTAATTTGGACTAACTAATATAGGCCTACGCCAGTGCTGCCAACATGATTTTAAACCTGCTGATAAGTCCAATTTTAAAATGCATGTAACTTCTATACTAACTAATGGATTTCATTCGAAATTGACACTACAATAGATCATATTATTTCAGATTATTTCTGACCAATACATGTATGTCATTGTTGCCAACTTGATTTTACGCGCGCTGTTAGATCCAATGTTTAACTGCATGTAACGTCCATGCTTTCCATTGGACTTCAACCAAATTTTGTATACCGTACCTTAAGAGATGGAACTAAGAATATATTCAGTCACCAGGGCTGCCAAGTGTAGTTCTCTACTAGGCTACATTATGCCAGGTATACAGTATTTCGAACTAATTAGAAATTTTGATATTACCAACTTAATTTCGTCATTATTCTAGATAGATCCATATAGATTAATCATTGGCATGAATCTTAAATTTTAAGAAATGTAGGCCCTTTTGTTCGTCACGGAACTCCTTGTTTATGTTATGATATTGTTAATGGTGAACTAGAAGGTTAACCCAATTTAATAGGGTGTATAATCGTGTAGACCGACTGAAAACCACCATTCACTTCTCACCAGTATTTCGATGAATTTTTTCTTCTTTGGTATGCATTTGAATCATATCCAGTGCTTCAAAACCTCGTGTGATTCCATCAATCGAATGTTCTACTTTTAGCCAACCTGCTAGGTCAGCTAAAACCCTGAGCACACTGATTGCAGGTATGTATATTGCTTTGAAGTTGAAATGTATGGCAAAAAAAAGTGAAAGCTCTGGCGGAGTGGTAGAGAGAGACAGAAATATAAAAAAGAGAAAGGGCGAGTGAAATAACGGCAGAGATAGGGGAATAGCTCTAGCTGATTGAGAGACAATTCTGACTAACAAAAGGCTGATGAAGTTCCAACACTTGTTCACAATTTACATTTGTATATGGCTTAATTAATATTATGGTATGAAGAAACAAGCTCGGGGTCAAAACTACAAAGTGAAGTTAGCCCTTAATATCAATGCTACAGTCCTCCATCCCCCAGGGGCTCACATCTATTGGGACGTGGGTTGGTGACCACGGGGCCCCAGCTGAGTCTGGCATTGCTTCTACCTACTTGTGCTGGTCTCCTCTCTGTCTTCTTTCCTGTCGACCTCACTTGGTCAACCTCTGTTCACTTCCGACCCCGATGGTACTAGGGTATCCGAGGCCTAGGGAGTCTTTCACTTTCCCGCCTTAATTGGCCTTTGTCTCATTTTTTCTGATACCCTCTTTCTGCGAGAGGTCAGTCTTCTTTTTCTTTTCATGTTATCTCCTGCTTTGTGCTCAAGGCCCTCAAGGAGGCAGGGTGTATGTAGCCCCACCAATTCTGGTGCACCCTGGATATTGTCACACCCTCAGGGACTCACGGCTGGTGAGTTCGGGAGTTGGCGACCCCTAGGGATTCCTGGGCTGGGTCCGGTTTTCCCCCATTTATGTATTCCCTCTGGGGCGGACCCTCTCCTCTTTCACTTTCCTATCTGCATTTCATGGCTCTCCTTCCTTCCAAGTCCCTCAATCTGCATTCTTCGAGGGTTGAGGGCATTTTTTTCATCCAGTCCTTTATTTGGCTTATTCTCCTTTTGTTTTCCATTTCTTCTTATTCTAGTATATAAGTTAGTAGTTAGTTTTTAGTTATAGATTACATATCATTTACATATTCACGATCACCCAAACCATTAGGGATCGATAACCTAGATGTTGGGCCTCTTAAAACAACAATTATCATCATCATCATCATCATTTTACAGTCACCCCAGGGGCTCATAACTAGTTGGACGTGGTTTGGTGATCATTGGACCTCAGCTGAGTCTGGCATTGCCTCTGCTTACATTTGCCGGACTTCCCTTTTTCATGTCTTCTTTTGTTATTCTTCTTAGGTCATTTCGTGTTTTTCCCTATCCTGACGGTATTAGGGTAGTCCACCTCGTTGTGTAGTGGATAGCATTCTTGGCTGTCACCACGGAGGCCCGGGAATAGATTCTTGCCTCTGCCAAGAAATGTAATTCTGGTCCTAGGGCTGTAAAGGAGTACACTCAGTCTCGTGAGGCAAAACTGAGAAGAGGAGGGTGCGATTCCTACTTCAGCCATCCTAGAAGTGGTTTTCCGTGGTTTCCCTATTCCACTCCAGGGGCCGTGGTGGCACAGCGGTCAAGCTATATGCCTCTCCCCAAGGCGCACCGGGTTCGATTCCCGGTCAAAGCATGTGAGATTTTTCGAAGTGAAATGCCATGGCCTGTGGTTCGGATTCCACGTAAAAAGGAGGTCCCATGGTTTATGATCGCGAGATTAACAGTCACGTTAAACTACAAGCTTCTTTTTTCCTATTCCACTCCAGGCAAATGCTTGGATGGTTCCTAACGTAAGGCCATGGCCGCCTACTTCCCCTGCTTTACAAATACACACATTACTACAGACACCACGATAACAAAGGTTATAACACACATTTTACACACACACACCCAAGTACATGGGGCTAAATTATTAAGATGTCGCAAAATCTATAAATGAAATAGCAACAACTCTCTCTCAAGGCTGACTGGGTTCGATTCCCGGTCAATACATGTGAGATTTTCAATTATTTCACGTCCTATTGTTGGATTGCAGTTAAAAATGGAAGTTCAGCGGATCATGCTAGCGAGATTAATGGTCACGTTAAACTACAAGCTTCCTTTCCTCTCCTCGTTCCCTTTCTCATCTGTCTCACATGGCCCTACTTCTTTACGAGGGTTGTGCGCATTTAATTTCCATGTCCTTTATTTGCCTTATTCCTTATCTTGCCCTCTTCTTCTTTTCATCATCTTCTAGTACTTTTTTGTAAGCCAATAGTCAGTCTAAGTTCTAGTCTTTTATTTCGTCATTCTCTTTTGTGTGTGTGTGTATGTCTACCCCTTATTAGTCCCATTCCTACGGGGTATGATATGAGATGTGATGAAATTCTATGTGGCGTATGGATTTTATGGCCGAATTTCCTTCCTGACGCCAACCTCATGAGATCAGTTAATCGGAGATGAAATGATTGAAGATGAATGAAACTGGGCAAGGATGTGGAAGGAAGCAGCTGTGGTCTGTCAGAAGCTACCGTCCCATCCTTTGCCTGGATCAGAAAATGGAAATCTACGGAAAACTATTTTAAGGATGGCCGACGGTGAGGCTCGGACCCGCGTTTTCTGAGACTGCAGAGAGTTTGGGCTGAGCGTTAGCGTGCGTAGCTACCTCTGTCAGTTCGTTATTCTTTTTTTTTGCCACCCAAACCATTAGCGGCCAATAACTTAGTTTTAGGCCCCTTAAAACAACAATTATCGTAATTACCATAGTCTTCTTAGACTAGTGAAATGAAAGCGCAGTTGTAGTAAGAATAATGCGATTAATTCTTATCCAGTTTAAAACCAGATTCCCCATTTATTACGCAATTAGAATTGTAGCTTATATTCTATCAGAAGATGCGATAGAGCCTAGTTCTGTACCCAGCAGTAGCGAAATCCTAGTTGCAGTTGTAACATAACTGATGTTCTCTAATATAACTGTAGGGAGTAGTGAAACCACGGAGCAGCCTCGAGTAACCGATATATCACTCATACTATGCAGGCTTTCGTGCCCATTAAGTCTCAACAGGGACAAATGTCGCCTCTCACTCATGTGTCATACAGAATAAAATATTGCAACGTTGGCAGTATTGTCTCTATGGGCAGACGACGATAACAGCCTGAGTGAACGCTCATATTTTACGTGGCCTCTTTCAATATCTACCAAGATTATGCTATAATAATAATAATAATAATAATAATAATAATAATAATAATAATGAAATGAAAATCCACAGCCTGCTTCCAGTCTCCGACTGGGTCAGGAATGGAATGAATGAAGCCCCCATCTAGCGGCGAGGATATGAACTGTGCCGGCTGCCGAGGCCTGACGCAGTCCTCTGGGGCAATGATTAAATGAATGACAGATGAAATGAAATGATAGGGGAGAGTGTTGCTGGAATGAAATTTTGACAGGGAAAACCGGAGTACCCGGAGAAAGACCTGTCTGCCTCCGTTTTGTCCAGAACAGATCTCACATGGAGTGACCGGGATTTGAACCACGGACCCAGTGGTGAGAGGCCGGCGTGCTGCCGCCTAAGCCACGGAGGCTTCAATAATAATAATAATAATAATAATAATAATAATAATAATAATAATAATAATAATAATATGAATAATAATAATTATTATTATTTTCTACTTTCGTTATGCGTGTTGGAACTTGTTAGTGGGCTTGATGACTTTTGCGTTCTTCTTCTCTCTTCATGAACTCACTGTGGTGCTTCTAGCGTTCTCTTGTCCATCTTGTCCTGCTGCTAGATTTCTCCCACTCTGCCAGGTCTTTCTTCTTCAAATCTTTCCATATCTCCTGAAATCCGTAGGTTTTTATGGGCAGTATTTTGGCGTGAAAGAGTCTCATTTCTGTCATTAGGAAGATTGCTTGTGGATGTTTGATGTAATTAATGGCTCTAATGGTCACTGTGGCTTTTCCATTGATATGACGTTTGCAATTTCCTTTTAGAATGGTACAAATTGCGTCAACATCCGTCTAGTATTTCTAGAAATTAGGCAGAACGGAGTGGAAATAATTATTTCATTTTATACTTAGACATAATCACATGCGAACGAAACAGAAGAACTGTTAGCCAGAAATCTCTCAAATTTCATGGTGTTCAAGAACATCACAATAGCCTATATAAACCTCAGACATGCGCCACGTCAAACTAATCAGAATAAATCTTTGAAAATGCCAGCAATACTGCTTAGTGTAACGTCAGATATTAGGAAACGTTATGCACGGCCTAATAACATGAAAGATCGTTCTGAAGATTACTCAACTGGCCGTGAAACAATACACCAGAGTACATTGTATAATTGCGAGAGGCTAAGCTCCAGTAGGTGACAGTCATGTTAGCAGAATGGCTGTCTTCTTTCCAACTCACTTCCAGGAATTTAGGCTTGATTTCTTGGAATGGGACTTTTTATCTGGGGATTGTCGTGTGTATCCTCGTAAAATGGACAACGTCACGCGTTCTGCTTTCTAGGAAGTGGTAATACTGGGTTTCATCATGGTGGACAACCCGTGTTGGTGAAATGTTCCTTTGATGAGCTCAAAATTCCCCTAGATTCCCCTAAATTTGAATCTTGTTTCATTAAGAATAATACTATTACTAATAATAATAATAATAATAATAATAAAAATACTACTTCTTCTACGCGAATGGGTCTCCTAGGACCACGCGGAATCAACACTTATTGACCTTGATGTTTGCCCAATAATTATTCATGTGCAACGATTGAGCGAGTCTTCGTTGCTGCGACCAGACGTGTCTGGAATGTCTTCTCTATTCTTCCTCAAAACCCCACGTATGAGTAATTTTCCTAATTTCCTCTCGAGCCTTGAGATTGGGAAATCCTAATTCAGCCAAGTCCTTTTCCGCCTCTTTGTACCAATTGGACCTTGTTGCCTTTTTCCGCAAAAACGTATAGATTTTATGTGTTAACCTAGTTGGGTCCATTCTGTCCAAAGGTCCCATGAATTGGATCCTTATCATACGGATTGTGTCTGTGATTTTAGTAATTTTCAAATAGACGTCAGCATTAGGTTTTGGAAGTTCCATCTTTGATTCTTGGTCTCAAAATATTTCGCATGATTTTGCGTTCCTTAATCTCCAATTGATTTCTCAGTGTTTTATGTTGTAGATTAAGTGTCTAGGCTGTATAAATGGCTGCAGGCAAGACTACTACTACTAATTATAAAAATTCTAGAAATTTATGATAATAATAATAATGAAATGAAAATCCACACCCTGCTTCCAGTCTCCGACCGGGTCAGGAATTGAATGAATGAAGCCCCCATCTAGCGGCGAGGATATGGACTGTGCCGGCTGCCGAGGCCTGACGCACTCCTCTGGGGCAATGATTAAATGAATGACAGATGAAATGAAATGATAGTGGAGAGTGTTGCTGGAATAAAATTTTGACAGGGAAAACCGGAGTACCCGGAGAGAAACCTGTCTGCCTCCGTTCTGTCCAGCACAGATCTCACATGCAGTGACCGGGATTTGAACCACGGATCCAGCGGTGAGAGGCCGGCGTGCTGCCGCCTAAGCCACGGAGGCTTAATAATAATAATAATAATAATAATAATAATAATAATAAATAGTATAATAATCCAAATTACTAATAAATAATCATTCAACCTGCATGCTTTCGCCCGTCCCGGTGTTTGGCTCCAGAATTTACGTGCCTTTATGCGTCGACTTTATTTCTGTCATGGAAATGTCCCTGGAAATGCTCCCGTGTTTTGTTGCATAATTTCCCGGAAGTGAATTAGAAGGAAGACAATCATTCAACTCATGCTAACAATCCCTTCCCTTCATCAGTGGCACTGCCCAATATCCCATTACAAATCTTTTTTTGCGTGCTAGTTCACACACTTGTCATTACTCTCTCTTTGGTGGTCAGTGTGACATCACACCCATTCATCACGCCTATAGGACTATGAGTCATGTCTATTAGTCTTTTTTCAGAGCACAACAATGAACATTAAACGTGTGACAGAAGAATAAAAACAGGTCACGATATACTAATTAGTTTTAGCGACCTGACAGGGAAGATATAAATAATATGGAAAACTATAATCAATGCATGTCCTTTTATGTTTGTTTTCCAAACCTGGATTAGCTTTTATCTCATGAAAATTTATTTTATTTTATTTATGTGTTAGAGAAATCGGTGTGCGTGGGAGTGCACTTACCAAATATATTCCAAAGGGCTGAGTGGTAAAAGTCGATTATTCAGTGACCCAAATCTTGATTACTATTGGTCGTAAACACAAGAGGCTAAATATTTTGGATAGCCCTTGGGTAAACAACCATTTTTATACCTATCGAAACAATCCGATTACTGTGGCTATCTTACAGTACTGGTTGAGATTTTAAACATTACACACTTTCTCCAGCCTTGGCAAAATGACCTAATCGATTGTTTTCTTTTTGTTTGGAATTAGATGTGGTCTAAAGTTGGCATTAAGTGGCTAGGTGGGCACTAATAGTTCATGGGGGGTCCTGAGTGAGCAAGAAATATAATGTTTTTGATACCTAAAGTAGCAAACGTTGCTCCAGCCCCTTCTGTACTTTCTACACGCAGAAAATCGTCCGAATTTTACCATGTGTTCCTTTAAGGATTTTCTAAGGGAACCTTCAAATATGATTGTCATAATTATCCGCTGCCGAAGAGAGCGCTCGGCAGCCTGCTTAACGTCTTCAATGGTACAGAAGCGCTGCCATACTGTTCCCCGAGGGCAAACCGTTAATGCGGCGTACTATTGTTCGTTTCTGCAAGACCATCTCCGAGGAGCACCGATAAGGAAACGGCGCCACCACATGGTTACACCGCCCATCGTTCTGCATGACAATGCTAGGGCACACACACTTGTGTCTCGGGACAGTCGGATGAGGAGCCAGAAAGATGCGCGCGCACCCGGCAGGGAGGAGCATTTGAATAGCGCAAGTTTTAAGAAATACAATATGGAGGACGGTTGTCGTTTCGGGGTAACATGTACAGTCGATTTGCATTATTAACGCAAAGCGGTCGTGAAACTTGCTTTAAGTACATTTGAAAATATGCATTCCAATCAATATTCAAGATCTAACTGTAATAATTGAATATTTAACCATACGCACTATTAAGGACCATAACAATATGCGGTAAAGTCTGTCGGAAAAGTGTGCGAGTGGTATCGCGCTCGCTTGTTGTTTTGAAGATCCCGGGTTCAAGGCTACCCAAGGGCGGAAATTTTAACTTCTTTTTAATTATTTTATTATTTCCTCCTCACGTCGTACAACAATATTGCAACTTAGTTTTGTCTACATGATCTACGAGGACGATAGTAAACATGTTTTCTCTCATTTAAAATTCTATTTTCCCTAAATACTGTTTAAGACCATGGACGGATACTATTTAAATAGTTCAAAATTTATCCCAGAATAATAATATTAGCCTATGACACGTTCTGTATTTGGTTGGTTGGTTCCTAAGTTTAGGGGCTGTGACAACGCGGTTATGTAGCCCCGTGTACTTTAAGTGTGTGTAGAATCTGTCTGATAACCGGTGATAATTGTGATGGCTGTATTAATGTGTGTATCTGTTTTTTAACTCAAGTAAGGACTGCAACTTTGAATTTTTCAAATAGTTCCTACTTTTGCCGCCAAACGCCACCGTCAACGACTACTAGGCCTAGTTCAGAACTTAACTACTAGACGACACCAAAGTCGGCTCTTGGCAACGAACGTAGACACCTAAGAGCGTTGTTTACATTCCTAACCTATACATTTTAGCTTCACACAGGTGTAATTAGTGGAAGGTTCTTTAAGGGGACACTATAGGCTACCCCAAGAAAATTTTTTTGCTCCCAGTGATCCAAACTGCACCAAATTTTATTTTCATACGACCAACATCTTTCATAAAGCAAAAAGTGAAAAATTATTCCTTTCAGTTGATCAGTATGGGCAGAAATTACTAAAAGATAGTCTTTTCCTTAAAAAAAATTATAGGAACTATTTACCACTAACAATTACTGAAACTTTACAATCTTTTTACACTATGTACGCATTGCACAGACTAATAATTCTGTGCATGGGTTTGGAAAAATATGAAATAGTTCCTGAAATAAAAAATAGTTTCACAAAATTAATTTTTATTTCCAAAAATTAAAGTTAAACATTATTTAAAAATAAACGATAACTATTTTAACTAATATGGATGCACAGAATTATGGGAGATAGATATCTTCACATGCTACAAAAATATTATTGAGATTGTAAAGTAAAAAAAAAAAAGAATTGATTTACAAAAGAATTTTAAATGAGAGAAAACGTGTTTACTATCGTCCTCGTAGATCATGTAGACAAAACTAAGTTGCAATATTGTTGTACGACGTGAGGAGGAAATAATAAAATAATTAAAAAGAAGTAAAAATTTCCGCCCTTGGGTAGCCTTGAACCCGGGATCTTCAAAACAACAAGCGAGCGCGATACCACTCGCACACTTTTCCGACAGACTTTACCGCATATTGTTATGGTCCTTAATAGTGCGTATGGTTAAATATTCAATTATTACAGTTAGATCTTGAATATTGATTGGAATGCATATTTTCAAATGTACTTAAAGCAAGTTTCACGACCGCTTTGCGTTAATAATGCAAATCGACTGTAAATGTTACCCCGAAACGACAACCGTCCTCCATATTTTATTTCTTAAAACTTGCGCTATTCAAATGCTCCTTCCTGCCGGGTGCGCGCGCATCTTTCTGGCTCCTCATCCGACTGTCCCGAGACACAAGTGGGCACACACAGCAGGCGTTTTGTCGGCATTGTTGGATCGCTGAGACTGGGAGGTCCTCTATCACCCCCCCATATTCTCCCGATATCAGTCCCTGCGACTCCCGAAGATGAAGATGACAATGACGTTAAGCAGGCTGCCGAGCGCTCTCTTCGTACCATCAATAGATTGGGCTGTGCCAACGGGATCCAACGACTTCCGCATCGCTGGGAACACGTTGTACGCAACGGTGGGACTACATCGAGGGCCTGTGAAACTTGGAACCATCTAAGTGAGTTATTAATCCAGTTATAACTAAGGTGCCAAAACTAAAAAACCAACCTATGTATACTATGTCGTTAATCTTACGTTTGAAATCCAACAGCTCTTCGCCTCTATTACTTGTTGATAATCCAGTTCATCGTCAACAACTGCTCTCTTCCTGTGGACAACATCTTATCCGACAATTTTAGGCAAATTTAACAGAATCTAATCCATTATTACTGTCAGAATTTCCTCACCACTAAGCAAGTACTATTAGCTATCGTGTGACAGGCAAAGTGCTGCATGAAACCCGCAAACCAAACCTAAAATCACCCTATATTCAGTACCGAAACTTTGCCAGCGTCAAAATAAAATAAGGGAAAGCTCCACTAATTACGACTGTGGGATATGAAAATGGTATACCGAATGTTCTATTGTACATGATTAATATAACATATCTTTCATATAAAAGTTTTGATTATATACTGCAATAGATTATGTCACTCTCTCAAGAGAGAAGATCTCAATTGAAATGTAATAACGCGTATCGATTACTATACATTATGTGACAATACCCGGCTGATAAAGTTTTCAGAGAATCTGTGGTGATAAATCCAAAGGAATGGAGACCACTTTAATTCTGGATATGAAACATATATCACCTACCTGTATACACAACCGGCTAGGTGATAAATACCAGGTCTGCAGACCTCCTGTCGTCGAGCGTATTGCGGAACAACCCATATCAATATCCCTGGTGCTCGCAATAGCCTACTAATATTTACATTCCCCCAGGGGCTCACGACTGGCATTACGTCCACTTACTTGTGACGGGCCCCTCTCTGTCATCATTCCTATCGACCTCCCTTGGTCAACTCTTGTTCCTTTCCGACCCCGACGGTATTAGGGTATTACAGGCCTAGGAAGTCTTTCGCTTTCCCGCCTTAATAGGCCCTTGTCTCATCTTTTCTGATCCCTCATTCTTCGAGGGGTCAGACCTCTTCTGTTCTCTTCATATCTCCTGCCTTCTGCTCAAGGCCCTTAAGGAGGCAGGGTGTATGTAGCTCCACCACTTCTGGTGCACCCTGGATATTGCTACACTCTCAAGGGCTAATTGCTGGTGAGTTCGAGAGTTGGTGACCCGGAAGGATTCCTGAGCTGGGTCCGGTTTTTCTCCTTATTTCCATTGCCTCTGAGGCGGACCTTCTCCTCTCTCACTTTCCTATCTGCCTTTCATGGCTCTCCTTGCTTCCCAGTCCCTCAATTTTCATTCTTAGAGAGGTGAGGGCATTTCTTTTCCTCCTGCCCTTTATTATCTTTATTGTCCTTTTGTTTTCCGTTCCTTCTTCTAGTCTGGAAGTGTTGAGTTAGATCTAGTTATAATTTACCTTACATTCTCATGGTTCACTATCACCGAAACCATTAGGGGCCGATAACTTAGATGTTAGGCCCCTTGAAACATTAATTATTATCATCATCATCACTTATATTGCTTGCCACGGTGGGAGAGTGGTTATCGTGTCAGGCTACCAACCCCAAGCTTGCAGGTTCGCTCCTAGCCGTGGTAAGTGATTTTTGACAGGCTGCAAAAATCTCGGTACGCATAAGTTGTTGACATGTTAAAGAACCCACTTTCAGTAGACTGTGTTCATAATGGCAAAATTAAACTCGGGATTTTCCACCTACACAAAGTTCCACATTTCCCTACTAGAAAGCGGTATAGTGTCAAGGAGCTTAGATAATTAACAGCCTTGACTTTCATAGCGTTCCAAGGAACAGCAAATCCGTATTAACGTGAATAAAATTGGAACAATAAACTATTCCACAATCCTACAGTGTTGTTGTTTGAGTCTTCAGTCTTTTGACTGGTTTGATGCAGAATCCATACCTTCCTGTCCTGAGATAATCGTTTCATCTCTACATTGCTACCACACCCTACATCCGAGACAATCTGTTTATCATATTCTAACCTTGTCTACCCCTACATTTCTTATGCCCAACCCTTCCTTCCATAACTAAGTCTGCTATTCCTGGGTGTCTTAGTATTTAACTTACCAACCTATCTCTTCTCTTCATTAGCAGTCACCAGAAAAATATCTCCTCTCCCACTCCGTCTTCAAACCTCTTCGTTTGTAACCCTATTTACCCTTCTGATCTTTATCATTCTCCTGTAACACCAAACGCTTCAATTCTCCTCTTTTCTGCTGCACCAATAATCCAAGTTTCACTTCCATAGAGCTCCACGCTCCAGACAAAGGCTTTCAAAAATGACTTCCTAATCTACTGTATATTCGAAGTCAACATATTCCTTTTTTGTAGAAATCTTTCCATGCCTGAGCCATCCGTCTTTTTGTATCCTATTTTCTTCGTCCATCACCGGTTATTTTTCTTCCTAAATAACAGAAGCCTCCTACTTCCTTTAGCTTTTCACCTTCCAATTTGATGTCCATAGAGGTTTATGATTTATTTCGGCTGCATTCCGATATTTTTGTTTTACATTTCCATTCACGGGCTGTAATGCCAGGAGTTATTATTATTATTATTATTATTATTATTACATTTATTAATTTTCATAATAATTTCTTTCTTCAAAACAGAGTTCATACCATTCAAAAACTCATTCAAATCCCCTGGCGTGTCTGCCAAGATGTCGATGTCATCAGCAAATCGCTGAATTGAAATTATTTCTCCTTGAATCTTCACCCCAACATTTTTTTTTCTATAGCCCGCTCGGTTATAGAGGTTGATAAAGTATCATTATATCATTCTATTCTATGCTACAAAGGGATCAAGAATGTTTCACATAACCAATTCATTCGTTCTTCCATCCTTTCACTTATTGATTTGTTAAAAGGAAAATCACTTCCTGGCAGTTCAATACCGTCGTATATTGAGCTTTTCTGTCTTTTGTTCTGTTCCGATTACAAACACTTTCTATGCGAAGAGTAGAGAAGAGAAAGTAAGTATTTGTGTTTTTAGGGAGACGAGAAATTACATTTCTCTCAGCTGCCACTCTTTGTTTTCATTTCCCTTTGAATGTGGGTGAGATCAACTCCGAGATCCATGCTAAACCGCTTTTCATTGAAGGTCTATTCTGTTCAGAGGGGAGGGTCACAAGGATTTTATTATGTGTGTGTGTGTGTGTGCAAACTTTCCATTTGGTTCACCTTTATGAATGAGGATCTGTCGTTTGTAGCTTTTGTTCTAGAGTTAAACGTAATGCTTCAGCGCAGAATGGAAATTACTGTTCGCACTAAGGGTTCTAGGAAACAAGGAGGAGGAAATTCAGGAGCAACTGAAGGCTTGGGAAGAAACAGTGGGAGAGTACGGATGGAAGTTCAACATCAGTAAATGTGAGATCCTGTTAACGACCAGGAAAAAGGACAGACCAATGAGTGGGATAACACTTGGAGGTGGACAGCTGAAGAAGGTGGAAAGTCTCAAGTACTTGGGAAGTATAGTGGAGGAAACTGGGAGAAATGACAAAGAGATTACGGAACGTGGCAGACAGGTAGAAGCATTTCTGAGAAGCATTAGGAGCTTAGTGTGGAATAAAGATGTCCCACAAAAAAGCAAGGAAGTGTTATACAGAAGCTACTATATCCCAATACTGACCTATGCTTCAGAAACGTGGACAATGAAGAAAAGAGATATAAGCAGAATACAGGCAGGTGAAATGAAGTTCCTGCGAAGTAGGATCGGAGTAACAAGAAGAGACAGGGTGAGGAATGAAAAGGTCAGGGAAATGGTGAAAGAGGAGCCCTTGCAAGGTAGGATTGAGACATCAAGACTGAGGTGGTATGGACACTTAAAGAGAATGGATGAGAATAAGATTCCCAAGAGGATACATGAGATGCAGATGCAGAAGAAACGACCAAGGGGAAGACCAAGAGATAGATGGCTGAAAGGAGTGGAGGAATGTGTCAAGAAGAGAGGGGAGGACTGGACCAGAGTGACAGCGGAGAGGTGGTGGGAAGAAAGAACTAAGTGGCGAGGCTTATGTTCCAAACAGACCCAGCCTGGGGCTGGAAACTGTACAAGATGATGATGATGACTAAGGGTTCTAGGATCAGCGTTCTTTTCCTCTCTTTTTTTTCATTATATTTCCTATTCTCTTTTAGATTCCCGCACTGATTTGTAAATTGACTCTCCGTGTATCTAAATTACCTTTTGGGAATATTTTTAATCTACACTACATTTTGTTAGTTTTTCAATCTAAATTGCATTTTGTAAGTATTTTCAACCTCAATCGCAGTTTTTAAGGATTGACAATCTCAATTGCATTCTGTAAGTCATTTGGAGTGGTGGCTGACATTTTGTGAGTATTTTGAATCTAAATTGCACTTTGTCAATTATTTTAAGACTAACCTGCATTGTGTGCGTATTCTCAATCTAAATTACTTTTGTGAGTATTTTCCGTCTAAATTCTATGTCATCAGCAAATCTCTGAATTGAAATTATTTCTCCTTCAATCATCACCCCAACATTTTTTTCTATTGCCCTCTCGGCTATAGAGGTTGATAAAGTATCATTATATCACTCTAAATTACATTTTGTGAGTATTTTCCATCTAAATTCTATGTTGCCAGTGTTTTCCACTCTAAATTACATTTTGTGTGTATTTTCAATCCTCTGTCAGTATCTTCAATCTCCGTTAGTTATCGTTATGGTTTCCCTCTCATTGTTATTTTCGCTATCACCCAGACCATTAGGGGCCGATAACCCTGATGTATGGCCCCTTAAAGCAACAAATATCATCATCATCATCATCGAAATTGATTTACTTCCAACATGACTTATATTTAAATACAGAGTTCAATGCTTGGAATGTTGGATTGTTGACATTTTCATTATCATCCACTTCGGCGATTATAATGTACAGTACTCATCAAGCTCCTGGACTTCCAGGAATTACGTAAAAACAAAAGAAAAGGAATAATTTGATTTTCAGCCAGTTGACTAAATAATGTGCCAAATTATTTTGGGGAGGGAATATCACTGATTTACTTATCTCGACTATATTTCCTCAACGTTATGCCTATTCAAAGAGCGCGTTTGAACTTGTTATTTTTCGCCTTCTATTATCCTCTGAAAATCTTGGTTCGTTGGTTCCTCAGTTTAGGGGCTATGACAACGTGGTCATGTAGTCTCGTGTACTTTGGGTGTGCGGAATCTGTCTGATAACCGGTGTTAAATGTGATGGCTGTATTAGTGTGTGTTATCTGTAATTCCGGTAAGGACTGCTGACGATCAATTTGAAGTAGATTCCACTTGAGCTACCAAATGCTACCGTCAACGACAATTAGCTTCGAACGTTGCTACCAGATGCCACCGCAACCGGCACCTGGCGATGAACGTTAGAACTTAGAGCGATAATCAAATATAACCTACAAATTTGGCTACACACTGCCAATTGTAGTGGTAGGTTCTTTTGAATGCCATAAATCTATGACGTGTGTCTGCTAGCTTTATTTCCTTTCTTAAGGAAGGCATAGTGAAGGATTTTAACGCTCTTAAAGAACATGAAGAGACTAGAAGCAGTGAAATAGTCATACCTAAAGAGAGCACTCAAGTTAACAAGGACAACACGCACGAGGATAATATACATACTGGTGAACAGGGACTTCTTCGTAAGAGAGTTATGTTGCGCATGGATCTTCGAAGCACACCAGCATAGGAAGCCCATATCAAGGACAGAGGGGAAAAGGAATCAGACGTAGGTCCGTAAATTTATATAACCTACTAGCAGAAGTACCCGCTCTTCGGTATTAATAACCAGAGGTTATCAATTGAGCTATTGTTTCAATGGTTAGGGGCTTGTCATTCCTTCATAAGTTTATCAGAACGAAGTTAGTTTTCTGGGTATATTACAGATACTGTTAATTTAAGGGCCTTGAAATGTGGTTTTCGGAGACCCATTATAGACTCCCTACTTTTGTGTCACACATTGAGAAACTCAACATATGCTTTGGTTGTCTTTCTAGGATAGTTTTTATTTTTTGCCTATTTTAGCATGTATTTTGAAAAGTTTTTCCTATACGGTGAAGAGTTTTATAAATGATTGGTGTATTGACTCATGATTACAATACCTAATTTTACGATGATCCTAGCACCCGAACACGAGTTATAGGCTTACATAAACATAAAGATATATCAACCACACAGTGTCAAAAAATCATCGTTACGATGAACCCGTTAGTCGACAAAAATATGATTAGTTAAAATTTGCTCTCAAACTAAATTCACCTAATGTGTACTTCATGACGTGAAAATAATATTGAAAACCTTGTTAACGAAACGCAATATATGTCAAATAAAAACTGACTCTCACCGTAGTGGAAAGTCCCCATCACCAGGAAGACCCCTTTAATAAACTATAAAGGCTTGTGGTGCATGAAAATTCAGGATTCTTAGCCTCCAATGGCCCAAATTCCCAAAAGCCGCAAAAACACTATTTCAATTCAGGAATTCTTGAAAATAATGTTGCTGTTTGGAGATATAGGCCTAATAGACCTTCTGTACAACATATCGCACATGTAAGTCGCGTTTAAACATTCTAGGGTTCTCCTTGACCCCCATGATCGCATTGATGAATTTTACTCTCTATGTTTGTTTCCATGATAACCTTATAGCCATTTGCAAACTTGTACAGAAATGTAATAAATTGAGTGGCATTGCTTCTTACAGAAATAGACGGAAAGTTGGAGGTCACCTCATGAGATACTGTGGTATGTTTACCGGCTTGCATTCCTTCCTTAATTTCATCTTGTTCTTCTTCTTCTTCTTTCAGATGGGCCAGATAAGGACCACGACGTTCAACTTTTCAGCTTGGCGAGGGACTTGATGTTTGCCCAATATTCGCGCATTTCTGGCTACGTTTCTCCTTACTCTCGTTTGCCCAGATGATGCCGGTTTTCTTACAGGGAGGTCTGTCCTGAAAACTCTTCTATTTAAGTATATTTCTGAGATGTGGTCGGCTTCTAATATCACTTTCCATTATCTTCAGTTCTTGGATGTCCTTGTTAACTTCTGTTAACCACGGTGTCACGCTCATTCTGTTCTCCCAGCAGTTGAGAGGCCGGTTGGCTAGTCTTCTTGAGTTCATCCTTGGGACATGTCCGTAGAAAGCCAGACGTCTCTTCCTGGCCACATCGGTGATTTTCTCAGTATATAGCTCCTGATTTGGTCTTTTTCTATACTCGTCATCTATGTATTAGTTTATTAACTGAAATTAGTTTGCTGGGAATATCTCAGAAACATGGTTTTAGAGCCTTAAAACGTAGTAGCCTCCGAGCCACAGAGGGGCTGAAAATGAGTATTGTCTAGTCCTTGTACGCCATAATATAATAATAATCATAATAATAATTTAATAATATAGGGATAGAGATATAATAGTCCTTTAGTACCACACTCGCACGTGTAAATCGCGTGAAGAAATTCAAGAGTACCCCTTGACCCCCTTAAGCGCATTATATACGTATTGATGAATTTTACAGCATAAGTTAGTTCCGTGATAACCTTATAGCCGTCTGCGAACGTTCACAGCGTCTTACAGAAACAGATGGACTTCTGAGATTGTGTTGCCATGGTAACCGGCTTGCATTCTTTCAATCATACTAATATATAACAAGTAGTTCCGTGAAGAACTATACAGCCTATTTTCATATGTCCTACTTATGTTAATTGGCACTATCAACATACACAATTTTAGATTGATTGCTGTAATAGATTCGTAGATATTGAGAACCGACTAAATATTTCGGATGGTCGCCATGTTGGATTTTATATATGTAGGTCCTAGAGTTATGTACTGTTACATGCAGATTATTGTGAACGTGTAGTATTCAAACTTCAATCGCATAATTAGGACACAAGAAAAAACAAGGAGATTAAAAAATTTTCACAGCTGCCATCTTGAGGTTATGGAAACAATTGAAATAAATTAGATGCCAGTGGATTAACATTCAGATAAAGATTTACTGTACCGAGTTTCACTGCACGCGGATGGTTAAATTACGAGAAACGTCCATGTGAATATTTATAATTCGCGTCACCGCCATGTTGGATTTGTGTTCACCAGGTGATTTAAAGTCCTATAGGTGAACTTAAGCCCCTATGAACATTAAAAAATGCAGTTTGATTGCTAAAATAGATTCGTAGATATTCAGTATCGTCTAAATATTTCGGATGGTCGCCATGTTGGATTGTTAAATGTATAGGCCATAGAGTCATGTACCATTAAAGGAAAAGTATTGCGTAGGTTCATTAGCCTATACAAACTTTCACTTCGATCGCATGACTACATCACAAGAAATAAAAACTTAATTTTAAAATTCGCACTGCCGCCATCTTGAGGTTATGTAAACAATTGAACTAAATTAGATACCAGTGGATTACAATGTGTATAAATATTTCCTGTACCAGGTTTCAGTGCGCTTGGAACATTAAATCGCGAGAAAGGTCTATTTAAAATGTTCAAATTCGCTTGGCCGCCATGTTCGTTTTGTAGTAAACCGGTTTTTGAAAATCTTATAGATGGACTTCCAGTAGAGCCCTTTATCTCCGTACAAAATTTTAGGGAGATACCGCTAATAGTTTCAGAGATATAGAATGCGGGTGAAATATTTCGCACATCCGCCATCTTGTGATTATGTAAACAATTGAACGAAGTTAGATGTTGGTGCATTACAATGTATATAAACATATACTGTACCAAGTTTCATTGCGTTTGGTTGGTCAAATCGCGAGAAACGACTATTTAAAAGTCGCAAATTCGCTTGGCCGCCATGTTGGTTTTGTAGTTACCAGGTTTTCAAAAGTAACATAAGTGAACTTACAGTAGTTCCCTCTATCACCATGGAAAATGTCAGGGTAATATCGGTAATAGTTTCGGAGATATTGAATGCTGGTGAAATATTTCGCACAGCCGCCATGTTGGATTGGTGAGTCGTAACGTAATTTGAAGGGCACGGTCGAGGTCGCCGGGAATAGTGCTATGAAATTTCCGAGTTTCATTGAAATCGCTCCTGCCGTTTAGATTTTATTAGGGGGGGACACACACACGAATCACACACACACACGCACACACACACGGACAAAAGGTGATCTCATAAGCCTATTTTTTCAAAATTGAAAATAGGCTAAAAATGAGATGGTGTGTGTCTGTCTTTCTGTCTGTCTATCTGTCTGTTACTCAATAACGCAAGAACCAATGGTCCGATTTAAAAGAAATTTTGCATGGATGTAGCTGATTTACCATGTTTACATATAGGATACTTTTAATGTCGATATTTTGCACTATTAAACAAGTAGTTCCGTGAAGAACTATACAGCCTATTTTCATATATCCTACTTATGTTAATTGCCACTATCAACATACACAATTTCTGTTTGATTGCTGTAATAGATTCGTAGATATTAAGAACCGACTAAATATTTCGGATGGTCGCCATGTTGGATTTTATATATGTAGGTCCTAGAGTTATGTACTGTTACATGCAGATTATTGTGAACGTGTAGTATTCAAACTTCAATCGCATAATTAGGACACAAGAAAAAACAAGGAGATTTAAAAATTTTTCACAGCTGCCATCTTGAGGTTATGGAAACAATTGAAATAAATTAGATGCCAGTGGATTAACATTCGATTAAGGATTTACTGTACCAAGTTTCACTGCACTCGGATGGTTAAATTGCGAGAAACGTCCATGTAAATATTTATAATTCGCGTCACCGCCATGTTGGATTTGTGATCACCAGGTTATTTAAAGTCCTATAGGTGAACATAAGTTCATAGCCCCTATGAACATTAAAAAATGCAGTTTGATTGCTAAAATAGATTGGTAGATATTCAGTATCGTCTAAATATTTCGGATGGTCGCCATGTTGGATTGTTAAATGTATAGGCCATAGAGTCATGTACCATTAAAGGAAAATTATTGCGTAGGTTCATTATTCAAACTTTCACTTCGATCGCATGACTACATCACAAGAAATAAAAACTTAATTTTAAAATTCGCACTGCCGCCATCTTGAGGTTATGTAAACAATTGAACTAAATTAGATACCAGTGGATTACAATGTGTATAAATATTTCCTGTACCAGGTTTCAGTGCGCTTGGAACATTAAATCGCGAGAAAGGTCTATTTAAAATTTTCAAATTCGCTTGGCCGCCATGTTCGTTTTGTAGTTAACCGGTTTTTGAAAGTCTTATAGGTGGACTTCCAGTAGTGCCCTTTATCTCCGTACAAAATTTTAGGGAGATACCGCTAATAGTTTCAGAGATATAGAATGCCGGTGAAATATTTCGCACATCCGCCATCTTGTGATTATGTAAACAATTGAACGAAGTTAGATGTCGGTGCATTACAAAGTATATAAACATATACTGTACCAAGTTTCATTGCGTTTGGTTGGTCAAATCACGAGAAACGTCTATTTAAAAGTCGCAAATTCGCTTGGCCTCCATGTTGGTTTTGTAGTTACCAGGTTTTCAAAAGTCACATAAGTGAACTTATAGTAGTTCCCTCTATCACCATATAAAATGTCAGGGTAATATCGGTAATAGTTTCGGAGATATTGAATGCTGGTGAAATATTTCGCACAGCCGCCATGTTGGATTGGTGAGTCGTAACAAAATTTGAAGGGCACGGTCGAGGTCGCCGGGATTAGTGCTATGAACTTTCCGAGTTTCATTGAAATCGCTCCTGCCGTTTAGATTTTATTAGGGGGGGACACACACACGAATCACACACACACACACACACACGCGCGCACACACACACGGACAAAAGGTGATCTCATAAGCCTATTTTTTCAAAATTGAAAATAGGCTAAAAATGGCGACAGTTTTAGTGACGTCACTACGACCTTTGGTTACAAAATTTCATAATTCCATTTCAAATAAAAAGAGAACGCTAAGAAATAGCAAACTTTTGATGCATACACGAGATTTAACATTTCATTTTATATCCAAAAAGTCCTTATCACTTTTCGTGTATCTCCAACGGTTAGCGAGTAAAACCTAAATTTGTGCAATAAAACACGGTCAACACCGAGCGGTGCAGTATATCTCTACATACATAAAAATTAAAGTTTGTATGTTTTTTTTTCGCAATTTGTTCGGAAATTTGAGTTATTTACGCGTTTCAGACTGTTTTATTATGGATGCGCGCGAAAATAATTTTTTGGTCTGTCTGTCTGTCTGTTTGTTTGTTTGTTTGTTTGTCTGTGGACAACTTTGTTCCCTTATAACTCAAGAACGGCTGGGTGTATCAACGTAAAATTTGGTACAGATATCTAACAGAGGCACGACACTTATCATTGATGTAACCCTTCTCAGTAACTCTCATAAAAGAGGGCCTACCCCCATAAAATCCATGCTAAAATAGGAGCAGAAGGACGAGACAAAGATCATTTTCAGCCCGTCAATGTGAGAGACAAAACTCGGGGGCCCTACAGGGTCCCCGAAATCCACATTTTAAGGCCCTAAAACCAACCGTTTTTGAGATATTCCCAGAAAACTAATTTCATTTAATAAACTAATGAACGAATACAAGCCGGTAACCATGGCAACAGATTCTCAGAGGTCAATCTATTGCTGTAGGACGCAATGCAATTCCATTAATTACATTGGTGTGAAAGTTTGCAAACGGCTTCCACGGAACAAAATTAAGCTGTAAAATTCATCAATACGTATAATGCGCTTAAGGGGGTCAAGGGGTACACTAGAATTTTTTCACGCGATTTACACCTGCGGGTGTGGTACGGCAGGTCTATTATATTCCTATCCCTATATTATGTTATTATTATCAGTATTATATTATGGCGTACAACGAGGAGACAAAGCCCCTCGGTGCCAGAAACAAAACTTGGGGGCCTCGAAAAGTACATTATAAGGCTCTAAAACCAACAGTATCTGAAATATTCCCAGAAAACTAATTTAATTTCATTTAACAAACTAACGAAGGAATGGAAATCGGTAACCATGACAACATTATCTCAAGGGGTGGCATCCAACTTTCCATCTATTTCTGTAAGAAGCAATGTCACTCCATTTATACCTTGCCACGGTGGGTGAGTGGATAGCGTGTCGGTCTACTAACCCCAAGATTGCAGGTTCACTCCTGGCCGTGGTAAGTGATTTTTGAAAGGCGGCAAAAAACGACTCGCATGTCATACGATGTTGGCATGTCAAAGAACCCATTTGAATTCAGTAGGCCGTGTTCATAATGGCAAAATTAATCTCAGGAGTTTCCGCCATCACAAAGTTCCTCATTTCTCTACTAGAAAGCGCTATAGTGTTCAAGGAGCTTAGATATCTACCCTCCTTGACTTTCATAGTGATTCAAGGAACAACGAAATTTCGACATGCAAGCTACCCTCTGGGTGTCAAATTACGAAGCTTGCACCCAGCACTCGAGGCCATACGATATTATTATTAGGCTACTCCATTTATTACATTTCTGTGAAAGTTTGCAAATGGCTATAAGGTTATCACGGAACCAACGTAGACTGTATAATTCGTCAATGCAATTAAGGGGGTCAAGGGGTAACCTAGAATTTTTTCATGCAATTTCACGTGCGGCATATAGTACAGAAAGTCTATTATATCTCCAAACAGCCACATTATTTTCAAAAATTCCTGAATTGAATAAGCATTTTTTGCGGTTTTTAGGAATTTGGGCCATTTGAGGCTAAAGAACCTGAATTTTCATGCACCACAAGCCTTTATAATTTATGAAAGGGGTCTTCCTGTGTATGGGGACCTAACACAACGTAGAGGGTCATTTTTCATGTGAGGTGTATTGCGTTTCATCTACAAGGCTTTCAAATCTATTTCACGTCAGGAAGTACACGTTAGGTGAATTTATTTTGAGAGCACATTTCAACTAATCTTTTTTCTTTTCTTTTTTTTGTCGACATACGGGTTCATCGTAAGGATGATTTTGTTTGATACTGTATGGTAGATATACCCATATTTGGATATCTGGGTGATATGTTGTAGACAATAGAATTGTCTGTCTGTCTTTCTGTGTATCTTTATGCATGCCTATAAATCGTGTTCGGATGCTTGGTGCATCGTAAAATTAGGTATGGTAAACATGAGTCAATACACCTATCATTTATAAAACTCCTCACTGTACTTTTCATACAGTAGAAGGGTGGACATAGGGAAAAACTTCTCTAAATACATTCTAAAATAGGCCAAATATAAAAATTATTCTAGAAGGACGATCAAAGCATATGTTGCGCTTCTCATTGTGAGACACAAAATTCGCGAGTCTATAAGGGGTCTCCGAAAACCACATTTTAAGGCCCTTAAATTAACAGTGTGTGTGATATTCCCAGAAAACTAACTTCGTTCTGATAAACTTATGAAGGAATGACAAACCGCTAACCATTGCAAGAGTAGCTCAATTGATAATGTCTGGTGTTAATATATAACACCGTTCGAAGAACGGGTACTTCTGCTAGTAGCTTAATAAATGAAATTAGTTTTCTGGGAATATCTCAAAAACTGTTCGTTTTAGGACCTTAAAATGTGGTTTTCGGGGCCCGTGGGACTGCCGAGTTTTGTTTCTCACATTGAGACGCTGAAAATGAGCTATGTCTCGTCTTTCTATGCCCATTTCAGCATTTATTTTAAGGGGGTAGGCCCTCTTTTATGAGAGGTATGGAGAAGAGTTACATCAATGATTACTTTCGTACCTCTGATGGACATCTGTACCAAATTTTACGTTGATCCACTCAGCCGTTCTCGAGTGATGCGCGTGCAAAGTTGTACACGGACAGACAAACAAACAAACAGACAGACAGACAACAAATTTGTTTTTGTGCGTAACCGTCATGAACCAGTCTGAAACGCGTTTATTACTCAAATTTCCGTGGAAATTCAGAAAAAAACAGACAAACTTTCATTTTTATATATAGAGAGAGGCCATGGAAACAGAAGAGTGGAAGAAGGCAAACTTCGAGCTGCAGCACGTTTTCACCAGGATTATCACAGAATCTGCGCACAAAGAGGATACCACAGAGCCGCAGAGCAGTGCACCTGCACTTAATGTGGACACAGTTGTTGGCAGTATCATGTACTCACCTGCCAGGCTAGGATAAACTCATTATCTTTCAATGCTAAGAATTAAAACTTGTGACAATCACCGTATTAATTAATTACTTGGATTAATTAATCCACCTTGTCTCTACCATAATTTCTTTCTTTCTTTCTTTCTTTCTTTCTTTCTTTCTTTCTTCTTTCTTCACCAAGGCGGTCCGGGTTCGATTCCCGGTCATTGCATGTGAGATTTTCGAAGTGAAATGCCATGTCCTGTGGTTCGGATTCCACGTAAAAAGGAGGTCCCGTGGCTCATGATCTCGAGATTAACGGTCACGTTAAACTACAAGCTTCCTTCCTTTCCTTCTTTCTTCGTTTTGCCCACTTAGGGAACGCGTTTGTACTTGTTGACTTGGGTTTATGGTGTTTTCCTCTTCTTCTCCTCCCAAATTCTCCTCATGAACTCGCTATGGCCTTCTTACGTTCTTCCGTTCATGTTTTTCCAGTGATCTTTTTAGTTTTTTCAGTGATAGAGTGATTTGTAACTAGAGTTCCAAAAGCCTTGCGATTCATGATGATATATTCTGTGATGTTTATTTCTTTTAAGTCCTGTTTGATTTCTTCTAAATAGCTGATTTTGACATTCTTTGAATTTATTATATCAAGCAGTTTCCTTGCATATCTGGTATTGTCCTTCTGAAGATGTGACAATAAAATTTCAAACGTCTCTTATGCACAGTATCAGTGAACTTATTGATTACTGTGTACAAGTCTGTGGTTTTACATTTAATCAATATACCATTAACATAAACGGGGCCACCTATTTTCCTGAGAATTTTACTTTTTTGGTTTTCGATGTCAAAATACGTTGTTTATTATTATTATACGCCTAATTTAAACGAACATGTTTCACTATTCAATGATATCTTCATCAGCGTTGATAGAGTTAATTTCACCACAATCCATCGCAACTCCAGTTTAGAAACAACATATTCAAGTTTGCATATTAAGGCTTTCACGGCCCGGATTATTATACAAACAATTCATGCTTTTGGGTTAATGCCGTGTGTATTTTTAATTTAAACCATACGTTTCGGAGAAACCTTGCCTCCTTTTTCAATGGAAATAAACAATGTGGCCAAAGAAAGTATATCAATGAGATTACAAAAAATATAGATAAATTCCTCTGTTCGTCACCAGAGAGCAGCTGCCAGAAATTACTGTATGGACCATGGTGGAACGGCGGACAAAGTAGTAAGTAACCAGAAGGTAAAGGGGTCGGTGTGAAAATATAGAAACTCCTCGAAGAATGAGGAGGGGCGGGGGAGGTGGGGGGGGGGGGGGGGGGGTAGATGTATATAAGGAAACATAAACAAAAGGGAAGTGTATCTGAACAATACCTAACGTCATACAGTCAACGGCGAAAAAACAGATGGAAACTCCTCCAGTGACGAACAAAGGAGATCAAATCCAGGCTCTGAGCCCTAGAGGGAAAATGTACAATTTTAAATATGTGAAGAACAGAGAGACTGAGAGGAACTATCTCCCTAGATCCTTAATAACTGGTAGCCAAGTGTCACTTAGCTGATATCCAGTGTCTCTGATAACATTATAGGGATTTTTACGAATTTCAACTGCCTCCCTTATAATTCTAGACCAGTTGTGCTTAACAAGGGCAAGCGCATGAGCATCCTTGAAACATACATCGTGCCCTGAAGACAGGGCATGTTCAGCTATAGCTGATTTGTCAGGTTGGTTTAGACGGATGTTCCTTTGATGGTCTTTGATGCGAGTTGCAATGGAACGTTTTGTTTGTCCAATGTAGACTTTTCCGCAAGTACAAGGGACTTCATACACCCCAGGTTGTAGTATTGGAGACAATTTATCTTTGTTTAATGCTAAGCGTTGACCAATTTTCGTCATAGTGCCGAAAACTGTTTTTATCTTGTGCTTGCGGAGAATCTTAGCAACGCGGTCAGTGGTGTTGTGAATATAAGGGAGGTAAGCAGTTCCTCTCACGTCGCAGCTCTGAGAAGGTTGTCTATCCCTCCTTCTGGGTGTAGGGACCTATATATAGTGGATTCATTATAGTCATTACCCTTAAACATGGTTTGTAAGGCATGTAACTCTTCCTGAAGAGTTGATGCCTCACAAATACGTTCCGCTCTTTTGGCTAGAGTTGTTATAATTCCTTGTTTTTGTGCTGGGTGGTGGTGGGAGTCCGCATGTAAATAACGGTTAGTGTGAGTTGGCTTACGGTAGACGCTGTGCCCCATGGAGCCATCCGCTTTCCTCCTCACAAGAACATCCAAAAAAGGTAAGCATCCACCTGACTCTAGCTCCATTGTGAAGTGGATTGAAGGATGCAGCTGATTTAGGTGGTTCAGAAAGTGGTTCAGTTTATCAGAACCCTCCTCCCACACCACGAACGTATCATCCACATACCTCCACCAAATCACAGGTTTGAAAGACGCCGAAGATATAGCCTCCCCCTCAAAATGTTCCATGAAAAAATTTGCCACGACAGGCGAGAGTGGACTTCCCATGGCCACACCATCTGTCTGCTCGTAATATTTACCATCCCACAAGAAATAACTGGAACACAAGCAGTGGTGGAATAATCGGGCAATGTCCTCAGGAAACAAATCCTTGATGAGTGACATGACCGAGTCCACCGGCACTCTGGTAAACAAGGACTCTACATCAAAACTCACCAAAATAGCATTTGGTTGAACGGCGATGGTTGACAATTTTTCGACGAAATGGGTTGAATCCCTAATGTAGGACTGTGTGCGCCCCAAATGCGGCTGAAGCAACTTGCTGAGATATTGCGCAAGAGCATAAGTTGGAGAACCTATTGTGCTAACAATTGGTCGAAGAGGGACGTCTTGCTTATGGATTTTTGGAAGACCATACAATCTCGGAGGAACAGCATCTCTCGGAATAAGACATCTTCCCTCTTCTTTTGGAATAGATGACAGTTTAACAAGCTTAGCAGTGGCATTGGATACACGAGTGGTTGGATCACGAGTGCACAGTGTGTAGACAGGATCAGATAACAGAATCGAGATTTTACTTTTATATTCAACGGTATCCATCACCACTGTCGCATTTCCCTTGTCAACATGAAGAATAGAAATGGTGTCATTATTTCTTAGTTCCTTCAATGCCTTTCTTTCACCCCGAGTTAAATTGGGTGCGGGTACTTTCGAGGATCTTAATATCCTCACACTTTCTTGTCTAACTTCTTCAGCTTCATCTGGAGGTAAATTGTAGATGGCAGCCTCAACGGATGTGATCAACTCCTCTGTAGGAATTTTGAAGGGTGCGAGAGCAAAGTTGAGACCTCTGCTTAGTAAAGTTGTTTGATAGTCATCTAAAGGGGTATTAGAAAGATTGACTACAACTTTACTAGTATCAAGAACCGTACGAGGAGCTGTTTGTCTCGAGGACAATCGAAGGAACTTAGCTCTTTGTCTATCTACAGCCCGACAAAAATTATTCTCGGCCTGAATAGCGGAGATACGTTCAAAGAACAGCCACAATTCCTCTGAGAGAATGCTACTAAGAAGCAGATGCAAGTGTAATAACTCACGGGAAACTGCCTCCAATTCAGTACGAGAGTTCTGGATCCTCTCGATAACGAGTGCCTTGCTAGCGCGCTGATAAATTCTCATAGCTTTATGAGTGTGTATAGTTTGCTTCAATTTTACACAGTTGGGAATGATGTTATGATCCCTGCATCTAAGAAAGAAGGACAACGATGAAAGGAGAGAGCTCCTTCTTCGCCTCAACTTACTAAATTTAGATGATTGTCGAACAACTTCCT
Organism: Meconema thalassinum; assembly: GCA_946902985.2. Taxonomy (NCBI): domain Eukaryota; kingdom Metazoa; phylum Arthropoda; class Insecta; order Orthoptera; family Tettigoniidae; genus Meconema; species Meconema thalassinum. Next base: position 59,426,720 of record OX336399.1, read on the forward strand.
CCCCATAGAGGTTTCTAATTTGCATATTAAGGCTTTCACGGCCCGGATTATTATACAAACAATTCATGCTTTTGGGTTAATGCCGTGTGTATTTTTAATTTAAACCATACGTTTCGGAGAAACCTTGCCTCCTTTTCCAATGGAAATAAACAATGTGGCCAAAGAAAGTATATCAATGAGATTACAAAAAATATAGATAAATTCCTCTGTTCGTCACCAGAGAGCAGCTGCCAGAAATTACTGTATGGACCATGGTGGAACGGCGGACAAAGTAGTAAGTAACCAGAAGGTAAAGGGTTCGGTGTGAAAATATAGAAACTCCTCGAAGAATGAGGAGGGGCGGGGGAGGTGGGGGGGGGGGGGTTAGATTGATATAAGGAAACATAAACAAAAGGGAAGTGTATCTGAACAATACCTAACGTCATACTGTCAACGGCGAAAAAACAGATGGAAACTCCTCCAGTGACGAACAAAGGAGATCAAATCCAGGCTCTGAGCCCTAGAGGGAAAATGTACAATTTTAAATATGTGAAGAACAGAGAGACTGAGAGGAACTATCTCCCTAGATCCTTAATAACTGGTAGCCAAGTGTCACGTAGCTGATATCCAGTGTCTCTGATAACATTATGGGGATTTTTACGAATTTCAACTGCCTCCCTTATAATTCTAGACCAGTTGTGCTTAACAAGGGCAAGCGCATGAGCATCCTTGAAACATACATCGTGCCCTGAAGGCAGGGCATGTTCAGCTATAGCTGATTTGTCAGGTTGGTTTAGACGGATGTTCCTTTGATGCTCTTTGATGCGAGTTGCAATGGAACGTTTTGTTTGTCCAAGGTAGACTTTTCCGCAAGTACAAGGGACTTCATACACCCCAGGTTGTAGTATTGGAGACAATTTATCTTTGTTTAATGCTAAACGTTGACCAATTTTCGTCATAGTGCCGAAAACTGTTTTTATCTTGTGCTTGCGGAGAATCTTAGCAACGCGGTCAGTGGTGTTGTGAATATAAGGGAGGTAAGCAGTTCCTCTCACGTCGCAGCTCTGAGAAGGTTGTCTATCCCTCCTTCTGGGTGTAGGGACCTATATATAGTGGATTCATTATAGTCATTACCCTTAAACATGGTTTGTAAGGCATGTAACTCTTCCTGAAGAGTTGATGCCTCACAAATACGTTCCGCTCTTTTGGCTAGAGTTGTTATAATTCCTTGTTTTTGTGCTGGGTGGTGGTGGGAGTCCGCATGTAAATAACGGTTAGTGTGAGTTGGCCTACGGTAGACGCTGTGCCCCATGGAGCCATCCGCTTTCCTCCTCACAAGAACATCCAAAAAAGGTAAGCATCCACCTGACTCTAGCTCCATTGTGAAGTGGATTGAAGGATGCAGCTGATTTAGGTGGTTCAGAAAGTGGTTCAGTTTCTCAGAACCCTCCTCCCACACCACGAACGTATCATCCACATACCTCCACCAAATCACAGGTTTGAAAGACGCCGAAGATATAGCCTCCCCCTGAAAATGTTCCATGAAAAAATTTGCCACGACAGGCGAGAGTGGACTTCCCATGGCCACACCATCAGTCTGCTCGTAATATTTACCATCCCACAAGAAATAACTGGAACACAAGCAGTGGTGGAATAATCGGGCAATGTCCTCAGGAAACAAATCCTTGATGAGTGACATGACCGAGTCCACCGGCACTCTGGTAAACAAGGACTCTACATCAAAACTCACCAAAATAGCATTTGGTTGAACGGCGATGGTTGACAATTTTTCGACGAAATGGGTTGAATCCCTAATGTAGGACTGTGTGCGCCCCAAATGCGGCTGAAGCAACTTGCTGAGATATTGCGCAAGAGCATAAGTTGGAGAACCTATTGTGCTAACAATTGGTCGAAGAGGGACGTCTTGCTTATGGATTTTTGGAAGACCATACAATCTCGGAGGAACAGCATCTCTCGGAATAAGACATCTTCCCTCTTCTTTTGGAATAGATGACAGTTTAACAAGCTTAGCAGTGGCATTGGATACACGAGTGGTTGGATCACGAGTGCACAGTGTGTAGACAGGATCAGATAACAGAATCGAGATTTTACTTTTATATTCAACGGTATCCATCACCACTGTCGCATTTCCCTTGTCAGCATGAAGAATAGAAATGGTGTCATTATTTCTTAGTTCCTTCAATGCCTTTCTTTCACCCCGAGTTAAATTGGGTGCGGGTACTTTCGAGGATCTTAATATCCTCACACTTTCTTGTCTAACTTCTTCAGCTTCATCTGGAGGTAAATTGTAGATGGCAGCCTCAACGGATGTGATCAACTCCTCTGTAGGAATTTTGAAGGGTGCGAGAGCAAAGTTGAGACCTCTGCTTAGTAAAGTTGTTTGATAGTCATCTAAAGGGGTATTAGAAAGATTGACTACAACTTTACTAGTATCAAGAACCGTACGAGGAGCTGTTTGTCTCGAGGACAATCGAAGGAACTTAGCTCTTTGTCTATCTACAGCCCGACAAAAATTATTCTCGGCCTGAATAGCGGAGATACGTTCAAAGATCAGCCACAATTCCTCTGAGAGAATGCTACTAAGAAGCAGATGTAAGTGTAATAACTCACGGGAAACTGCGTCCAATTCAGTACGAGAGTTCTGGATCCTCTCGATAACGAGTGCCTTGCTAGCGCGCTGATAAATTCTCATAGCTTTATGAGTGTGTATAGTTTGCTTCAATTTTACACAGTTGGGAATGATGTTATGATCCCTGCATCTAAGAAAGAAGGACAACGATGAAAGGAGAGAGCTCCTTCTTCGCCTCAACTTACTAAATTTAGATGATTGTCGAACAACTTCCTCCCCATAGAGGTTTCTAATTTGCATATTAAGGCTTTCACGGCCCGGATTATTATACAAACAATTCATGCTTTTGGGTTAATGCCGTGTGTATTTTTAATTTAAACCATACGTTTCGGAGAAACCTTGCCTCCTTTTCCAATGGAAATAAACAATGTGGCCAAAGAAAGTATATCAATGAGATTACAAAAAATATAGATAAATTCCTCTGTTCGTCACCAGAGAGCAGCTGCCAGAAATTACTGTATGGACCATGGTGGAACGGCGGACAAAGTAGTAAGTAACCAGAAGGTAAAGGGTTCGGTGTGAAAATATAGAAACTCCTCGAAGAATGAGGAGGGGCGGGGGAAGTGGCGGGGGGGGGGGGGGTTAGATGGATATAAGGAAACATAAACAAAAGGGAAGTGTATCTGAACAATACCTAACGTCATACAGTCAACGGCGAATAAACAGATGGAAACTCCTCCAGTGACGAACAAAGGAGATCAAATCCAGGCTCTGAGCCCTAGAGGGAAAATGTACAATTTTAAATATGTGAAGAACAGAGAGACTGAGAGGAACTATCTCCCTAGATCCTTAATAACTGGTAGCCAAGTGTCACTTAGCTGATATCCAGTGTCTCTGATAACATTATAGGGATTTTTACGAATTTCAACTGCCTCCCTTATAATTCTAGACCAGTTGTGCTTAACAAGGGCAAGCGCATGAGCATCCTTGAAACATACATCGTGCCCTGAAGACAGGGCATGTTCAGCTATAGCTGATTTGTCAGGTTGGTTTAGACGGATGTTCCTTTGATGCTCTTTGATGCGAGTTGCAATGGAACGTTTTGTTTGTCCAAGGTAGACTTTTCCGCAAGTACAAGGGACTTCATACACCCCAGGTTGTAGTATTGGAGACAATTTATCTTTGTTTAATGCTAAACGTTGACCAATTTTCGTCATAGTGCCGAAAACTGTTTTTATCTTGTGCTTGCGGAGAATCTTAGCAACGCGGTCAGTGGTGTTTTGAATATAAGGGAGGTAAGCAGTTCCTCTCACGTCGCAGCTCTGAGAAGGTTGTCTATCCCTCCTTCTGGGTGTAGGGACCTATATATAGTGGATTCATTATAGTCATTACCCTTAAACATGGTTTGTAAGGCATGTAACTCTTCCTGAAGAGTTGATGCCTCACAAATACGTTCCGCTCTTTTGGCTAGAGTTGTTATAATTCCTTGTTTTTGTGCTGGGTGGTGGTGGGAGTCCGCATGTAAATAACGGTTAGTGTGAGTTGGCTTACGGTAGACGCTGTGCCCCATGGAGCCATCCGCTTTCCTCCTCACAAGAACATCCAAAAAAGGTAAGCGTCCACCTGACTGTAGCTCCATTGTGAAGTGGATTGAAGGATGCAGCTGATTTAGGTGGTTCAGAAAGTGGTTCAGTTTCTCAGAACCCTCCTCCCACACCACGAACGTATCATCCACATACCTCCACCAAATCACAGGTTTGAAAGACGCCGAAGATATAGCCTCCCCCTGAAAATGTTCCATGAAAAAATTTGCCACGACAGGCGAGAGTGGACTTCCCATGGCCACACCATCAGTCTGCTCGTAATATTTACCATCCCACAAGAAATAACTGGAACACAAGCAGTGGTGGAATAATCGGGCAATGTCCTCAGGAAACAAATCCTTGATGAGTGACATGACCGAGTCCACCGGCACTCTGGTAAACAAGGACTCTACATCAAAACTCACCAAAATAGCATTTGGTTGAACGGCGATGGTTGACAATTTTTCGACGAAATGGGTTGAATCCCTAATGTAGGACTGTGTGCGCCCCAAATGCGGCTGAAGCAACTTGCTGAGATATTGCGCAAGAGCATAAGTTGGAGAACCTATTGTGCTAACAATTGGTCGAAGAGGGACGTCTTGCTTATGGATTTTTGGAAGACCATACAATCTCGGAGGAACAGCATCTCTCGGAATAAGACATCTTCCCTCTTCTCTTGGAATAGATGACAGTTTAACAAGCTTAGCAGTGGCATTGGATACACGAGTGGTTGGATCACGAGTGCACAGTGTGTAGACAGGATCAGATAACAGAATCGAGATTTTACTTTTATATTCAACGGTAACCATCACCACTGTCGCATTTCCCTTGTCAGCATGAAGAATAGAAATGGTGTCATTATTTCTTAGTTCCTTCAATGCCTTTCTTTCACCCCGAGTTAAATTGGGTGCGGGTACTTTCGAGGATCTTAATATCCTCACACTTTCTTGTCTAACTTCTTCAGCTTCATCTGGAGGTAAATTGTAGATGGCAGCCTCAACGGATGTGATCAACTCCTCTGTAGGAATTTTGAAGGGTGCGAGAGCAAAGTTGAGACCTCTGCTTAGTAAAGTTGTTTGATAGTCATCTAAAGGGGTATTAGAAAGATTGACTACAACTTTACTAGTATCAAGAACCGTACGAGGAGCTGTTTGTCTCGAGGACAATCGAAGGAACTTAGCTCTTTGTCTATCTACAGCCCGACAAAAATTATTCTCGGCCTGAATAGCGGAGATACGTTCAAAGAACAGCCACAATTCCTCGGAGAGAATGCTACTAAGAAGCAGATGTAAGTGTAATAACTCACGGGAAACTGCGTCCAATTCAGTACGAGAGTTCTGGATCCTCTCGATAACGAGTGCCTTGCTAGCGCGCTGATAAATTCTCATAGCTTTATGAGTGTGTATAGTTTGCTTCAATTTTACACAGTTGGGAATGATGTCATGATCCCTGCATCTAAGAAAGAAGGACAACTATGAAAGGAGAGAGCTCCTTCTTCGCCTCAACTTACTAAATTTAGATGATTGTCGAACAACTTCCTCCCCATAGAGGTTTCTAATTTGCATATTAAGGCTTTCACGGCCCGGATTATTATACAAACAATTCATGCTTTTGGGTTAATGCCGTGTGTATTTTTAATTTAAACCATACGTTTCGGAGAAACCTTGCCTCCTTTTTCAATGGAAATAAACAATGTGGCCAAAGAAAGTATATCAATGAGATTACAAAAAAATATAGATAAATTCCTCTGTTCGTCACCAGAGAGCAGCTGCCAGAAATTACTGTATGGACCATGGTGGAACGGCGGACAAAGTAGTAAGTAACCAGAAGGTAAAGGGGTCGGTGTGAAAATACAGAAACTCCTCGAAGAATGAGGAGGGGCGGGGGAGGTGGGGGGGGGGGGTTAGATGGATATAAGAAAACATAAACAAAAGGGAAGTGTATCTGAACAATACCTAACGTCATACAGTCAACGGCGAAAAAACAGATGGAAACTCCTCCAGTGACGAACAAAGGAGATCAAATCCAGGCTCTGAGCCCTAGAGGGAAAATGTACAATTTTAAATATGTGAAGAACAGAGAGACTGAGAGGCACTATCTCCCCAGATCCTTAATAACTGGTAGCCAAGTGTCACTTAGCTGATATCCAGTGTCTCTGTTAAAATTATTGGGATTTTTACGAATTTCAACTGCCTCCCTTATAATTCTAGACCAGTTGTGCTTAACAAGGGCAAGCGCATGAGCATCCTTGAAACATACATCGTGCCCTGAAGACAGGGCATGTTCAGCTATAGCTGATTTGTCAGGTTGTTTTAGACGGATGTTCCTTTGATGGTCTTTGATGCGAGTTGCAATGGAACGTTTTGTTTGTCCAATGTAGACTTTTCCTCAAGTACAAGGGACTTCATACACCCCAGGTTGTAGTATTGGAGACAATTTATCTTTGTTTAATGCTAAACGTTGACCAATTTTCGTCATAGTGCCGAAAACTGTTTTTATCTTGTGCTTGCGGAGAATCTTAGCAACGCGGTCAGTGGTGTTGTGAATATAAGGGAGGTAAGCAGTTCCTCTCACGTCGCAGCTCTGAGAAGGTTGTCTATCCCTCCTTCTGGGTGTAGGGACCTATATATAGTGGATTCATTATAGTCATTACCCTTAAACATGGTTTGTAAGGCATGTAACTCTTCCTGAAGAGTTGATGCCTCACAAATACGTTCCGCTCTTTTGGCTAGAGTTGTTATAATTCCTTGTTTTTGTGCTGGGTGGTGGTGGGAGTCCGCATGTAAATAACGGTTAGTGTGAGTTGGCTTACGGTAGACGCTGTGCCCCATGGAGCCATCCGCTTTCCTCCTCACAAGAACATCCAAAAAAGGTAAGCATCCACCTGACTCTAGCTCCATTGTGAAGTGGATTGAAGGATGCAGCTGATTTAGGTGGTTCAGAAAGTGGTTCAGTTTATCAGAACCCTCCTCCCACACCACGAACGTATCATCCACATACCTCCACCAAATCACAGGTTTGAAAGACGCCGAAGATATAGCCTCCCCCTCAAAATGTTCCATGAAAAAATTTGCCACGACAGGCGAGAGTGGACTTCCCATGGCCACACCATCTGTCTGCTCGTAATATTTACCATCCCACAAGAAATAACTGGAACACAAGCAGTGGTGGAATAATCGGGCAATGTCCTCAGGAAACAAATCCTTGATGAGTGACATGACCGAGTCCACCGGCACTCTGGTAAACAAGGACTCTACATCAAAACTCACCAAAATAGCATTTGGTTGAACGGCGATGGTTGACAATTTTTCGACGAAATGGGTTGAATCCCTAATGTAGGACTGTGTGCGCCCCAAATGCGGCTGAAGCAACTTGCTGAGATATTGCGCAAGAGCATAAGTTGGAGAACCTATTGTGCTAACAATTGGTCGAAGAGGGACGTCTTGCTTATGGATTTTTGGAAGACCATACAATCTCGGAGGAACAGCATCTCTCGGAATAAGACATCTTCCCTCTTCTTTTGGAATAGATGACAGTTTAACAAGCTTAGCAGTGGCATTGGATACACGAGTGGTTGGATCACGAGTGCACAGTGTGTAGACAGGATCAGATAACAGAATCGAGATTTTACTTTTATATTCAACGGTATCCATCACCACTGTCGCATTTCCCTTGTCAGCATGAAGAATAGAAATGGTGTCATTATTTCTTAGTTCCTTCAATGCCTTTCTTTCACCCCGAGTTAAATTGGGTGCGGGTACTTTCGAGGATCTTAATATCCTCACACTTTCTTGTCTAACTTCTTCAGCTTCATCTGGAGGTAAATTGTAGATGGCAGCCTCAACGGATGTGATCAACTCCTCTGTAGGAATTTTGAAGGGTGCGAGAGCAAAGTTGAGACCTCTGCTTAGTAAGGTTGTTTGATAGTCATCTAAAGGGGTATTAGAAAGATTGACTACAACTTTACTAGTATCAAGAACCGTACGAGGAGCTGTTTGTCTCGAGGACAATCGAAGGAACTTAGCTCTTTGTCTATCTACAGCCCGACAAAAATTATTCTCGGCCTGAATAGCGGAGATACGTTCAAAGAACAGCCACAATTCCTCTGAGAGAATGCTACTAAGAAGCAGATGTAAGTGTAATAACTCACGGGAAACTGCGTCCAATTCAGTACGAGAGTTCTGGATCCTCTCGATAACGAGTGCCTTGCTAGCGCGCTGATAAATTCTCATAGCTTTATGAGTGTGTATAGTTTGCTTCAATTTTACACAGTTGGGAATGATGTTATGATCCCTGCATCTAAGAAAGAAGGAAAACGATGAAAGGAGAGAGCTCCTTCTTCGCCTCAACTTACTAAATTTAGATGATTGTCGAACAACTTCCTCCCCATAGAGGTTTCTAATTTGCATATTAAGGCTTTCACGGCCCGGATTATTATACAAACAATTCATGCTTTTGGGTTAATGCCGTGTGTATTTTTAATTTAAACCATACGTTTCGGAGAAACCTTGCCTCCTTTTCCAATGGAAATAAACAATGTGGCCAAAGAAAGTATATCAATGAGATTACAAAAAATATAGATAAATTCCTCTGTTCGTCACCAGAGAGCAGCTGCCAGAAATTACTGTATGGACCATGGTGGAACGGCGGACAAAGTAGTAAGTAAC